>CM065658.1:19717314-20273130 GCA_033220385.1 Triplophysa yarkandensis
TTTCCTTGGATCAAACGATTTTAAAATGAAATAAATCCTTAATGTTTGAAGCTATTCTTATTAGGAGTTAGTCCGCAAGTGGTTTTTTATGTAACTAAATATTCGTTTCATAAAATGCAATTTCTGCTCGCATAATGCTTAATCATTTTCCGAAACATGTTTGTTTGACTTGCGGTTCTTTTGAGTGTTTAGGACAAACGTAGTTGTTCATATAATACAGTGATGACTAGGCAAACTGCAACCTGAGATAAGCTTTTAGTCATTATGGGGGGGGCTGGGTAACAGTCAGGTGGGGGGGTGAAACAAGTTTCAGGTGCAGTTCTTTCTCAAACATCTTAGAAGGAGAAAGATCACCTGTCAGTGTATTCAGAAGGTAACATGGGTCTGGTATCTGTTATTCTGACTCTGTTCTTGTTCTCGGTCCAGTTGTCTTGGGCTCAGGATGATCCTCTTCTTCCCTTCTCTGAACACCTGGATTCTGAGCACAAGGTCCGACTGACGTGGGGTTTTGATGAAATTAAGGGTACCATCACATTCCAGCTCTCTGTTAACACCAGTGGCTGGGTCGGGTTCGGCTTCAGCCCCAAAGGAGGAATGACTGGAGCTGATCTTGTTATTGGAGGAGTGGGATCAAGTGGAAATTATTTTACGGTGAGAAATCTATAGAGACGGATCTTTATATACTGTAAAGAAATCTGTAAATCGGGCCAAATATACTGTATTATATCAAGGAATTTTCTGTCCAGTCATTTGAACTGACGTTTTACATTTATTTCTATTTGTTTTTTATAGTTTAAAATTTTGTCGTTCGTATTTTTACGTTTTTTTTCTGTATGCTCCAACTCGACTGTGCACTATAAATAAAGGCCTAACCGCACAAGGGGTCGACAGGATTGAATGAAGTTTTAACAATATACCCATGAAATTTGAAAAAAGTTTAGTGACGTGGAACCGATATAAATGATAAAGTAAGTAAATCTAATAACTCATTTAGTGTTTGTTATATATTCATATTAAAAAGTTCCAAAGGAATGGCAAAATAAAAGAAATTCAGCATTCTTATCCTTCCTCGCCCTGATTCCTCTCTTAAACCTGTTTGACAATATTCCTCTGCGTGACACCAAATAAAATTGTTTGATCCTATCTGACCTCAATTGTATGGACATAGGTAAAAAATAAAGAGGTATTAGGTCCGGTAAAATTATATTTTTAGGACATTGAATTTGATAATGTATACACCTAATATCCCAAAACAGAAGAGTAAGTTTATCAGTCTAATGAAAAAAAGTTTCATCATCAAGTATCAAACTGTTCATTGGGAAACCACCAGATTGAAAACAACAATTCTGTATAATACAATAAAGGAATCAAGTGATTGATCATAAATTTCATGATTTCTGTTCGTAGGACCGGTATGCCGAGGGGAATTCGATGCCTGTGGTTGACCAGCAACAAAACTACAAACTCCTGTCTCTAACCGAGTCTGATGGACAAACAGTCATGAAGTTTCAGAGGTCCATTGAGTCCTGTGATGAATATGATTTACCCATTACTGTGAGTCTATGGTCATTGAATACATTTTTGTTTCAAAGAAGTAGTTCAACGACAATATCAGATAACCCTGCCCTTTCAATGAGTGTAAGATTTTCCCCGCAGTTTTACTTACAGAACAATGACACTGGATAGAAACAGGACAAAAACAGTAATGTATAGAATCTCCAGACAATGTAAAACACTGGCCCGGTGGGACCAACTTTTTCTAGAACCTCCCTACTGTGTTTAAACTGCAGATCAAGAGTTTGTTGAGCAAACTTTACAGTAAATATATGTGGTCATTGATATTGTGTTTACATAAAACCTTTTTTCCCTGTAAGTAGAGTGGTGTGCTAGTATGGTGAGGATTGTTATGGGTTTAATATTCAGCAAACATTGTGATAATACCTTTAAATGCACTCTAGGCCGCTTTGGATACCAATCGCCGATTGCCCAATAAATGCAAATACAAATATTTTTATAAATCCACAAAATTACACAAAAATGATAATTTTCCCTAAACAATACAATTTTAAAAATTTGAAATCTGAAAACCTTATTTTAAGGTAGTCTATAAATTTTTCCATGGTTGTATCTGCTAATTTATTATGTTTGTGGCATTAATATTTCGTTTTTCTTTTTTTTTTAAATGTATAAAAAAACTGAAATAAATTTTCTTTTTTGTATCATTGCACAATCAGACTGATTCCAGAAAGCTCATCTATGCGTATGGACAGAACGACAACATCACGTACCACGGTTCTAGAAGGGGCACGAAGGAGGTGAACCTGTTGAGATATATGCCTAAGATCAACCCCACAGGCAACCAGTATTTTGACATGATCATGGTCAATGTAAGAGAAAGTTTTTGGTTTTAAATTTTGTTTGACACCACTGAGTCAACCCTAATAAACTTAACCACTTTTATTCAGTTGACGATCCCTGCCGTCCAAACCTACTATCACTGCAAGATCATGAAAGCTCCAACTTTCAATCAGAAGCAACACATTTATCGAGTGAGTCTCTGAACTTCACACACATGATGTGTCCATCACACAGTCATCTTCATCTCTGACCTCTCTTTTCATCTCCAGATTGAGCCATTAATCCGGAACCTGGATCTTGTGCATCACCTGCTGTTGTATCGGTGCCCACCGAATGTGACAGAACTTAGTGAATACCAATGTTACGCAGAAATGAGTAATGAGAAATGTATGGACATCGTGGCTGTGTGGGGAGTCGGCGGAGGGGTTAGTGACCTTTCGATTTGGGTTGACTTAAAAAGGTTCTTTAAGATTTTGGGGTAAAAAACTTTTAAATTAAAATTGATGTATATATATTCACATTTGTTTTTCTCAAGGCTTTTGAACTCCCGGCGGCGGCAGGCCTTCCAATTGGAGGAAATGATCTTGATGTTCTCTACAGGCTTGAAGTGCATTACAACAACCAAAATAAATCTGCTGGTAGTTCCAAATATGTTTTTCTGCTGTTTTTTGTTGTGGATTTCGACTACTTCAGGTCAAAGGTTTTGGTATAATTAATTACTTATGCCTTCTTCCACCCCCTCAAATTTTAGAATAAAAAACCTATCAAAATTATGACATTAAACAAAGCAAACATATTAATGTTATATCTTAAAAAATAAAATAAAACATATTATTGTAGAAACCTTTTGCTTCTTCATTAGGTCTCACTCGTCGATTCTGAACTCTTATTGGCTGTTCTTTCTACAAAATTCATTCATAAATTTTTTTTTAAATAAAATGTAAATTTGGTCATGAAAAAACATGTGTTTGATAAATTATATTTTTGTCTATTAAATTAACTTCAGACATTTAGGCATGCTCCTTCAGATCAACAGTTTTTTTCTAAATAACATGAAACTTTATCGAAGTGACCTTTATGACCAGTCGTGAGCAACGCCTGTGAATAAAACAATGCTTTATCCACACAGGTCGAGTTGATCACTCGGGTCTACGGATCTTCTACACATCTGAACTCCGTCAGCACGACGCAGCCGTACTCATGACGGGGCTGGCGGTTGGCCCGGCATACGCCATTCCACCCAAGGCGCAAAATTTTCTCACGTATGGCCTTTGTGACACGGCTCTTATTCCAAAAGTATGTGTGCGGTGTCCTTACATCATAGGATGGGGTGATGATTAGACAAGGTTGTCAAATGTACATAATGTTAAAACTCTATGTTTTCTGTTCTGCAGGTTCTGTCTGAGACTCCTCAAGATCTTCAAGTAATCTCTGTAATATTGCACACACACTTGGCTGGACGGAAGGTGCGAGTCGGGCACTTCAGGTAAAAGTGGATGAGGGTTCATCCATGACATCAATACTGATCAATGAGTCTATTCTAAGCTTATGTGGTCAATTCAACATGTGTAAGAGTATTAACTCTCTATATTTCAATCTGTTTTACAATCTCTTATGCACCACAGAGATGGAAAACAGATCGATATGCTCGCTGCGGATGAACATTATAATTTTGAATACCAGGATGTGGTTAACCTGGGAAAAACTAAAACAGTGAAGTTGGTAAGACACGAATGGTTTAAACATTTATATATCTATTAATGCTTTAAAACATTCATTTATCTCAAATTGATGCACAACATTTTCATTGTTGGTAAAATAAAGCATCTCTTCTCCAGGGAGACAAATTACTTGTGGAGTGCACTTATGATACAAAGAACCGTTCAGGACTCACATGGGTCAGTACATTTTTATAGCCTACAAGCCATCTAATACGACAACTACCGAAAAAGTCCAGAGTGAAAATACAAACATGTGTAAAATCATGTTTCGTCCGCAGGGTGGTCTATCAACTTCAGATGAAATGTGCTTGACCTTCCTCTACTACTATCCCGCTATGAATCTGAGTGATTGTCTCAGCTTCCCCAACTCAGAAGCTTTAAAAAGAGAAATGGGAGCCGATAGTGATTCGTAATTCCTTTTGCAAATTCAATTTATATATTGAGATCTTTCCTTCGACATGATTCTTTATTGTGACTTGAATTTGACACTTTCACAGATCCTGGGTGGCTATGATGAACTCGAAGGAATGGAATGACATGTCAATCTATGAATACCAACAAACGCTGAAGAGGATCGATCAGATTCTCATAGCTTCTAACTCAAATGTAAGTGTCAACACTTGGACATCATGCAATCATTATTCATGCACAACGGAACAGTATTTTTGGATAACTTTTTTCCAATTTTTAAGTACATTGAGCGTTTATCTGCATGCATATATAATAAAACTCCATAAATTGCTAGATTTTAAATATTTTATGTTCTGTTTTTATGTACCTCGTTTCTATGCTGTTCTTATTGTCTGCTATGTATTTCTTGCAAAGCCTCTTTCTTTCCTAGCTTTCAAGTTATATCCGTTTAATGCATATATGTAGTTTTTGTATGTAGCATAAACTGTATGTGTATATACTTATTTCATTACGTTTTTATGTATTTAATTCTAAAACATAACCTCTGCAAGGCATTTTTGCATAGTAAAATTTTTTAAAATATGCAGTAGAAATTAAATGCATTTTGGAAATGGACTGCATTTCAATTCAATATACTGTACTTATTTGATACGGGGCAAAACAGTTTGTGACAGTTTGACATTTACCTGACTTTTTTATATGCAGAAAACGTCATACATCATGGGAAAGATTCCTGATCTCAAAGTCATTCCTCCTGCACCCTGTATGAGCGGATGTCCTACTGATCATCGTGCTTCGATGTTCCTGATTATTTGCTTGGTGATACAATGGGTCCATTATTGAAATTTTCACTCCATCCTCTCCAATCCTACAATTTTACAAAAATAATCAGAAATTTTGTCAAACTCTTTCATTGTATTGACAAATGCTAATAATATGAAAATGGATTTGGGTTTTTTCTTTTACAATAAGCATTATAGCCAAAATGGGACAACAAGTTTGTAATTTTTTTTAAGTGTTTGCTTTTAACTATATACATTTTTAATATTTACTTTTAAAATTTTTAATATATAAAATTAATAATAATTAAATATAATAATAAAAAAAAAACAGGGAGATGAACTGGTCTTGTTCTCTTTTGTACATGGTGTACTTGATTCTATTAAATCTTTTATTAAAATTTATTAAAAATAAATGAAATAACTCCATGGTATTGTTGTCATTCTTTGACGGTCTCTCTCTCATGTGTTTGTGACCAAAAGAAACGGCCATTTAATTCCTTATAGAGCACTTTAAAGCAGCAGGTAGGTTAGTATTTGCTGCTATAAAATTAGTTAATGTGTTAACTAACCTGAATTTGCATTTTAGGGCCCGAGAACAAAGGTGCGTGGCCTGGTTTTGGAGCCTTTTTGGGGGCCTTGATATGCTCAAAAACTCTCGAAACTTAAAACAACGTTGTTCATGATGGTATTAAAAAGTGACAAAAATTGGGAGATGTGAGTGGGACGGGGGGCTCTGTAGCGCCACCTACAATGGAAAAAATATTTCTGTGCACAGCGCACAGGTACGAAACTTGGTCTGTAATTAGATCTCATCGAGCCGAACGACTTTCGTCTCAACTTTTTTTGGCTAGGCCATAAATTCATGGCGAATTCTGGCAAACAGGAAGGCAAATCTCATGCATTAATCAAATGATTTTGATAAGGGGACTGTGCATATTAAGTCATAACGTATGATCCAATTGATGTGGGTATGGTGTCTCCTGGTTATAGCGCCACCGTTTGGCAACAGGAAATGTGTCACTCTTAAAAATGGTTTTTTGCCCATTGCATGCGGTATATTTTGAAATACTAGATATTGTATCCGATTGTCAGCATATTGGGCAAATGATCCCAAGACATTAAAAATGTGGAATTAAAAAAGAATTTTAATAGGTTGAACGGTGTTACCGTTCAAACTTTAATGCTCTATTTTGACGTATTTCCATGACAAACTTGAATAAAACCGTGTGTTTAGTTTCGCGAACAGTAAGCAAACGTTGTATATATATATATTGCTCCCACCAATCCGAACAACATTAAAATTTACAACCACTGGCACCGCCCAACAGGAAGTCTGTAATTTGGAATGAAAGTGGATTTTTAACATATTTTCGACAATTAGTGAAGATGAGGTTAAGACGTTGGAGATTGTAAAGATGAATGATATCTTGAACAGTGTTACCACGGCGATGCGATGAATTTACGGCGAAATCATATCTCATTTCTACATTGAGGGATTTTGATGAATCTGTATGTTTAGTTACGATGTCCAATCACATTGATTGTCTGGCAATGAGAAGTGTTGCACACACAAAAGACCCCAAACCGTCCCCTTATATCTACCTAATTGACTCCATTCAAAACTGTGACTTTTTCCACTAAATCAAGCATACAAACACAAAATCCCTTACACTCAAGTTGATTGCAACATGACTGGGAACATGACAGTTCAGCCTACTAG
This sequence comes from Triplophysa yarkandensis, assembly GCA_033220385.1. NCBI lineage: Eukaryota > Metazoa > Chordata > Actinopteri > Cypriniformes > Nemacheilidae > Triplophysa > Triplophysa yarkandensis. The sequence continues at coordinate 19,724,307 of CM065658.1, forward strand.
AATCAGAGTTATTATTGTGAGGATTGTTGTGTACTGTTGTGTGTCAATGGCAATGGAAGGGTAACTTCAATCCAAGTGTGAAGTTCTATAATAATTATAAGCATCACGCGTTAAGTTTCTTGTTAAATTATAATATACGATTACATCTACTTGTGAATGACTCAGCAGTTTCACAAAGGCAATGATGATATTATTACACTATTCATTTCAACTATTCATATGGCCGTTGCAGAGCACAATGATTATTCTAAGATGCATAAGATTTCATTTAGGTATATACTTGATCATTTGTGTCTTGTCTTATACACAACACACTCTGTTACTAATTTCAAGTGTAATTTATTATGCATAAAATCCATTTATTTTCAGTTTTTCATAGAAAACCATAACACTTGTCAACATTGCATTCTGCCCCACTGGATTAAAAGCTTACAACATAAGTAAATCAATATATAAACATCAATCAATAAAACAAATCTATGTTTTTTTTGTACTAAGAACTTTTGAATGTAGTTTTTTAGTATTTTCTTGTCTTGGCCGCAACTCTAGATCTACCAAATTAAGGGCTGGTGCCACCCACTGTTCGGCATAATAGCATCAGTGCCACCTCTCTCAAATGCTTGTGGAAGGGTCTTTTATCTAGATCGAACATTTTTTCAATTTACGTGGGCGCTTTAAAGCAGGTGCCCACCGCACATTTTTTTAGAGAGCCGACAAGTAGTGTTGGCACAGTATTGAGAGGGCCTCGCTTTCGCAGATTCCAGCTATATTTATTTTTATCTTTAATATCCAAAATAGACACCTGCTCTTGCTGTAACGTTTCTATCAAAAAGTCTGTTTGCACTGTTACGTTTCTTTGATGTTTACATTAATGTTTGCCATTAGATATGTCACCGGTATATTTCTATCATGTTTACTTCTGGAATACCAATACAGCTTTTCATTGTAAGATTAGTTCAATGTACACCGATTTATGTTCACAGATTAAAGAAGCAACAACATTAACCAAGACGAATGAATGCAGAATTGTGTATCCTTACAAATGTAGTTCACCATTGTTAAAGGTATAGATCACCTAAAATCTAAATTACCCTTTCTTACTCGCACCCAAAGCATCTAGGTTATAGATGTGTTTTTTTCAAAAATATACAGTAGGAGTTATAATATCCTTTATTCTTGTTCTTTTCAGATTTATAATGTATTGGAGTGAATGGGGGGCAGCCGTCCAAAAGTCTCATCCATCTATTTAAAAGTCAACCGCTCCACGCGGCTCCATGGCCTTCATAAAGACCTTTCAAAGAAATTTGGTTAAATGTGCTTATTTAAGAAAATTAAATATTGCAGAAACAGAAGTTAGGTAGTACTGTTAAGGAAGTTGTGAATATTGATATTTCTCATAAACATGTTGATTTGCTTCCAGCACCATTAATTTTTAATAAAGAGGCATTTTTATCTTCTTTTGAGGTTATTGAGTAACATAGATTGTTCTGGTCCAGTAGAGTCCAGGTAATACTACTGTATGAAGGGAAAAAAGGGTGGGGGTTAAAAGGGTTAACAAAGAGTCCCGCTGAAGTGCACAACAGACCAGTTTCTCAAACATCTTAGAAGGAGAAAGATCACCTGTCAGTGTATTCAGAAGGTAACATGGGTCTGGTATCTGTTATTCTGACTCTGTTCTTGTTTTCGGTCCGGTTGTCTTGGGCTCAGGATGATCCTCTTCTTCCCTTCTCTGAACACCTGGATTCTGAGCACAAGGTTCGACTGAAGTGGGGTTTCGATGAGGTTCAGGACACCATCACATTCCAGCTCTCTGTTAACACCAGCGGCTGGGTCGGGTTCGGCTTCAGCCCCAAAGGAGGAATGACTGGAGCTGATCTTGTTATTGGAGGAGTTGGATCAAGTGGAAATTATTTTTCCGTAAGAAATCTCAAGATTGTACACTGTTAAAAAATCTGTACAATCAGGGCACGATGTATTGTATTCATATGAAAAACATTCTGTATAATTTTTTACAACTGTAAAACAGTTCTTTAAATTAAGAATCACATTAAAATTACACTTAAACATTTATTGAAAAGTCCACAAAATAAAAATAAAATGTAATTTTCTGCAGAAATTTTGTTCGTTGTTTTCAGTGTAGTACTTTTCTGTAATTTCTTTATTCAACCCCTTACAGTATTGTGGTTTAATAATGTTTTATTTTATTTTTATATTTTTTTTACATTGGTTGCTTATATGCCTGATTCTGATTCTGTTTATTTCAATTTATCTTTGGGTTTCTATGTTAAAAATGACAACGTTTCTCCCTCAAGTCATTTGAACTCCATATAAGAACCTTTCTTCTGCAGTACACAAAATAATATATTTTGAGAAACGTCTTTAGTGTTTTGTGTCCGTGCAATGAAAGTCATTGAGGTGCCAGGATGTGGCGACACCAACATTCTTCAAAAATGTTCTTTTGAGTATCGCAGAAGAAAACAAATCAAGTCTGGAATCACATGAGGGAGAGTAAATGGTGACTGAAAGCATCCCTTCACAAATTAATGTATTATTTTATTATTTTATATTAGCTAAATTGTTATGTGGGGAAGTTTTTAAGTACCCTAATCTTAATTAAACATTTATCATGTGTTCAGGACCGGTATGCCGAGGGGAATTCGATGCCTTTGGTTGACCAGCAACAAAACTACAAACTCCTGTCTCTAACCGAGTCTGATGGACAAACAGTCATGAAGTTTCAGAGGTCCATTGAGTCCTGTGATGAATATGATTTTCCCATCACTGTGAGTCTAATAAACAGATTTTACATTGCATTACATTTACAGTGTGTTGGTTTTTGGAGAACAAGCAAATACATTAGGTAAAAAAATGGAACTGCTTATACACCATCATTAAAATTGAAATGTTTAGCAACAAGGATTCCTTAAAAATATGATAAACCAACCACACAGCTACTATCCCCTCTTCCGTAAAATAACACCCGAGTTGTGTATGAAATGCAAAATCTATAATGGATGTATAAAGTATCTGACAACAGACCAGTCAGATCCTCCTCTTTCATTGTGTGTTAGATCTAAGCACTTTCCAGGACACAATGTATTTCAGATAGAAACCCATTATTATCATCTCTTGTATAAGAAGTGTAGGTGTCCTCTTTCACTGCTGTGCTGAGATTTACACGATGTTAGACACACCGGTTCGCTCTCCTTAAACTCCAGACCAAGCGCATGAATGAACTCAAAAACCCTTGAAATTCAAGATCAGCAATTGTAGGTTAAACCAAGGGTTTCTGTTTTTGGTGAAAGTCTAGATGAAAAGACTTTAAGCTCTTTTTGTGTTTTAAATTAGACGTTTCCCATCAAGCTCATCTATGCGTACGGACAGACCGATGAAGTCAGGTATCACAATACCCAAAGGGGCACGAAGGAGGTGAACCTGTTGAGATACATGCCACGGTTAACGTCTCCAGACAGCAAGTATTTCGACATGACCATGGTCAATGTAAGAAATTTCATTTTTATTTCATGAATTATGTTCAGGTTTATTTTATTCCAGGAAGGAATGTGTGTTAAGAACATTTAGTTTTCTCTAGACACATCGAATGGAATGAAATACAGCAATGTGACACACTGGGAGAATGCAACGACCCATGAAGAAACACGACTTTTATGTTAAAATCTTTTATAAATATTTTATAATTTTATTAAATATTTTATAATATTCTATTTTACACAGCGCTTTGCTTTTTCCCACATTTTTTCCTGAAGGCTTTTTTTTAAAGTATCCAAATCATTTTTTCCCTTAAAATTCTACAAATATGTTTTTTTTAATCTAAAACATTGCAAAGATTTCAGACAAAAACACATTTTGACATTTTCTTATAGGGTATTTTTTAAAGATTCTTTGGAAGTTTGATCCAATTTGTAATAAGACTGCAACATAAAATGTGGTAAAAAAGTGTTGTACAAACTAAATACTTTCTGGATTACTTGTAAAGCATAAGTAAAGTTTGTTGTTTTAACATGAATATGCATTATTTAAAATCTGCATGTCCTGTTTAAATTTTCTACAAATTCATAATAAGAATTTGAGAGAAATGTTGTCCCTAGTTTACAGATTGAAACAATCTAATCATTTTACCTAAACATACACAACAACTTTAAAACGTAAAAAAAAAAAAAAAATCCCTCTCACTCTTCCATGCTCCCAACTTTGTGAGAACAGTTTGGATCTGACCCCTTCCTCTTCCAACATGACACCAGTGAACAAAGCAAGGTCCATAAAGACATGGATGACAGAGTCTGGGGTGGATGAACTTGACTGACCTCGACCCGATAGAACATCTTTGGGAAGAATTAGAGCGGAGACTGAGAGTCGGGCCTTCTCTTAAAACATCAGTGACCTCACAAATGTTCTTCTGGAAGAATGGTGAAAAATTCCCATAAGATGCTGTTACAAAGGGTGGACCGACATCATATTGAACCCTATGGATTAGAAATAGGATGTCACTTAAGTTCATATGCGAGTCAATGCGGGTGAATGAATACTTTTGACGATAAAGTGTATATAAGTAGGTTCATGTTAAGGCAAACACTCACTATTCCAGTGAAAGTCATGCAGACAATTATGCAGAATGGCTATTTTCTTTTCTTTCTTTCTTTACCTTTATTTATAGCACTTTAAACAAGAAACATTGCGTCTTCAAATTTCTTAAATGTGATACTTTAAATACTTTATCAATCTGTTCCACCATTTAAATTTTATTTCAGTTCACGGTGCCAAGTGACACAACCTACTATCGATGTAAGATCTTAAGAATTCCACGGTTCGATCAGAAGCAACACATTTATCGAGTGAGTCTCTGAACTTCACACGCATGATCTGTCCATCACACTTCTGTCCATCATCTTCATCTCTGACCTCTCTTATCATCTCCAGATTGAGCCATTAATCCAGAACCTGGATCTCGTGCATCACCTGCTGTTTTATCGTTGCCCGCCGATTGTAAAAGAAGTTTATGAATCCCAATGTTACACAGAAATGAGTAATGAGAAATGTATGGAGGTCGTGGCTGTGTGGGGAGTCGGCGGAGGGGTCAGTCTCTGTTCTGCATCTAGATTTAAAAAGATCAAAAAGTTCTGCCTAAATTATTCTCTTGCTGTTTTATCCCCGAATAAAATACTTTGTTTGGTTTAACAAAGAGAAAGGTATTTAGAAGAATGCTTGTTAAGATATGGGTCTTGGACCCCATTGACTAGAAAAAATGACAATGGTTATAGGCCCCCAGATATTTTTGCTGCTCTTTATTTCCAAAATATCTCATTTTGTGTTCTATAGGACAGAAAAAGTATTTTTTACTACTATGGAAGTGAACGTGTCCAATAACTGTTTGGTGACAAGCATTCTAACACATTTCCAAACTGCAATTCGAGTAGATGACAGAACTTTTTTAAGTGAACTATCCCCTTAAGCATAGTTTTAAAGACATATTTCCTGGATTCTGGGATTGATTGTTACGTGCTATCTTTGGAAACAGCCTTTTGAATTCCCTTCGGTTGCTGGACTTCCGATCGGAGGGAATGTTATCGATACTCTCTACAGGCTTGAAGTGCATTACAACAACCCGAATAAAACTGAAGGTGGAGCATTACAAAATAAAAGATCAGTCTGATAAATACTGGAGTGGATCAAAATAATTCTTTGTTTTCTAAACACAGGTCGAGTCGATAACTCAGGGCTACGAATCTTTTATACGTCTGAACTCCGTGAGCACGATGCAGCTATTTTAGGGACGGGTCTTGTGGTGGCACCCGGGTACGCCATCCCACCTCAGGCGAAGGCTTTTTTAACATACGGCCTATGTGACACCGCTTATTTTCCAGAGGTACATGAGACACTCTCAAAGAGAAGACCTAATCCTTTAAATAGAAAAAGTGAATATATTTTATGTTTTCAGGTTATGTCTGAGACTCCACAAGATCTTCATGTGTTCTCTGTAATGTTACACACACACTTGGCTGGACGGAAGGTGCGAATCGGACACTATAGGTAAATGTTTCGACGTTGATGGACAGTAAATGAAAATCTGATCTTCCCAAAGGGAAAAAAATTATTTATTCACGCCAAACTGTTATACTTTCTTATTCCTATAAAACACCGATATAAAAAGGTTACTTTTGATACACAGTGTAAAGTAAATGGGAATTTTGAGATGAAAAAGAACCATAAAAGTAGAACATTACAAGTCACTATTTAATTTGCATCTAAGTGTTCACCCGAAAATAAAAACACTTTTTTATTTTCTTTCTTCTGCAGAATGTGAAGAAGATATTTTGAAGAAAGTTGGTAACCAAACAGCAATGGAAGCCAATCATTTCTTGTGTATGGACACAAAACCAGTAGTGAACGTTTGCTAGCTAACAACATTCTTCAAAATATCTTCTTGTGTTCAGCAGACTTTTGAGTAAATGACAGAATCTGCATTCTTTGGGTGAACTATCACTTTCATTTTGTGACACCGTATGGATATTTTGGCTCAAAAATCCTGACCTTTTTAGCAAATTAAGTTCCCCGCTCATTGCAGAAAGAAAACTTTGTAAAATGTTTCTGTATCTTTTTCAGAGGTGGAAAGCAAATTGATCTGCTCGCTGTGGATGAAAACTATAATTTTGAATATCAGGGTGTTACAAATTTGGGTAAAACCAAGACAGTGAAACGGGTATGTGTGAAATCTACGGTAGAACAACTTATATTCTGTTTACTTTAAAAGATTTCCAACATAAATCTATATTTTACAGGGAGATAAACTGCTGGTGGAGTGTGTCTATAACACAGAAAACCGCACAAAACTCACATGGGTTTGTACTTTCAGATATGATGTTATTTCTCTAATCTAGAAAATATATTGTATCTAATGTAAATGTTCTGTGCATTTAGGGAGGGTTTTCGTCTACAGATGAGATGTGCTTGGCTTTTCTTTTCTATTATCCTGCCATGACTCTGAGTGGTTGTTTGAGCTACCCTAACTTGACTGCTTTAAGAACCGAAATGGGAAAACCAGATCCAATGTAAACCTGTTATTCACACCAGCACTATTCTGATATTTCCAGTTCCTGGGATCTGTGTCGGTAATGATTGTATTTTTATTCCTATGTAGTAACTGGCTCAAGATGATGTCTACAATGTCTTGGAATGACACGTTAATCAGTCAGTACCAACAAAACCTGACAAAAATTGACCAGTTTGTCATCGTTTCTAACACTTACGTAAGTGTCAAACCCTGGTCAAATTCACGTGGTAATAGTTTCTGCCTAACACAACAGTTCCATTACTATAAGCATCCACGACTACAAATGTGTGGTTCACAACGTGCACCATAATACCTGCATTGTGTAATCATTTTGCTCTTGTCTTTTCAGAAAAACATGTCACGCAACATTGGGAAGATTCCTGACCTCAAAGTCAGTCCGTCTTTACCCTGCATGAGTGGATGTGACACTGAACATCTTGCTTGGATATTTCTGCCTGTCTCTTTAACCGTGCTATGGGTTAACTAAACTGTGCAGAAGTCCAGCCTTTGGATGGCCAGCACCTTAAAAACCAAAACCACTGGGAATCATACAAATCATAGACTGAAAATGTGTTCTGTAAATAAGCAAACATTTATTTGATTACATAAACGGAATTCTTAAAGGCCAATGTCTACTTGTGTGTTGGGCCTATGCTGTAGCCAAGACAGATGTATTGATGTGTCGTGAACGAGCCGGCTCTAAGAGTCGATTCTTTGTATTGAACGAGAAGGAGTGAGCACAATGTTTATCTGCAGGTGTATAGGGACTTGACTTTATTGGGATGGGACATCATGCATGGAAAGAGGGATTAGCATCATATCATTATGTGAAAGAGGGGGAAACACGGATCAATAATTTACATTTACATTTACATTTAGGCATTTAGCAGACGCTTTTATCCAAAGCGGTAATAATAGCGCTCAGTTTTTTTTTGTTTATGTAGATATGTATTCGATTCTTTACTATATTAGTATATAATAATCTAATTATTATAATGTAATTAATATATAGTTATATTATTCACAAAACAGTACTTAGTGCGCCAGAGAGAGGCGGAAGAGATGGATTTAAGTGTAAGTGACGTCGAAACAATGAGCAAAAAATAAAAAGCAGAATCTTTTCAATTATTTCCATTATTTTATCAAAAATGTTAATTTCTTTGTATGAGTTGTGATTTTTTTAACAAACAAATGCATCAAAATGACTGTTTAATAAAAAAATCGTAAACAAAATGATCAATACACAAATCATTTATAATTGCTAAATTAGGATACAATAGAAGGTGAAACAAATAAAATTATTTGATAATATGAATTATTTATTTAAGACAATAAAACAAGTTAGGAATTCTATACAAATTACAATTTACCTTATTTAATCATTAAATTTTAAATAGTTAATGCAAAAATTGAATGTGTAAAAAAGGATATGTACATTATTTTAGATGGAATAATTAAACTATCTACATTTCTGAACTGACACAAGATTCAGAAACTCACACAGACTCAAGATTAAAAAAATTAAAAATATATTTATTAAAAAATCTCTTTTTGTAAAATTGGACAATAAACAGTTGATATTTTGGTCCTGTCATTAGAACAATTTAGGTAAGATATTAGTGAATTTATTTATGTAAATATTGAGAAAAGTTTATCATTATATTTAAAGGATTGTTTACAAATATTCTTCATTTATTTTCATTTACATTTTACTTCCATTAATGAATTTCTTTCTAAAATAAAACCAAAGATTAATCTATTTAAAAGACTTAATGTTATATCCGGAGTCTATTTCATCTTCCTTAAATAAATAATAAAAAACGATTTCAGAATGGAAACACTTTAATTTATGTGACGTCAATATATTTAATTTGCTTAGATTCCGAATTGTTCCGCATCATATTCTCTGCTTCTAATTGGTCAATACGCTGAAGGTACTGCTACGTGATTGGCCACTCACCCTAAAGCCCGCCCCGTCGTTTAACTCTAAACATAGGAAGCAGCAGGTGAGTGCAGAGTGATGATGACAGTTCGGCTCTTTTAAAGATCCGATTCTTTTGAATCGACTCCCTTAGAAGATTCGGCTCTTACATCTCCCAAAAAGGCTCTTTATATTTATATAAATATATTTCACCGTCTATTTGTCCAAAGTTATCAATTGTTAATGATTTGTGCATTATTATTTCATCTTTTTAAAATAAAAAATAAAAATTTAGTGAATTTTTTGTTACAAAAAACTTTTTTTAAGAAAATTAATTTAAATAATCGAACAGACGCTGCTTTTTATTTTTCGGTCGTTTATTCCAACTGTTGTGTGACTAACATAATTAATGATTTAACATATAATTGAATATATTTTCCAGTATTTTTATCACCTTCTATTGTATCCCAATTTCGCAATTGTAAATAAATTGTGCGTTATACATTTTTTTACATTAAAAAAAATCATAAAAAATGTGTATGCATTTTTATAAGAAAAATAATTTTACGAAAATTAAAATATTTGACATTTTTAATAAACAATTAAAAAATTTGAACAGACAGTACTTTTTAATGTATATTATACGTTTTAATTTTAATAAATCATAAAAAAATATGTGTATGCATTTTTATAAGAAAATAATTCAACGAAAAATTAAAATATTTGAAATTTTCAAAAAACTATTTTAAAATTTGAACCGACCCTACTTTATGTTTTCCGTTCATTTCTTCCACCTCCCAAACACTCAAATCATCTCTTCTGTATCTTTTCAGTGAATAACATCATTAATAAAATAAAATAAACTAATTACTAAAACAAACTAAACTCTATTATTGTTCTGTGTTTTCCTCTTTCATATACCTGCAGATAAAGAAGATGTTTTCTTAGGTTTGTTTGATTATCCAAAAGAGAAAAAGGACAATATTATATCATTAATTTATGTTTCCTTTATAGCTAAATTTCACATACATAAGAAAAATATAAAAAAGCCTCTAAGCCTCTTTTCACTATTTAAAAATGATTTAGACATATACATTGAAACTATACAAAACTCTATTAATCCCAAATCAATAAAAATTATATCTCTATATTTATCCTTTATGGCATCTTAAGGTAAATGCATCTTTTTGCAACTTAATTATGTCTTGTTTATTTTATTTTATTTTTGTCTTTTGTTATTTTTCCATGTTTATATGTATTGATTTACTGCTTTGTAATGTTAAATAAATAATAATAAAAATAAATAAAAAACTGCAGATAAAGATTCGACTCTTCCCAGTGGGAGTCGACTCTTCTCCTTCACTTCAAAGAATCGACTCCCCAGTGACGTCACATCACTAGTCCAAGGGTCGAGTTTCATGACGTCAGCGGCTCTGTTTTGTCCCAACGTTAAGCACTGATCCTGGAACATTTCTCTTACGTCACAGTTTCACTCCACCCTCCCGCGGTGTCTATATATTAAGAACACCTCGAGTCCGGAAATAGTTGGAGAAATGTCGCGCGGCAGTAAAGCTCCCGAGAACTTTTCTTGGGTCGAATCCCAGAAAATCGCAGGGCTCGCCTGGCCCTCAGAAACGGAACATTTCAACTTCCTGTTGGACAATGGCATTAAACATGTTGTGTGTTTGTGTGAATCTACACCTCCGAAACACAACACCTGTCCGGAAGTGACCCTACATCACATCCGCATCGTGGACTTCACCCCGCCCTCTCTGAATCAGATACAACAATTCCTCAACATCGTGCAGGGAGCCAATCATCAAGGAGAGGTGACGTCACTTTTAATTTATTCATCTTATAAGAAAATGTTCTGCTGGTTTAATTGTGTTTATTTTATTAAAGGAGAGTTTTTATAAATGATAAAATTAATATAACACAAAAATGCATTATTTAATATAAATAAAGAAATTTTGTATTAATTATTTGAGTATTAAATTATTTTATTATTTATATAAACTCTCCTTTAATAAAATAAACAAAAAAAGTTTATGTCTACTAAGAAAACGCTCATGAGAAAATGTTCTGCTGGTTAAATTTTGTTTATTTTATTAAAGGAGAGTTTATATAAATAATAAAATTAATATTACACAAAAATGCATTATTTAATATAAATAAAGAAATTTAGTTTTAATTATTTAAGTTGTTTGTTTATGTCTACTAAGAAAACGTTCATAAGAAAATGTAAGAAAACATATAAGAAAATGTTCTGCTGGTTTAATTGTGTTTATTTTATTAAAGGAGAGTTTATATAAATGATAAAATTTATTTTACACAAAAATGCATTATTTTATATAAATATAGAAATTTAGTATTAATTATTTAAGTATTAAATTATTTTATTATTTATATAAACTCTCCTTTAATAAAATAAACAAAAAAAGTTTATGTCTACTAAGAAAACGCTCATAAGAAAATGTAAGAAAACATATAAGAAAATGTTCTGCTGGTTTAATTGTGTTTATTTTATTTAAGGAGAGTTTATATAAATAATAAAATTAATATTACACAAAAATGCATTATTTAATATAAATATAGAAATTTAGTTTTAATTATTTAAGTTGTTTGTTTATGTCTACTGTTTGTTTATTGTTAAAAAAAAATAAACAAACCCGGTTTATATATTTAACAAGAAAAATCTGTATGTCTCCATGAATTCATACTATGCATAATTTCTCTGTATTCAAAATATAGAAATACATGTTACTATGCATACAAAAGCATAATAATTAACAAAATATCTGACTTCAGACTCACATTATTAAAATAAAATGCATAAACAAGTTTCGTATTTTTAGGAATGTTCTCATTATTAAAAGCAAATATAAATGTTTGGTGAATGTGGATTGGTGGGGACACATTTTAATATTGTTATTAATATCCAAATATGTCCCAATCTGCCTCAATTCCCCCTATTTTACATGCTTACATATAGCAGACACTTATATCCACTGATTTTATAATATTAAACATTTGACATAAACTGTGTTTAACCTGATTTCGGTTCATTCTTCTTCACAGGGGGTTGCGGTTCACTGTATGCATGGTCAAGGCAGGACTGGGACCATGCTGGCCTGTTATCTGGTGAAAAAGAGGAACATTTCGGGCCTGGAAGCCATCAAAGAAATCCGAAGACTTCGTCCAGGGTCAATTGAGACAAAGGAGCAAGAGAGAGCTGTGATAGAGTTTCATCAATACATTAAAAATAGTTTCTGTGTGAACAACAGTAACACCCCACCCACATTTAAATCCATATAATCACATTTTCTAAAGCCAAAAAATGTCTCCTGTGTTTACTAATCCCTGTGAGTCAGTAATGTAAGCCCTTAGTGTTTTGAACACAAACACACACCCATGATCAATATAACCAAGCACAAAAACATTGTGAAAACTACCTCTAAGTAATCTTTGGGGCTTGTCTGTTTTTGCTAAATACTTGAAATTGACAGTTAAAGACCAAGAATTAAAGTCTATACTAGATACTAGTCTTAAATGCAACATTTGATGTGGTTCTTATTTAAATGCAAAATTGATATGCAATTTATACAGAGATAATGCTTGTGGACCATGACTTTAACACAAAATGTATCATAAAAATTATGCTTACAAAAATTCATTAAAAAACTCAAATGGATTAAAATTGAAAGTGTAATTTGTTTATCAATTTAAAATTAAACGCATGAAACTATCATTAATTACAAATGACTATTTTTAAGCACATGCTTTTTAAAGTAGAGATTAAATTGATTTCATGAGATGACTTTATTGGTTATGGATGCAGTTGCAAAATGTGTCTCCAGTAATTTCATAACACCAGCCATTTATTTTTTGTAAAATCTGTATTTATTTGTGATTTACAAAAGCCTATGTAACAACCATTAAAATGAATCAATTGTATTCATCTTTAACCTAAAATGAAAACACGACCGTGTATATGTGTCAGTTTAAGTTTTTCAAAGTGGCAAAAGAAAGGATTTTGACATTACCCTTAAATGCATCACTTGAATTTACAAAGTGTGTGTTCTCTGTAAAATTATATACACATATCTAGACTATGAATAAAAAGATGCAGGTGTTCAAACAGAGGAGACACGACCAGATGCTGAATTTATATAAAGGTCTGCAATACTGAAAGCTTTGGGAGCCCATTTAATGCACACTCCAATATTGGAATGTGTGCCTGATGCACATTATCCTCAAATTCTATCTGCAGACTTTCCGGATTTATAAATACAAACAAATCTGTGTCAGTATTAAAATAAATACCTGCTTTGTAATAGGCTCCTGCATCTTATTTCCACAAACTTCTTTATTTATTTTGTCTCTTTTCATTATACTACCATCACACTTTTGGCCAGCATCAGCAGGCCACTATCGTTCGACTAAACCCAATCAGATTAATTTAAGAAAAAATTATAAAAGAAATTTGGGAATAACAAAACTATTTTAGATAAAAGTGGTAAAGTCTCGTGCACTTGTGGCCTGACAACCTTGCAGACGTTCCAGTAAAAAGGTGTCTACATTCCCAGAGGATAAACTGAAATTCACCATGGCGCCACTTAAGTTGCAAAATCTCGGAGAAACAAAAACAATCATTTAACGCAGATACGAGGCTTGATGGAAGGGTTCCGTGTGAACTCAGAAGGACGAGTAGGAAAGCAAACAGCGCAAAAACAAAAGTGTCATTCACACGCAACCGTTCATCTTTTCAATAACCCACCGGGACTAACAGAGACCCGCACTTACTTTCCAAAGAAAAACACGAAATGGAAAGATGTACAAAGTTCATAAAATAACACCATAAAATATCCCAGCATCAACTGCTTATTAAAAAAAATAAAACGAGCCCAGAACGCATCGTTCCACAAACAAAAATATACCCCCTTCATGTCATTTCAATCTTATTTATATAATTAAAACAATTTACAGTGTTTATTATAATATATCTTTGATAGTTTTGAGGGAATTTACGCAGTATTATTGCAGCTAAATTTATCTTCCAGTTATTCAATAAAACCAAGAAAATTGTTTGAAAATGTGTGGGAAGCTCAAACTGGATGTGGGATTTTCCAGGAATGGATCAGATGTCGGCAATAGTCCTGCTTGGGCTCTCTGCTACTGTTTTATGTTCAGTTCGTTTTCCAGTTCCATGAGCTTCCGGGACGCTTTGACTTTGTTTGACACTTCCTTTCCCTGTGAGAAGAGTCTCTGCCGCTCCCTAAATGTCAGATTCTCAGGGGCTCCGCCTATTGTGTTTTCCTGGTCGGGACTTCTGCAAAAAACGCACACAATGTTTCATCAGAAATGCAAGCTTAAAGGAAGAGTTCATCCAAAACTCCTCGAAATTCTGTCATCGTTTGCTCGGAAAAGAAGACATTTTGAACAAAGTTGGTAAGTGGTGGCACCTTCACTTCTATTGTATGGATACAAAATCAATGCAAGTGAATTGGTGTCGATTACCAACATTCCTCAAAATTACATTTAAAAAATTCTACATTGTAAATTAGGACAGAATTTTCATTTATAAATGTAATGACACAAGCATCTTAGATTTGGGTTTTAAGGGTTTGTTTCAGATTGGATTTATACAGAGACAATGCTTGTGGACCATGACTTTGTCATAAAATGTTTCATAAAAATGATGCTTATAAAAATTTATTAAAAATCTCAAATGGATTAAAATTGAATACGTAATTTGTTTATCATTTTAAAGTTAAACGCATGAAACTATCGTAAATTACAAATGAATATTTTTAAGCACATACTTTTTAAAGTAGAGATTAAATTGATTTTATGAGATAACTTTATTATTTATTGAATCAGTTGCAAAAGTGTTGGGAAGTGTGTTTCTCTCACCCTTTCGTCCACTTCTCTCTCGGGTCCTTGTAAACCTCTCCCGATCCTAGTCCCGTTGTGTTTCCAGTGTATGTATTAAATCCTGTTTAATTTTGTAAAAACATTGTGAATTTCCAAAAATTGCACACTGTAAAAGCATTTCAAGAGCGAGAGATTTCAAATCTCACGCAGAAGCTGCTGGGCTCAGAATGGGGAATCAAGCACTGTAGCTTAACTCAATATTTCATGAAAAAAAATCTAAATATTTTGCAATTATATTATAAAATACTTTTCGAATGGTCTTTGTTTGCATTCAACCTCAACCTTGGCCCATAAACTTCTGCAAGGATTTTCACAACTCAGAATATTTCCACAGCCCAAGAGCTGAACAGCAGAAGCAAGCTTGTTAAGTTAAAGCATTAAAGCGTTTTAAAGCACACCCGATGCATGATCTGTGGATCAACAAGTCCAAGGTGGAGGTCGTTAACTAGCGCTAAACAATTTAAACATTGACGTGCTCCAACTGGCCTTTACCACGACCTCCACCTCTGACCCAACGCAGGCATCTTCTGTGAGGCTCACGTGTCCGTGTGTCTATCAGGATGTGGGAGACGATCCCTGTTAAACCTGAGATGTAAAAACGGTGGATCCAAATGCATGTTGAGTTTTATTTGGTTGAATGGAATGAGTTTTAATTCCGAGGGAAAGACACAAACACATTGACATGTGAACCAAAATAAAACCTTCTCCGCTGGTGACGGCCAAGTACAGCGAGGACAGAAAGTGTATAATGCGGTTTGGCCTGTAGCGGGCCACAAAATCGAAAAAAATATGGTGAGTAATTGAGAAATCTAAGACATGGCCAATGAAAGAACTCAATAAGAGTAGTGAAATTTTTGTTTTTTGTTTATTGTGTCATTTAGTTTGCTTATGTGGTTTGAATGCAATGTGTGTTCTAAAACCTGGATGAGTTTGAGCCATTTGAAGAAGTGGTTTCAAAATAGTTCATTTTGATTTTAAAGTGGTCAACGTAATATGAAGATTTTCTATAAATTTTTGATTTATAAAATTAAATCATTGTTATTTGTTTTAAAAGTTGCTTTTAAAGAACTTCAACATAAACCACCATTGCTAAGAAAGTTTTTGTGGTATCATTTGTTGTAAGAAACTTATGAAGTAATACCAACCACCTTTCTTTTTCTTTATGAATAAACTTTCTATTTTCTTTCAATAATGTATTGGCTATCCAGGCTTTAACACTGATATGTCAGATACACATCGCACTGAAACTTATATTTGACACTTCGTACTCAGACTTGGCAGTTCCAGTAGAGTAGGTGATGAGAGGGCTGTGGATTCCCAGAGCCTGGATTATACTCTGATGTGTCTGATGTGGGAGGTGTCAGGGGAGGATGGGTGGAGCCAAGCAGATGATAATGTCAAACATAAATATTAAAGACAAACTGGAAGGCTGACATACAAAAGATGAGTTACATATACACGCAACACAGCTGAAACCAGAAAATAAAAACTGCCTGAACAATGGACTGTGGAATGAAACCTAGAGAGCGGTATATTCTAATTTGCATTTGAAGTAAGTAAATAAAGGTTTATATTTTGAGCATATCTCATCATCAACATTCCAGGACTGCCTTTCATTTATGGCAAAACGTGGGAAAATAAAGGACTTAATCAAAATGTGTATGAAACATCTCCCGTGTGTTTGATTGAACATGTTTGTGAAGGGTTTCAGCAGTGTTGCAGACACAGCGATGATTGTGTTCATTTATGACAAGTACAGCAGCGAAGCAGCAGCGAACAGAAGCAGAAGATTCAAGACGTGAAAGCGCGTAAGTAAGTCAGAGCAGGAAGAATGCCGTGCGGGATTGCTATCTTCTCGATGAATGCAAAGTTAGTCATTAGTGTCTTAAAGCGTAAATGCAGTCTGATCACAACAGGCCCCGATGGCTTTGAGTGGGAAAGCTTTGAGCGGGTAACATGCAAGGTCAGATACACTGGGCCTCTTAGTGAAACAGTTTGTTTTGTGCAAGACTGTTTAAAAGTTTCCCGTCACTTCACAAGTTGGTTTAATTAACGTAAAATACATTTTGATAACTAGGGCTGTCAAATGATTAATGACAACGAAGCTTCTGGAATAAAAGTTTGTGTTTACATAGTAGATGTCTGTGTACAGTGCGTTTGTATTTTTTGCATTAATAATTCTTTGTATTTTTATAAACACAAAGACTTGCACACACATGCATGTAAAATATTTAAATTAATTAATTAATTTATATTAACCAGTCATGGAATTTATAAATAATTGTGAACTTATATTGATATTTTTTTTTTTACTTATATTTATAGACATGCATGTGAATGTGTTTACAGATACAATATAATATGCACAGTAAAAAGACAAATAAAGTGTTAACACAAACTTATTCTGGATGCGATGTTAAAATACATAAAAAGTATGCGAGTTGTTTTCCTTATAATATCAAACTACACTTATTCGAAAACCCGTTGGATAAATTTAATTGTAAAACTGTATGTTTACAACTTATCTAGATTTAACAGCCTATATAAACAGGTAAACTGAAATTAAATGAATAAAACCACTAGAGGGCACACGATATTCAGTACATAACCACGCAGGGCTGAAACTATACTGATGGATCTTTTTTAAACAGTCAAGCACAAAAGCAAATGCCTCATCTGACAGATCCCGCCCCCTTTGCCAAGTGGGAGCTTAAGAGGTGCAGGGTTCATCCCACCACTGCGTGCCATAAGAAGCCAGTGTCTCGTTCCCTGAGCCGGTAATGGACGAGCAGAGGCCCGGGCCTACCCCAAAGCAAATCACACACACATGAAACGGCTGGCAACACCAACAGTACTCGGACTGATTCTTGGACCGCACAGCGAATCACGGGGGTCTACCGTACGGCGCTGGGATGATTCGAGAAAGAGGAATCGAGTGGGGATAGGTGATCGAAAACCAATAACCAAAAATTAAATTTGCTACTTAGCAGGAAAAATAAAATGAGACAAAAATCAAGGAAAGAGGAAACATAATTCACGTAATGACTGGATACGGTTCTACGTAACTGATTACAGAAAGAAAGGTAGAGGAAATGGGAAAACGAAGATCGGAAAACAAACAAACAAACTAACACAAAAAAACGAATAAACCAATGAAAATGGAGGAGAGACGGGCCGAGTTAAGGCCCTGTTCTTTCCTTCTCATCTCTACCTTTCGAGTTGAAGTCGGGTTTGGCGGGAGGGAGAGGGGGATGCCCTGTCTTTGGAGCGGTACTGTTGGCATTTGCCGAAGCGGGCTGCTGGAACGAGCTGGACAGAAAGATGCCGTCCGAGACAGGGCGGGGCTTGCGCGCGGTGGGCGGCGGCTGGGGCTTTGGGGCGGGTGGAAGGTCGCCGTACGACTTCCTGGTGGCCGAGAGCTTAACCTGACCTGCTAGGCCTGGGTCATCCTCCTCTTCCTCGTCGTCATTGTACGAGACAAACTTGGCAGTGTATATGGTGTCGGGGGAGGTGACCTGGGTTTTGAGGTAGGAGGTGTTTCTCTGGGGAGGGGGTGGGGGGGCGCTGTTGCTGTTGTTAGTGGCAGGGGTGGCTGCGGGAGAAGGGGGCTGGTAGTCCCGGGGAAGGGGGGGTCTGTACAGACCGGGCTCGTCTGGCGTCAACAGCTTGCGCTCGGCTTCCTCGTGTTGCCGGCGCCGCTCCGCCTCCAGGCGGGTGTAGTACTCCTCCTCCTGTCTCCTCTAAGGGGGGAACATGGAAGAGCTGGTTAGAGCTGCCTTTGCTAGCCTGTGCCGCTGTCCCTGAACGAAACGCCTAGGTCAAATCCGAAAGTACATGGATCCACGTGGTAAAGCTACATTACATTTGAATACATGTGATGATGTAATATCATGCTTTTGAGTGAATTAGACGTACGTAGAAATAAAAACCCTGAATTATTTACTCACTCTCACAAAGGAAATATTTTGAAGAATGTGTGGAACCAGACATTTTTCAAAATATCTTCTTTGGTGATATCAATGACATTTTGGTGAATAAATGATTGCAGAATTGTTATGTTTTGGTTGGACTGTCTTGGTTTAAGTCAGTCAGACATTCAGGCGTGCAATGTTCTGATTTAAAAACAGTAACGTAATACTATTTTACATCAGATTTTAGCTGTGATTAAGACTCAGGACAAGGTTTTGTTGTGCTTCCTATAGAGCCAAAATGTAAAATTTTCTGACAGACGGGTTTGGTTCTAACTGGAACAAATGACTACAGTATACGATATTCTTTCAACATTTAAGGTCTGGCTGGCATTTTGATGGTTAGGCTTTGGACAAACACCCAGAGGCTGCTCTGGTCTCCTGGGTAAGCGTGCGGTGGAAATGTCCTTCAATGCAAACACACATGAGCGAGTTCAATCTGGAACGGGTCCACCAAACCAAAGCGGACCCATTTCCGACAGCACATCCAAGCAGTGTTGTATGGAATGTGCTTTTAACAAAACGCTGGATTATTGTAAAAGAAAAAATAATCTGACGTGTGATTCTCATGCGGTTCTTTGGGAGGAGTGGGGATGCATCACAAACACAATAAACGGGATGTTGTGAAGACATGCAGTTGGACATCGCATCCAGGCGCTGAAATTACCAGTGGTCTGAAAATGACGCACGGACACAGACACAAATAAAACAGAATGGTCACATACGGAAACAACGATTAAGTCACTGTATATGAATTCAGACCACTGGTAAGTTTTGGCCGATGCATTCCGGGATTGTGGGAAGAGTAACAAATGGGCATTAAACAGGCTTAAAAAACGCCCTAAAGTTAACAAAACACATTAAAACAGACTGATTGAGAATTAAAGACTGTGTATATAAATATTATTATATGCATTTATTTGTAATAGATTTAAAGCTGCAATCCTTTTTTTGGTTGTGTTAACAGCAGTGTTGGCAAGTTGATAAGAACGTTTTTCCCCAATCATTTCAACGTCAACACACTTAAACATTATGTAAAGTAATCTACAATTTTACATCCCAAACAAAGTCATGAAAGTTACGGATCGCAGTTTTAAAGGAACAGTTCATCCTGGTCATTCACATGTACTATCTCAAACCTGTATGACCTTTTCGCTTATGCAGGACACGAAAGAAGATATTTGGAAAGATGTTTGTATTATAAAACCAGTCCCTGTTAACTTGCATAGGTTTGCATGACAGTCAATGGGGACCAATGTTTTTTTGTGTCCATTATTTTGCAAAATATCTTCGACTGTGCTCTGGAGAAGAAAGAAAGTCATAAAGGTCAATGGCGACAACATATAATTTGGGCTAGACTATGACTCAAACGCCAGATATGATATTACTCATAGAGAAGTTATAATATAATGCAGATTTGATAAATATACGCCGAGGATTTGTACAGAACTTTGTGACGAAGCGTCCCAAGGAAACCAGACAAGTTTAACGTTCTCAAAGACATACAGCACATCTGCTTCTTTGAACACGTGTCAAAGCAAACGTCAAAGTATCCACACAAACAAAACGGAGATTATACCACTGAGCTATTGGAGCTAAACTTTAATAATCCCGGCTAATCAAAAGCCACATAACAGATCGGAGTCATTAACCCTGCTGTTGTGACTTGGGTTTTCAGGGCCGGGTTACACTTCAAGACAGTGATAATCTGCTTTTCACACGTGCCTGGGATCATCATTGGCATCTACTGAACAGTGACACTTAATCATTCGTCGACAGAATCATATCGTATAAACATACACGTGCAACTGTATGCATGAATGAAAGTTCCTAGTGGTCGCTGGTCCGTTTCGATCACAGTACCTTCTCGTCGACTTCTCGTCTGGCTCTCTCTTCCTCTCGCCAGCGTCTTTCTTCCTCCTGTTTGGCTCGTTCCTCCGCCTCCCGCTTGCGGATCTCCTCCAGCTGCTGTTTTCGTCTGCGCT
Organism: Triplophysa yarkandensis; assembly: GCA_033220385.1. NCBI lineage: Eukaryota > Metazoa > Chordata > Actinopteri > Cypriniformes > Nemacheilidae > Triplophysa > Triplophysa yarkandensis. The sequence continues at coordinate 19,745,184 of CM065658.1, forward strand.
CCTCGTCCTGTAGCTGAGCAGGTGTACGATACATAAATGAGTTTAGAGTAAAGATGCATTTCGATGGCTGACAGTCCGATTTGAATCATCCAAAGCTTAAAAACTTTAACAAAATCTATTCGTCTACTCATACCACACTCGGATTTTACAACCCCTAGGATGAAAACGGCACAAAATTACCAACAACATGCACGGATACAGTTGCATGCATAACTTACTGACAATTGCAGCGTATCCTCACATCAACAGAAACCCAACTGTATTTCAAACACCTCACGTTTCACTCAAAACACATTTGAAATGCACTGCGGGAAACACAACACACGTTTTCCTCCTAAACAGGATGGGAGGAGAAAACCCCAGAACACCGCAGAGAAAACCATGAAGGATGACACACAGAGACAGAGCAGCGATGAGTGGAGGGGACGGACAGAAATGGTCACGTCATGTTCATGAGACACGCATGCAGGCGAGCACTGGGACAGAGAGACGGATGAGGAGAAACATGCGCCGACCCGCTCGGAAATGTTCAACTGCGCTGAAACAACGACTACAGAAACCAGCGAAGCTGAATTGGACTCCGAGGAACCTTAAATACAAGCTATCTTGTAGATAAAAACAGATGGTTCGCTTGTAAGCCCGGTGCACATTACTGAAGCTCTGAACGCATACAGATGTTGAAATCGTTTTGCATAAAATGTTTGTCTCTATTTATAAAGACGGATCGAAGGGTGCACAAGCCTGGCCCGAAGATCTTACAGTCTGTATTTGCTTAATTTATATGAATGTACTGTGTCGTAACTTAAATATACAATACGTTAAATGTATACATTGAGTAAAATATATTATTTGTTAATTATAACAAGTGACTTTATTGCATTAGGTTTAGCCCGAAATGGTTATTTTATTGCTAACTTAAAATTATACTCACTAGACATACTTTTAACTCGCTAGCTAATGTCCTTAAATTATTCCTTTGCTTGTTTTTACAAATAATTTTCACGGACTACTATTTATGAATGTGTCCGAAAGGGACCTTTGAGTCCTCAAAAGCATGCAGGAAGGGTAACATATGTATATGTTCAGAATCTTCAAAATCCTTTGCATTAAATAGTTTTGAGAATAAAAAGGTGATCAAACAAACAAAGCGCTTGCATTGTTGCATGGTTTGTGCAAACCAATCAGATGAGATTCTGGCTTAGAAACCCTCAACCTCCACTCATGTATTTTTAATATCATAACTAAAGTTTGTGCCCTCTGTTACCTAAGGGTAAATAAGGTGTCTTAAGCGTGCACACTAAAAGAACTGCTAATGAGTGATGTGTACACGTTGCAAACTTGGCTGAAATTTTTTTGTCATATATAGTCTGTGACTGTAGTGTGCACCAGGCTTCCAAGCGGACGGGTATGATTCCTAAAATGTTCAATCTGTTGGCTGATGCTGCTGGGATAAATGTAACATACTTCAGCCTTAAAGGGACAGATCACAGTTTTCTTACTCACAAAACTTTATTTCTTACTTTCCTTTGCGGAACACAAAAGAAGATATTTTGAAGAATGATGATAACGATTGCTGGTTAAATAAAGAGCCCTATCCGTATAGCCACATTCTCAAAATATCTTCTTTAGTGTTCTACAGTGAAGCAATAAACAGGGTGAATAAATGATTAATTTGTAGTGAACTGACATTTCCTAGACGCGTTGCATTGGGCCGATTCGTAGACATTGTTCCAAAGCAGCAGTTACGACTAAAGCACATACACTTCAACAAATGAACATCCCAAGATGAATTCCCCATGATGGCGTCCCCTGTTTGAAAAAGTGTCACATCTCTTGTATGAAGAAGGGGATTAGTGAACAAGAGGAGACACAGGTGGAGCCGAAACAGGAAGAGAGTTAAAGATCGAAAAGAACATACCAAGTCTAGAACAGAGATTGCTGGTACAGCAGTCTGCTGCAGGAAACAAAGAAACCATAAGGAGCAACCAAGTGAGTGGGGGAGAGAGAGAGAATAAATCAAGTAAGAAATAAAGGAGGGGTATAAAAGAAGATTAAAGTAAAAACTAAAACACACTGGCGCTGTGGGCTATGACGCAGCTCACGCTGCCAGAAACATTCCAAGGCAGTATTGGGCTGATTATCGCCAGCGGGCCACTTCCCTTCCACAAACACTCGCACTGGAATAATGCTTTTGAAGAATTCCCCCAATGTCCCACCCGCCACATCTATCCACCCCAAGCACAAACAAGACTCTCCACACAAAGGCCTTGAACTTCCCTTAGACGGCTCGACCTGCCGACTCCTCAAAGGAGATGCCGGGACATCAGCGGTCAGTTTCGGCATTGAGCTGCACACTTTATATCAGCGCTGTTGCACGTGATTATGACGTTAGTTGCAGGGTTGATGTGTGTGTCGGCTTTAAAAATCTTTGTAACATTTTTAAACCAGCATTTTATAAAAACAACACACACACACACGTCAACCACGAGCGTGAACGCTCGCACTGAACTCAAAAGCAATGATTATACATTCAAGACTGGGCGATATATCCCGGATGATTCATGATATATTTGATACTTTTTTGCAGTTTGTAGATATATCACCCAGTCTTATTGTCCTGATTCTCCACCGTGAATCATCTCTGGTCACACACTAGACTTAATGCGTCTAACTTCACATGTAAATCATAAATGATCATGTTTTGTTAGAAATCATGTTAGTCTCAAATGATTGGTCTCAAATGATCCTGATCTAATTGAGGTATTTCATGAATATTTATTATGAGAGATGAGCTCAGGAGAGATGCATTGATCCAGGCAGGTTGATGCTGTTCAAGCATTGGAGGCATGTCCAGTGCTTGGCATCAGAACGCCCCGTTCCTCCACTCCCATCAGCGCAGCGAATGCGGCGTCAGTGGTGCGGCATGGAAAAGCAATGACATAGGCGTGTTGCAATAGCACATGGAAGAACATTCACTGGAACGGCGAGACTAATGCAAGGAATTTCAAGTTAGTCAATAGCAGAGAAAATCCCAGATCCACCACTATCCTTTTCACTTTTGTGAATGAACAAAAACCTACACTGTACTTAAAGGGATAGGTCACCACAAAATTAAAAAGATGCCATTATTCAGTCATTCACTTGTCATTTCAAACCTGTATGACTTTATATCCTGTAGTACACAAAAGAAGATATTTTGAAAAATGTTGGTAAGAACACTGTTGGTCTTTGCATTGGCATGGTGTCCATTTCAAACAAAGTCAGTTTTTGGCTTCCAACATTCTTCATAATATCTTCTTTTGTGTTCTGCAGTTTATAATGACAAGAGTGCGAGTAAAAATGATGACAGAATTATCATGTTGAGGTGAATTATCACTTTAAAAATATTTAAAATGCTGTGAAAAAGTTGAGAACCTCGTATTCTTCATTTTCACAGCAAAGGAAAAAACAAAACTTATGTTAAACTTGTAATAGAATTGGGAAGCGATTACTCTCCAAAATCATCCATCAAGCTGCCTTAAGCACTTCAACTTCCCATGAAACTCAGTTTGGCAAAGTAGAAAGAGAAATTATTATATCCATCGGGAACTGACTCGACTCTACTGTAAAAAGTAACAACAGTCTAAAACAGTGCATGCATATCTATTTTGCTCTAGATTAAAAACAATTGTTTAGCTTAAATCATGACCAAATCCATGGTGACATAACCTGAAAATAAAATTGTTACTGAGACAGAGAAAAATACTAGACTTATAAAATATTGCAATAAAAGGAGATCTCTCAAAATGAAAAATCTGCCATTTATTAATTTCTATCCTGTATGACTTCCGCAAAACACAGACAAATATATTTTGAGGAATTTTAGTAAAAAAAAATCTTTCTTCAAAATACCTTCTCAAGTGTTTGCATAAGAAAGTCATACAGGTTTGAAATGAAAAGAATGTGAGGCAGAAGTTTCATTTTTGGGTGAAGTATCATATAGTTCCAGCTGAACCCATTTTCTCACCCGCGCTCTCTTCTCCGCCTCCAGTCTCTGCATTATTAGCGTTGTGTCTACGTCTTCATCATCCTCTTCCTCCTCATCCTCCTCGTTCTGCTTGGACTCCTGCAGTCTCTTTTGGAACTGCCACTCCAGCATGAGTTTACGCAGCCGGTCGTTCTCTTCCGCCGTGCGCTCTGGTTTGGACTGCAGATCCTGGATCTCCTTATCCAGAAGGTCGACAATGTGAAGCTGCTGCTGCTTCTCCAGTTTCTCACGTGCATCTCTCTTCCAGGGGTCGGGTGACAGACTGTCGCTGGCAGACAGCTCCTCTTTACTGATGGTGATGTACTGCAGGTCGCGTCGCTCGATGGTGCGGGGCTGCTGCTGAGGCAAGAGGTCACGGATTACGGTGTCCTGGGATGGCGGCGCCTGCCGGGGCAGACTGGAAAGCTTGTCGGGTCGAGCCGGTGGCTGCGGTTGGGGCGGCTGGTACGCCTGGGGCAGTGACACGGGAGGCTGGGGCATCTGTTGATGTTGTGGGGGCGGAACAGGGCCATGCTGGTTGTTGTGTGTAATGGGTCCGGAAACGCTGGGATTGCGGATCTGCACCAGCTTCCTTTCCTGGTCTCTCCTCTTCCTCTCTCGCTCCTCCTCGAGTCGGGCCTTCTCCTTTTCATACCAGCGCTGCTGCTCTTCCCGTTTCTTGCGGTCGGCCGTAGCCGCTGCCTGTTGCTGCATGATGGTGGGCGGAGGGGGAAGAGGCAACTCGACCTGCGGCTCATAGTCGTAGTGTGCAGGTGGAGGAGGTGGGGGAGGCGGCAGGTCTGCACGGGAGGGCTGAGAAACCCCAACGGGGCCGGAATTGGGAGGGATTGGGGTCTTCCAGCGACCAGGACCACTCTTGTGGTTGCCCTGACCCCTGGAAGCAGAAGACGAGGAAAAGTTAAGATGCTCCTGGCTCGAGGTACTGGACTCCACGGAGGAGGACACCTGGTGGTTCCAGTGCTCGCCACCTCGGTACTCCATCTCACGATGCTGCAGGTGCATCAGATCTTCCTGACGCAGACGGTCACCAGGATATCCTGCTGGCATGTCACAAAGCTCCTCCTGAGATCGTGCCACCCGCTATAAGTGCAGAATGGCAAGAGCTTATCAAAGCAAATCTATATTATCATGATTTATAAAAGTGGAAGCTTTAAATAATTTTTTTTTATAATACTGTCCGAATATTTAACCCAGGACAAACCTGCATAGACATGCTGTTGTTGGTGTGGTTCTCCATTGGGGGAAGAGGTTCTGGATCACTATTTTGCCAGGGCTGACCAGGGCCCACCCTGTCCTGAGATTTAGAGGCTGGAAATGTGAAATATTCCCTCGGGTACGTCTGTGTGGGAATTGGATAAGCCTCCGGACGGGGTGGTGACGGCTCCTCCTGTTGAACACGCATGGTCATTAAAATGAGCCGTAAATATTATTGGTTACAGGCTCATGAAAACTATTGTATGATGAATGCCTGAAGTGTCAGAGTTAGCGTGTATATGTATTAATCTTCAAGAAATGAAGCTGTGATTAACCAATCAGATGTTGTGGTTACAAACATGATTTGAATTAAGTCAGAAATGTGCTTTTTTAAAGTCTGTTCCTCTTAACAAGACTGTTAGGTAACAGTCAGACAAAATCATGTTTAATGACTGAAACCAGAGCAGATGTTAAATAAAAATTTGTTTATATTTTCTTCTTACATCAGGACAAAGGTTTCCTGTTGAGACAGATGTGATCTTTCCTGGTGCTCCAGGATAAACAGGCTTTCCTCCTGGACTCTGTGCCTGGTCTTTAGAGAAAAAGTACATCAATAAATTATTATCCAGTCATGAAAAAGCCAGCAAGCCTCCATAGCAATTTTACGATTCATTGAACATTTAAAGAAAAACAAAAAAGATATTTTGAAAATAGTGGGTAACCAAACAACAGTGGCACACATTCACTTCATGTGAACACAAATCCAATTCCTTACTTTCTTCAAAATATCTTCGTGTTCTACGGAAGAAAGTCATTCAGCTTTTTAAATGAGCATCACATTAACATTCATTTGGATGTGATGTACCTTATTTACATTGTAAAAAAGCCACAATGTGAAATGTGTTTATGAAATGGCATAACTTACTGGCCACATTGGGGCTGGATCGGTGGTCTGCGCGGTTCTTCAATAAGCGGTCCTCTTTCTTTGGTTCAGGGTAAGCATCCCACGTGCCCTGAGGGCTCTCCGGTGAACCATTTTGCACTGAGTTGTTGTACAGTTCAAAGCCCTCGCTCTTTGGTCTTGCCTTCCCTTTGTCACCACGTCCCCGATCTGAAGCTGATGAGACGAGAACGATGCTTACATGAGACTAAATACAGAACTGGGAAAGTGGCCAAAAATCTAAACTGTCTGCACCAAATCAGTAACACAAAACACTACAAACGTTTTAGAAGCAGTTGGATTTAATGCAACAGTTTGTGAGCTAGTGTCGGCCAGATAAGTCACATTTTTTTGTATTTTAAAACAAAGCCCTCACACTTGATCTTGTTAGAGCTTTAAAACATGTTTGTGCCGCAGTTGTATGGTTAGCTTACCGCGCTGCATCATGGGCGATGGTTGGTTGAGGAGCGTGGCAAGACCGTGGTAAATAGCTCCCTGTTTGGCCACCTCGAGCGTTACGACGGAGCCAGTTCGTGTCATCAATTCTGCCGCCCTATTAAGACAGAGAATGTCTTGTTAGAAAATGTCAAACATACATAACGTATACAGTAATACTGCTGAGTGAATGTCACATTTAGAAGGAAGGGGAACAAAAATACATTTGTTTGGAAAAAGAAAAACACCACAAATATATATAAGCTAATATAATGGCAACAAAAAGATCAATTTTATCATTACCCATATAGCAAAGACGTTGAGTATGAGATTTGTAATAATTAACAGTACTTGTGGTTATTTGTGAAATCCCACAATGATATGAGTGATTTAAAGATGCAAATTCTTTAATATGACATAAAACAGTTTGGAAACCGTAAAGCACTATGAAGAAAGCAACCAATGTTGGAACGAGCCCTAATGGCAGCTTAAGTTTTGCCCTTTCACAGTCATTAAAACATAACGAGCCATATGCATCTCATTTAGCAGAAATCCACAGATTTCGATAAATGATTCATTTATTGCTCTACATCTCAAAGCATAAAATTAACTTTTACTGACATAAATGTGACTTTAAAAACCCTGAACCGCTTTCAAAATAGTATACTGAACAGTCCTTTTTTAAACCCAAGAAAGGATTTGTTGATATTTTAAGGACAAAGCACTAAAGGCCAAGAATGCTTTTTTGTTTTAACTTGAACTAAATGAGCATATTAAGACAGTCCTTGTTCACACAGGGTAGTGAAATGGCTTAGGGTGCTATCCTCCTGTTTATTTAACTTAGCCCGTATATTGTTCTCGGCACAGCCGGATATTGCATGATTTTCCATTAATTCCATTTGAGATTTTTTGAAATAGCCTTCCACAGAAGTCATTATTGAAGATCTGAGTGTAGAATTACCTTTCTTGTGAAAGGCCAACCAGACTTCGCCCATCCACGCTGAGTAACTGATCACCTGCAGCCAGTCGTCCATCCTTTATATTCAAAACAAGACAAAATCAAACACAACGCTAAGGTCATAAAAAAGCAGAATATCATTTTGCATTGCTACAATACAGTGTAAAGAGTAAGGCAATGATGGGATGAAAGAGAGGGGTACGGGATCAGGGAAAAGACAACGAGACTGGGTTTGAACTCGGGTCACCTGCAGCACATTCTTTTTGTGTGTCAGTGCATTGTCCTTCAACAAAATTGTTTATTATTCTATGTTCCAATATTTACAGTGCGCTGTTTTTTATTTTCTTATTTATTTAATACATATATTTCTACATAGAATTAACATTATTTTATAATTATTTATATGTTCGTCATTTTAAACTCACCACATCTGCTGCTCCTCCTTTAACAACAGACTTTATGTAAATGCCAAGTTTGTCCTGCCCGGCACCCTAAAGAAACACAAAAAAAAATAAAGAGTTAAGCTCAGCATATATTCTAGAAAAATATTAAATGTCACAGATTCAAGAGAAATCGCACATCGAATGACAAAAGTTCATAAAAGTTGTGGGACCAGAAGTGAAGATGGTCATATAAACGCTCATTCATGACTTCAGGCAAAACTTCTGTTGGTTTTTGTTCAACATAAGCCATTTTTCACCCTCTCTGTAACACTCGATTTAACCCTACGGGGTCAGGGGTCATCATGTAGCCCTTGTCGTCTGGCATACTAAAGAAATTTATTCTAAATGGAATCCAGTTAATTTTAGCGTAAGACAAACCATTTATTAAAACCCAGATCTCAGTGTTCTCTGCTTTCTTCTCATCTGTTAAACACAGAAAAGCCTTCAAGCTTCAACATTACTAGAGGAAGTAAATGTGAGAACATTATGTTCTGAAAGGTTAGCCTTTTAAGAACTGTGGTTCCTGCTTTTTTTGACAGCTGAATTTGCTTTTCCAGCAAGCAAATCCCCTGGTAGCAGTTCTGCTGGAGATCATGCTTAAATGTAACTATAAAATTTGTAGGATTGAATCAAATTCCCATCCGTTCCCACATCTGCACAAACACAGTGCACAAATTATTAAACTTTGCATTTAATTTAAATCAAAATGCATAAATCAATCCATCATTTTTGACACCAAACCGGTTGTAACACATTTCGAGTCATCATGATTAAATAAACCCGTGTCCTTGGAATTACAATATAGTGTCTTTCTCATACAGACCCTTTCAAAAGTAAAATATTTACTTTTGAAATTCCAGGTTTGGACCACAGAGGTCTGCATCATACTCCAAATACAACTTTAAATACCATTCCAAGAACAAACAATTTTTTCCATCACATACCACCCAGTTCTTCAACATTTACCCTACCCGGAAATCCTGGATGTCTGTGGTCAGCTCTGACTGCTGTATGTGAAAAAGCAAACTGACCCTTGCAACACATTTTTGTCTTTGTGAAGTGCTTCAGATCACACAAAGGTGACATTAAACCAATTTTAATTGTGCTGGAATATAAATCAGTTCCCATCACATACATTTACATTTAGATATTTGGTAGATACTTTGATCCAAAGCGACTTACAAGTATTGTCTTGCTCAAGGACACTTCAGTCTTTGTCTGCTTTCACTGGTATTGGAACCCAAAACCTTCTATGTAGGACAAGTTCTGCAGATCTAAATGTATTATAGACAAAGTTTGCATGTTTACCACTAACTACTACTAACATTACTACTAAGGGAATGTGTAAAACCATTTCAAACCCTTAACATTCTGCCTTACACAATTTCAGTTACCTGCAATAGGTTGAAAGTCAAATTGCATAACGCTTAGGTTTAGTTTGTCCTTTAGATAATGTAACATTCACTGTGGCATCCTGTAAATCTGTTACATTTGTAAAGATCAGCTTCGAAAGATACAAACATTTTTCATAAAAGAAATATTAAAGGGATATTTCAGCCGAGAACAAAATTCAGTGATCATTAATAACATGTTTCAGATCTGCGTTCTTTTTCCGATAAACACATACAAAGATGTTTGGAAAGATGCTTGAAACTAGTTCTTGGACCCGTCTGAAAAGTACTTTATATTTTCTTTTGTTGCAAACAAAATGAGATATTTTGAAGAATGTTGGACAACAAAAAGTTCTAGGTTCATTTTAGTTTTCCTACTATGGCAGTCGATGGGTTCCAATAACTATTTGCTTACAAGCATTCGTCCAAATACTCTTCAGATACTCTTTCTTAATCAAACAAAGAATTGTATACAGGTTAGGAACTAGAGATTAATACAGAATTTTCATGTTTGAATATATTTTGCAATACATCTTAAGAATACCGTAACAGAATATTATGTTTTCGACCTTATTCACGTGAAGGGCATGCAACCTATTTGATAAATATCTCAGGTTTGGTTATCCTGATTTGACTGGAACATTTGCTCAATCACTCATGAACGTTTTTTATCCCCATGACATTTGATGCAAAGCAATGCAATAAAAAAACACAATGAGAAGATCTGCCTGAGAACACGGCAATGTCTTTTCCCATGCCAAACATCAGCGTATATGACTCCGTGCTGCCACACAAACACAGCCGTAGCATAAACATCAGATAAAAAATATTAAGAAACCACACATTCATGATTTAACCACGAAATGTGAATCAAAATGAACTATGGCGCTCGAACTAAACAAGCCCCTAAAATGACGAGGTCCTGCCAGATTCAGAAGACAAGCAAAGACAACATTAAATCAAGGTTTGGGTAACCAAATAAACATTACAAAATTTAGTTCATTAATGCATTTATATTAGTGCAAAGAGGGTCTAAATATTAACTATTAAAGTGCTATAAAGTTTTAAAACTACACAAACCAAATATGATGTTGCAAAAAGAGCCTACCGCTATGAGCTCCGTCTTTCTTTCCAGTAAGTAACTTTATGTTGGGTGATATTATAACAGCACCATGTCATTCGATGACAAAATGGGGGTGGGAATAAACACCAGTTTATGACATGCTTGTGTAAAATCATCATTAATCTATGAACTGACACACACGCACGATAGTCAGAACAATATTATCCCAAAACCGTGTATCCAGTTTCTCAAGACACACCAAGAGCCTTCGGGACATGCAATACATCGGACACCGTGTTCATAATATCGAGCGATAAGTAGGATGCAATAAATACAAGCCAATGTTTTCATCTCAGTGTTGTGCAGATGAGAAGCTTCTCATCTTCTTTAAAGTTTCAACATGTCCAACTGTCGCCAAAACATCTTTGAAAGCGCACATTACGCTGTGATGAGGAGCTAGCGCTTATAAACCAGCCTCTCCGCATTAAAGAGTAAACCTGCGGAGAGAGGAACATGAGAAGGCCTGAGGTTAACTTCAGAGGGAGGGAGATTTCCACGCCGCCCGATGCGGGAATCCCGTCGGGAGAGCTCAATCCCCGAGCCTCTCAGCTGACCCGCAGCCAACCTGGATGAAAAGTGCTTTGATCGCAGCTGAAAAACTCAGTCTCTGGCACGGAGAACCATAAAGAAGTAGGCTTTATAAAAACAGCTGAGGAAAACCAGATGCAAGTTAACAAGGGAACAAATTCGCTACCGTTTAACAAAGAGAGATGATGAAGACATTATTACTGTCTGATAGTGGGATGGTTTCTTTTTCAAATCACCACCGTAAAAGAATGAAGAGCTTAAGCAAGCATGCATTCATAAATAATGTTTAATCAAACCTAAATGTCTTATCAGCAAAGACCGACTCCATCATCTCTGCAGGATGCCTCTTGCTTCTCGTTTATTGGATTCACAATTCAATGTTTTTTAGTATGTTAGAGTTTATGGTTAGTGAACACGGGTCAAAAGTCAGCGGCCGTCTATCTGTGGCCCATGGTCTTGCTGTCTGCACGTTAGTATAAGTTTGTATTAGTAGGGCAGACAGCAGACATCGCCTGAGACTGAAAAACTTTTTGAAGGGTTCACTGATAACAGGATTTTGTGCAGATGATGAAACCACATAAATCCTTAGTCCTTTGATGGTAATACAGGCCTGTTAAACAAGCAAACACCGTCTGGAGCTTTTAGGCCACACCCTGATGTTTCCTGACTACGGAAAAGCTTCCCAAACCAGCTACTGAAAATCCAGGAAACTGAAAGCCCAGCAAGACATGGTTTTGACTTTGTTAGGTAAAAATGCTTGGGGGAAAATTGAACAGCCATTTATTTTACTATGAAAAATATTTCACATGTAGTTTTGTCTGTTTTTAGTACAAACACGTTCTTATAGCATGAGACAATATCATAATACTTTTTACAGTTAAAATTAACCTTTCCAAAATGTCTTTCAATCTTTCAAAATATTTTTTTTGCATTATACAAAATAAGATATTTTGAAGAATGTCCATATTCATGGGCAAAGTTCTTTCGACTTTGATTTTATGAAACTGAGACATTTCACAAAATATCTTTTATATATATATATACATATATATATACACACACACATATATATATATATATATATATATACACATATATATATATATATATATATATATATATATATATACACATATACATACATATATATATATATATATACATATATATACACATATACATATATATATACATATATATATATATATATATATGTGTGTGTGTGTGTGTGTGTGTGTGTGTGTGTGTGTGTGTGTGTGTGTGTGTGTGTGTGTGTGTGTGTGTGTGTGTGTGTGTTTAACAGAAGAGAGAGTCAAATGCAGGTTTAATGAAAAGTTATTATGAATTAACAATATGAATAATAATTGTTTTGATAATTACAATTTTTTGTTTGAATGAAAAGTAAATATGTACGCTAATGGTGTAATAACTAAATGTAATTTACCTTTGAATTTAGTTTATTTTTCTTTCCTTATTAGAGCGTGTTTTTCTTAATTTAATGATAACGTTTATTTTTCAGCCAACAAAACATAACACTACTATTATATTTATTCTGAATACCTTTAATTTGGAATTAAAAGAAGAGAACAAAACTACCAATTAAGAAATTCCTTTTCTGCTATGTGTTAAAAATCCACAGCATTCTGTTAAAGCTTTGTAGTTGTTGGCAAATTAAGATTGAAATTCTGTCAGTAGCTGCTTGCGTGAGTGGCGTTTGTCAACAGCCCCAAGGAGAAAAGTGTCTGACCTTTGACCGAAAACAAGGACCTCACAGTGCACTAACAGATCATACATCCATTCATCTACAGGGCTGAAACCTGACTCGCCACCATCATTTCCTGCCCTGTTTAATCACCCACAACAAGCAAAAACACTCCAGCAGTCTGGAAAAGCACCCACGACAGAAGCTTGTTGTCTGTCCTTACAGTCAGGTCTGGACAGGTGAAAGACAGACGGCCTGCTGAGGCTGATGGCTAATGGCGTGTGCAAAATATCATGACTTACACAAGAGGCTTTCAGCTCTGAGCCGATGGTCTGTGTGACCTCCGTTCTGACTCTAATGATCTGCAGATTCTGGACTTCTTGCTCCAGTTAAGAAAAACCAAACAAAGAAGTCTGTCTTCTGTCTAGTCTGACAGTGTGTTGAGAGGACAGCTCTTCTAGGCTTCTAGTCTGCTCACATTTGAATCTTTTGCTGTAAATTTACAGAAATGTTTCAAACGTGAGTCATGACTTCAAACACTCTTCAAAATATCTTCTTTTGTGTTATGTTGAAGAAAGAAGATTATGGATAAAATGAAATATGGGTAAGATTATGCCAAAGTTTTAAGTTTTACTTAAAATAAATAGACGAGTATTTTTAAGATGTATTATTTTAAAGAAAATTAAAAATGTTTTTCTTAATTTATTTAATCTAAGACATTCTGTATGAGATCAAATTAAATTAGCTAGTTCTACAGACCCAAATATAATTGATATTCTAATATATTAAATTGAGTACATGCTTTCAGATCAAAAGGTTTATAAGATGTGAAAATAATTTCTCCTGTAAAAAACATCTCTTGCTAACCTAACATGCACTAAAGGAATGCATCTCTTTATAAAAAATGAATAAAAACACATATCAATTCATTCCTCTGGACTTGGATGAGTCAAACACAAAGTAAAAAGGTGAAAATGTGGTCATGAGGAACTCAAGCTGACAGTCGGAAACATCTCCTGTCGGGTTTTATTTGACTTCAGATCCGCTGCACCCACACTTGTCAAAAGATCCCATCCTGAACCACTAGAAAGTTAAAAACTTCAAGTGCCCGGGGTGCTCATGAAAAGAAACTTGTCTCCAAAATCCCTTGAGGTGCAATGTGGTTACAGGCGTGTTAGCAAACAGATCATAATATACCAACTAAACCCCTGAGGATTTTGCCATGTTGAACAATTTTCTACTATTTTCATGGTAATATATCTCAGGTTGTCCACAATATATGACCAGACTTGAATTAATAAACACATGGATCAAGCAAAGACACAAGGTTTGTTCTTAACTCGCTGGTCTTCAGGATGGGAGCCACATCCTTCCATTGTTGTTGTTGTGTATGAGATCAGAAGCCTACAGAGAAGGAAGCTGGGAACTTTTGTGCTAACCGCCAGTCCACAAACAAACAAAAACCAAGTCGACAAAACCTTAACATGTGGATTATTAGATAAACCAATTCAAAGACTTCAGAGGGGCACGTTGCTCGTACAGCAGCAGACACTAATATTTCCAAGAAAGGATTAAGAAACATGGAAAAACTTCAGGTGGGCTCAAACGCCTCCGTGTAGTGCGAGGTCAGGATATCCCCTCGTTCTTCCGTCTGAAACTCAACGCTATCCCAACAGAGCAGTTATCAGACAAACATCTGCACTAAGTCCTGAAACAGAAGCTTGGTCTTCTTCACAGACGGACTGTGCCGGATTGTTTGTGGCAAGTGATGACGGGTAGCAGACATCAGGATACACAGTGAACTCAATGTTCAGAGTTTGAGATCATTAACCCTGTTACCCTGAGTACAAGATAACACCAAACACACTTCACACGACATGATACTACACTACAAGTGATAGTTTACCCAAAAATAATAAAAGCCTTCTGCAGTACACAAAGGAATGTATTTTGAAAAATGTTGGTGACTGGCACCAATTCAGTCACATTGGTTTTGTGTTCATACAATTGAAGTTATAATTATTGTGTGCTCCGTAGAAGACAAGAGTCGTAGAGGTTTGATAGGATAAGAGTGTGCGTAAACGGCACAATTTCTTCAGAATTATCTCACTAATAATGTAAATGTGTGTACATGTTAAAAGTTTTCCGTTTTGTGTGAATAATATCCTGAAAACCTTTCAAACTAAATATATTTTCAGTATCTAAGGAACAACAGATTCAGCTCTTCTTTGAGATAATGTCTATCCAGTTTGCGTACAAGCAGATTTAATCGCTTGTTTATACTTTAAACAAATGGGAAGAAATGCCTGCACAGCAAGACGACACACACTTATTGAGAACTCATTCTCTACAATTGAGGTTAAATATTTGATATATAATTCAATAATGATTAATTATAATAGTTTAATGATAATGTTTTTGAGTCTAAAACATATTTTCCTTTATATGGTGAGATTTGACACCAACAATCTTCCATACGTGTCATGTGCACATGTTCGTGCAGTCAGTCGCATGACTTTGTTTACATTGGCAAAAACTCAACACATTAACTTTTACAATACACAAAGTAAATTGTCAGCAAATATCCATATCCTTCATGTGTGCTTTAATATATTCTGACATTCAACTATGTTAAATAAACTTTTATCCATAAGATCTAATGCTTCTAATGTAGATAAAACCCCCACTATATCATAGCTGCACATCAAACCAACAATCCAAAAAATCATCTCTTTCAGCATTTCATTTTTACTTATACAACACACACAATGTATCAAGCAGTTACTTACCGGGTCTTTTTTCCCGACCACAGAAAACCACATGTTGCCGTGTTTCCCTTTCAAGAGACCCAATGCACCGACCAACAGCAGAAAAACTTTAAAAGCAGGTCCTAGGCTACATGCTACACCAGCATATGGCAAAAATCTCAATCCACAGTGGGAAATACCACGGTTACATAACCCTCCAGACACAAGAATCTCCCACAAACACTTTAGGTCAACTTTTACCGCTCCTCACCGGTCAGATCTTCCCTCGTCTTTAGGTCCACCTCTCTTCTCCCGGATCGTGCCGACCCCTCCCACCTCTGTTTCCCAGCCTCCTTTCCTTCTTTCCCTCCCTTTCCCCTCCACCTCTAGCACACTTTACGCTTCCTAAGCCGGACATACCGGAAGATGAAAATGGAAACAGTTGGAGTAGGATTTGATATGATATTGTTTTCCTCCTACAAACACACCTCCGGCTCTCTATCACTAAACCTCTCCAATCAGAAGAGAGAGGCATCCACTCCACGAAAAAAACCTCATGAGTAACAGGCGCAGCAAACATTGCAAATGTTCTGGGGATTTCTAACAAAGTAAATAAAACAATATGACTACATCAAATATTAACCAAAACTGCCACTATTGTTCAACAAACAATAGGTGGAAACATGCAAACACGTAAAACTTTTACATTTTAACAGCCTTTAATGTGCAAACACATGACATCCTTTGTAAAATGGGTTTGAAACAGAGATCACTCCCCACTTGGTCAAAGCGACACAGAATGATGCAGAATAAGACACGAATTGATTATGACTTTGAATTTTTGAGACTGAATCTGATGAAGTCCTCTTTACTTTAACAAAACAGAATCTGGAACGTTGTGGAAACAATATAGAGTTGTGATCCGAGTATCGGAAAGCTACACCACTCCTTCTTTGCCCATTACAGAAGCTAACAACATCACCAAAATGCCACATAGTAGCATCTCAAGGTTTACCTCCAGAAGTTCTGCCTAATCTCAGACATCTTCAAGGTTTTAAAGCACCCTTGACATCCACCCTGTAACTATGCTGATCATTGTATCACAACAATGAAACACGTATCCCATCCAGAAGTTCAGAGAAGCCTTATTATTTTTCGTCACTAAAAAGAAAAGAAATATAATCAAAGCTTACCTTGGCAGCCACAATACTGAGACCCATTCCATTATGTTTCTTCAGAGTCACCGTCACTACTTCCGGATCCTTCCGCATTGGCTGTGAAGAGAGAGGGAGGGCAGGTGAGATTACGCGAGAGAAGTCGTGCAAGAGGTTTTTACGTTGTTCTGCGAGCTGCATCTTGAGAAAACTGAGAGAGGGAGGTGGATGAGGATTTAGGGAGGTTCTAGCGCTGCCTGTTCTCAGAGAACAGGCGACCGCAAAGAGCAACGGCGGGTGCTGGAGACGAGTCAAAAATGAAAGCCACATGCGTCGGCTTCAGAGCGTGCAAGGCCTCTTAGCTTTCCACAGGGAGGCTCTCTGCCATCAACTCTCCTAAAGTGAACCTCACAGATGCACTGCACAGGTTTTCAGAAACATTTTGTAAGTGTGGATTTCTTGGGAATTAAACCCTTACCCTTGTTACATGAAAGCTCAACAAATGGGTTTCAAATAAAGTTACATGTTTAGCTTTCATGTAACAAGGTCGCAGATTTCCTTCCCAAGATTCCCACACTTACAAATTGTATCTGAAAATATGTGCCATGCATTTGTCACAAATCTTATCTTACACAATAGGATGGAATATTTGTATCAATAAAGTAACCAAAATCTAAGGAACCTTTGTGTTAGTTTTACAGTAAGGGCTGTGCTTTTGACACTGAAACGCAGAAAGAACTGTGGGCGTGGGGCGGGTAGCTGGGTTTGGCCCACGACCAGACCGCATCTGAGACCCAAGACTGTTTGGCATTTTAAGCTCCAGCTCTGTCTGCTGTGGGATTCCCAAATATTAGGTAAAAAAGATGAGATTATATCGTCCACCAAAATCCACATGAATATAAAAATAAAAGTGGTTATAACAGCGTGTTTGGGGTGAGGAGAAAGATATTATTTACAGTCAGTCCTTGAGCACTATGGTTAAACATTACCCTCCGTGGTGAAAAAAAACACAAAAACTATGTCTTAATAATGTCAAGTATTCAATTTGTCTATTTACCTTAAAAATGTTTTACATACCAGTTCTGAAGGGTCAGCTGAAAAGTGACTGTCACAATCGGCTCCTTCGAAATAGACGGTCCAGGTTCCAGGAGAACGTGGATGAGGGGTCAACCTACAGAAACCTGGAGAAGAATAAGCAGATAACATGAAACCAAAAAAATCTTAAATCATCTCTTTTCAGACATGTTCCAGTTTCTTTTTTCTTTGAGTCTTTCTTGCAATCAATCACTCTCTCTCCCTCTCTCCCTCTCTCTCTCCCTCTCTCCCTCTCTGTCTGTCTGTCTCACTCTCTCCATGTCTCTCTGTCTCTCTGTCTGTCTGTCTGTGTCTCTCTCTCTCTCTCTCTCTCTCTCTCTCCATGTCTCTCTCTCTCTCTCTCTCTCTCTCTCTCTCTCTGTCTCTCTCTCCATGTCTCTCATTCTCTCTCCCTCTCTCTCTCTCTCTCTCTCTCTCTCTCTCTCTCTCTCTCTTCCTTTCTCCCATTTTGTTATTAAATATGAACTCCACTTTTATTGTTTTAGCACAAAAACTGATTTCAAAAATCAATGCACTCCGTTTTTTCCGGTCGGTCATTCACTTGCAGCTGTAAGTAAACACTATCAGGAACGGCAGCAAACAGACTTTTCACCATGACCTTAACAAAACACATTCCTCTGCCATCACGTCATTTAACAAAGCAACACACCCCTTGCTCTAATTCAACTGAATCTCAACTGTACGCTAAATTAAATACTGTAAAATTCATTTAGAATCACAGCAGCATGTTTATTGTTCGTACCTCTCTGACAGAGCGGTTCCAGGAATTCTTGAAATCCGTTGGGAATGTTTCGCACCACATCGCAGGAGTAGCCGTCCTCGGGTAACAGAAAAGGCAGCTGCAGGTCGGGGTCCTCTTCCAGCTGGACCTCCCGCCCGTCGCTGCGGGCCAGTTCATCTGCCGTGTTCTCGGCCACAGCGACGACGTGATCGATTAGCTCCTGCGGAAATGAAAAGAACGATGACCGTAATGTCACCTGCCTTACAAACCATTTTGTTGACCACGATAGTTGCAGCATGAGACGACTGGTTTAGTCGATCTCAAACAGATAGAGACAAGAAGCTGAGCACTTACTGGAGGAATGTAAGGTTCATCAGGAGCACAGTGGTAGTTGGTCAGCAGAGCGTTGAGCTGAAGAGAGTTGAGCTTGAAGCAGGTGTTGTTGATGTTTGGCACATCTTGCATGGAGTATTTGTCCATTGTGAGAAGAGTCGTTGCCTTAAAAGACAAAGAAAAATTATGTTGACCACTACCATTTTATTTCTGAGACGTGATAAGATAAAACGTGTTATATAATTTGATATTAAGGGATGATTATTATACCTGAGTATACCTTTTCATTCATGTCATACCAGACAATCTAAATAGAACAAGCTAAAAAAGTTTGATTTGAAAAATCAAAATAAATAGATAAATGATGTTATTACATGATTTAATAATACAAACTATTAAAAAATATTTCCTTATGATACATGTCTGTATGTGTATGAATTTGCTTTTACAAAAAGAAAATTAATCCACAGAAATATTTATTTTATTAACTTTTATTCTTGATTTGACTAATCATGATTACTACTTTGCCAGCCCAACTTTATATTGATTGTGTCCAATAAATGTTAAAATTATAACTCATAAGACACACTCAAAAGTACAATGTGCCGAACAGGTTGTTTATTTATAAAAAATCATAAATAAAAATATTATAAGATTAATAATAACCCTACTATAAATAATAATGTTTGATTAAAAATACATTTTGTAATAATATTATGTTTAACAGTTAAACATAACTGTATATTAAACTAAAGAAGCATACTCATATGAACATTTTTGTACATATTCTTTATTAATGAGAGTGTAGGTACCTGTACGATGCGGCTGAGGTGGCAGTCTGCAGCGAGCTCCAGTCCTTGTTTCTCAGCCCATGCCTCAATGTGACTGAGCTGTTGCCTCAAGATGGCGCCCCAGTAGTGCGAGCACAGGCCTGAATCAGCCTCCGTCACCAGCTTATTGAAGAGCCACATGTTGACAAAGTGGAAAAGCTGAGAGAACAGCTGGATGGTGAGGGCAGCATTGACACGGCAGCGACGCAGGAGTGACATGGCACCTGTGAGGGTGTGCAGAACGTCCTCTGCAATAGATGAGAAGACAGCGTTTGACTCGTTTCTTTAAGATGAACTGTACTACAAAATAAACTTCTACAATTCAAATCACCAATAATGAGAACAAATCCTGCGTTTGAAGGCCGGCTTGGTCTTTGCTCACCTATCTTGGGCCTCTGTGGGTTCTGCTCATCAGGATCTTCCAGGAAAGCGGGCATGTAATTATTTAGATCTGACTGCAAACAATGTACCAGGTACCTGAAAAACACACATAAACATGACCAGGGTTCCAAATACATCCCATCAGCGCAGTTGTTTTAGCTGGTCATTTCTGTATCTTTAAGGAAACGGAGGAACTCCGAACACATTGTTTATTAGGAGAAGAGTCCCCAGGGCTGTACCCCTCTGTCTCTTCCTCCTGCTTGACAATAGATCCGTGAACATAGAAAGCAGGGCAGGGTTTCAATCCCATACACATAAAAGTAGAGAATTGAAATAAACCGTAGATGGCACTGAAAATATGGCACATTGTTGTGTGATTTTTTTCCTATGCTAGAAGCAAACTCTTGCATGCAGAAGGAAACTCACAGGAAATATTAATATTTGCAGCCGCAGATAAATTTAAGAAATCATTCCCAATGTTAATTTAATCCGAATTTTTGGGTGTATTTTGGCCATTTCATTCTAACTTCCAATTAAAGTTTAACAAAATCAAAACTGTAAGTCGTTCAATTGTCATGTTAAAGACTGAGCGCATGACAGGACACACAAAATTCACAAAATTTTTTTTATTATTAGTTTTAACTTACATTTCTATAATTTTCGAAAATATTTATAGAATTTTAATATAAAACATAGTAACTTTAATGGCGTCCTAATTTAATTCATGGCTTTACAAAAAAATTGGCATTAGATCTTTTTTAAATTTACAAGACAATAGAAAGCAAATTAAAGAATGTCAGAATATTTATAGATTACATTTAACATTGTTATGTGAATGTTGTATACAAGCTACTTTTTAAATGCCCTTATATCGAGATATCCATTTTTTTATATATATAACCCAGACCTATCCTAGACCAATCGGATCTCACCGATGGATGGTTCTAAACTGGTGAGTAAAACACAACAACGAATTAACAAACTGGATGGTCGAATGAAGTTGTTTAGAGCTGTATTTGGTCGGAATTATCATAAACCTGAGATATTTACTTTTTTAAGCTTTAGGTGGTGTGCTTGGTTAGGATATAGCATTGGAATCAATGATGCTTTAAAATGGACTGGATGTCCTTGAGTGACGTGCATGCTAATATGCTCACTTGAAAGCCATTTGAACCAGGTGAGCGAGCAAGTCCTGTGCGTCCAGCGTGATGCGACTGAGATCCTTGTCTTGCTTGATGAAGTTGAGCAGTTCTGAAGCATTGGCCATCCAGAAGGCCAGAGCTCCAGCAATGTTCTTCTGCTTCTGTAACACAAGATCGAAAGGACATACTAAACATTACATAATTGCCGAACCAACAAACAGAACAAAAAGAGAAGGGTTACAGCCATGAGAAGCACTGAGTAGCACTCCCGGGATAGACTCGTGCCCTCTGTTCAACCTGCCCCGTCCCCAACAACCAGTCACCACGTCCGGAAGGAACCAAACACGAATAAATTGAAAAGTTAGGATTAGTCTGAATTTCAAGACTGAGAGATGTTTGACTGGGTAGCAGCAGTGACTGGTTGCTATGGAAACCACATCCCCAAAATACAGAGATGGGATACACACGGTCCAGATTTGACTCAACAGGATCAAACTGGACCCCTGCGTATGCCAGCACGAATCTATCCCAAATGACGACGACAGCAACCCGAACCCACCCGGCCCACCCTTACCCCCCGAAAAACATCATACTGCTCACAGGACGCATTCAAAAACATGACGTTAACCAAAGACAAAAAAAAGGATTAAAGCTTTAAAATAAAGCAAAAACACATGGGGTAGTCTCTCATTCACACTGAAGTGCAATAAGCAGAGGTCAAAATGATAGATGCCAGAATTAAAATGTTGCCACGTTCAGAGATCGCTTCTTTTTTTAGTATCACATGTTCCAAGTCGTAATGAGGGTTATGAACGTTTGGTTTAGAGTCCAGCTGTAAGAGGAGGGGATTACTTAGTTGGCTTGGGTTTGTTTGCTTTCTGTTATGGGAGGATAAAAAAAGGCATGAAGAACTGAGCCAAGCTGAACACGTGAAAGTAAAGAGAGGAGAGACAGTGAGAGAGATCGAGACGCCTCCCTAGCAGTGTGAACTCCTACCTGATCACCTTCAGCAATCTCCTGTAGAGAAAATAGGTATGGGGGAGAGGGACAGACATCCGACAGGACAAAGAGAGAGACTGTCAACAACAGTCATGGCATGGACACATATCACAGGCATGTAAACACATACAAACATCTACATGGATCACGCAAGGAGGGGGGTTGAAAGAGCTTTTCAGCTGATGCATCTTTAAAGGGAGGGATCGCCCAAAAACCAAAGTTCTTTTATCATTTGCACACCCCTCGTGACCAAACCTGTAGCAGACAAGAGAAGATATTTTGAAAAATGTTCATAACCAAAAACACTGGTCTCCATTGACTTCGTTGTATAGACACAAAACCATTTCTCAAAATATCTTCTTTTGTTTTTCATAGAAAAAAAGTCCTACAAGCTGGAAATGTCATAGGGTGAGAGAAATGACAGAATTTTCACTTTTGGGTAAACTTTCACTTTAAATCTATGACTACACAAATGAGCACATTTTTCTTTTGGTGTAAGTTGTTTGTTAAGCTTTGATGTTAAATTAAAACTTCATCTTGACACTTTTCTAGAAAAAACCTGCATGTGTCGTTTAAGACAGCCTTGAACACCTGGGTGGGCCGTTAACAAAAAACCACATTGGCCAAATGAAAAAAGTAAATAAACTTAGAGCACATGGACCTGATTTCTGAACTGTAAAGCTGTCAGAGATCATTTACCCAAGTGTTGCCGAGAAAACATGATTCAGGCAAAACACGGTACACACACAAACAAACACAAGGGAAACACTGAGTGCAGTGGTTTAAGCTTTGTTTGCAGAGGCAGTGACCTGAATCGATGAAATTGAAAAGAGATTTAATGCTTCAAAAGCATGTCTATAAACGTCAGTTAGGTACATCAACGCTACATAGACAGGCTTCTATTATAACCAAAAAGAAGGGTTATAAAAGCAGTGTGAGGGGCTAACTTCAAAACGATAAAGTATAGTTGTATGCACCCACCTGGATAACTCCTTCCATCATGCTCACCATCTTGTTGACGATGGCGATGACCTTGTGCGTGCGCTCCGAGGGGCTGATGTCGGGCCGGTATTGGCTTGACATGACATAGCGGCACGTCATGTATAGCACGTAAGTGGGTGACAGTTTAAAATGCACCGTGGAGCTGTTGGTGTAGTTAATGATGGCGGATAGAAAGGCATCCTCAGCTGCAGGAGAGGATTGTGGGATACAGAAGGCAGAAAACGTTCTTATTACATTTCAAGTCACAGTGTCGTGGAATAAAAGGACATCTATCTTATATTTTTCGATATTCTGTTGGTTTTCTGTTGAAGGTTTAAAATGGGTGCAAAAATGTTTGAGAACCACTGCACTAACTATGCACGTGTTAGGGTCATCAATATTTTCCACTCATTGATCTATAAGCTGGAAAACCATTACTGACCACATAAATAAATAACGGTCAGTTTTGCTTTATAACATGCACAAAAACACACAGACCTTCAACAGGTCTAACTTGCTGTTCTTATAAACGACAAAGAGAAAAAGCTGCCAAAATATGTTCTACAAACAGAAAAGTTAAAAGCGTTCACGCCTTGGACATGATGTGTGATCAATGACCCGGTTAACCAGCACGAATCGATCATCCAGACTGATGTGCTACTCACAGTTATCCCTGAACTCGATACTGGCCGGCAGCGTCAGCTCGGGACCGTCCTGGGACCTGCGGGGAAAGAAACGTCGTTCGATGAACCAGTTAATGTAGGACAGATTGACGCCGCTGTCGACAGAAGCCCACCGCTCCAGAGAGCCAATTCCCACCCCACTGCAAAACATCCCGACTGAGCCAGGCGTGTGTGCATGTGCGGTCTAACAAACACTCGATTATTGATAAGACTGAGGTCTCAGGTGTCTCGTATTCAGATAGAAAGGTAAGGGTTAGGTTACCTTATATAAAGGCGTGCTACCAACACTGACACCCAGATAAAAAAAGAGGACCTCGGTGAAATCGCTTATACACTACAGCTGTCATCACTCCTTTGGTTATAAATGCAGAATAAATTTAAAAAGAATTGAAATAAATAAATGTATTTGCGTCATTCTACGAAGGTGACATTTCTACTTTGTAATTTTCCAAACTTTCAAATAGGACAAACTTAACTACAACTTGGAAGACTTTTTCATTTGACATTGTCTATGTACAAATTACAAAACATTTATGAATATCATATAATTCATTATGGATACTTTTGAAACAACACATGAATTAACAATATTAAGCTTTGGAAAAAACCCTTTAGGATACCCTTTTTGTGTGCCTTGTTCATCTTTTCAAACTTTGCGGACTCGAACCCACCCGTTACGTAGAATGACCAACACGATACCTATTATGCTATATTTAAGTATATTTAAGTCATTGTGCAAGAGCGTAACAAAAAGTAACCTGCGATTTTATGTTTCAAACAGGGCCGGCAATAGATAGAAATTAACAAAATCATGTGATTAATGTGAATTTTTTATTAAGTGTAATTCAAAAAATTATGTTCAGACAGACCTCTGGTCCAGCAATTCTTATGTTTTATGTTTAACTGTGCTTTTGTGTCACTCAGAATCCGTGTTATAAGCACGTGTGGGCATTAGATCAACGCCATAAAGCGTCTCAACCACAATCCCCTGAGCGAGTCTTGAATAAAAGTGACTCACAGGCGACATGATGACAGATGAGGTTAATTAAAATAAAGACAGCACTCATAGAGCAAATAAACGTCAATCTTTAGATTTTTTCCGGCCCAATCTTACATGTAAAAACCTTCAATAGGGATTCAGCTAACAATACTAACATATTGCCCCTGATAAAACCAATCCCAAACGGGTGCAAGAAAAACAAACACATTTTTGCTTTTACACAACACATTGCTTTGAAAGTATTCGCTCCAATCTTTCTCAAAAATGTAATGCATTTGATATAAATTGTAAGTGACCTCACTCTCTATACACTCAGGGATGCCTGTGTTCTTACCTTCCATCGTGTCTGCTGAAGTCCTGCTGTTCTCCTCTGATCATGGGCTTCACCAGTCCTCTCTCGCTGTTTCCTGAACGCTCCATTTCCAGCTTCCCCGAGCTCTGAAATCATCAAATAATCTGTGAGACCATAAACAAACAGCCACGCTTATAAAAGCAGGTATGACAGGTACGATACCTTGCTTGTAGGGATGGCAGAGCCACTGTGAATGTCACCGTGAAGGTCAAAGGTCGTCTCTGGGACGCTTCTACGGGCAACAAGATTAGGAAGACAAAGAGTGGGTGAAACTGGAACAGGACATATAACCAGAAACGCTATTAGAAAAGGTATTCATCTCAGCGAATGACTCAGGAGTAAACATTCATCCATAGACAAACCCGGACACGCACACAGACACATAATATAGCCAAATACACATGACTGCATAAAACCGAACGGGAAGACAAACGAAACGGGCCACGGCCTCGTGAACGAGAAACGGTTGGTCAGTTTTACTGAACATCTTTCACAGATAAATGACTGAGCGAAGGAAGAATATACACCCGCACAGCCATTTACAATTACACAAACTCAAAGTACAGACACCGTGTCATGAAATTACAAGGCAGTGAAATGCTACCATGTTGAACAGATGTCAAACATCTGTCTTTAGCTCAATACACTTCTGTTTTCCTTCCACCCAACATCAAAAATACTGCAATTTAAATGCAAAGTGTTTTCCCGTGATGGAAATTAACGCAAAATAGTATTGCCTTTACTTTTGATGTAAAAGACATTAAAGGCCCCGTTCTTTGTGATTCCATGTTTCAAACTTTAATACGTGTACAATGTTGTTGTAAGAGTATTAGTAAAATCAGTGAAATTATAAAGCACAAAGTTCAATGCCTGGCGAGATGATTTATTTAACAGAAATCCCCTACATAAAACCGCCGTACTACATCCCTCAACTTCCTTCTTCAGTGACATCACTATGACAGTTAACCCCGCCCATAGGAACACGACATGAAAAGGGGGCGTGGTCTTGTTGCACCTCCAAGGAGAAGAGAAAGAGTTGCATTTATAGAGTGTTTTTGTCGCCATGTCATGGAAACGCTGTGCAAATTGTACTTGGAGATCAATGGTTATACTTTATGTTTGTTTAACTCGGTTCCCGAAAATTATAACTCACATGTAAACTATGTGCAGCACATTTTACTGAGGACAGCTTCCTTAATCATAATCAGTTTAATGCCAGTTTTACACAGATATTATTCTCGAAAGATGCCGGTTTTACACAAAGATTATTCTTGAAATATGGAGCAGTTCACGTTATGGTAAGACGCGTGATCTTTCTGGGCAACATGCGCTTAGCTTCTGTCGAATCCCAACACAGGAACCGCTGGCACAATCTGAACTAGTTACGTATTTTTGAAGTGGGGACCTAAACAGAACAAGGAAGTCATCAGCAGTTTTATGAAGGTGAAAACAGGGGTATAGAGATAAGTAAATTGTGTGACATATACGGGTTTTTTTTATATGCAAAACATTAACACAAGTTATACACAATCAAAGCTTCAAAAAAACACAAAAACAGGACCTTTACAGGCAGTTTCACGCATTATATTATATGTCGACCCAGAGGAGAAAAAAGGTTTTATTTTGTGAAAATGTTTTAGTGGTTTTGTGTTCATGAAATGGTTTTCGCAGAAAAATTCACACAGTTTTGAAATAAAAAAGGTGGGTGCCCTGTCCCATTAAGAAAATTCTAAAACAGTGTCATAGAGTATAAGTATTTATCTATACTTTTTCAGAACAGATGTACAACAAAGATGTCCATCTTACCTCATTTCTAAAGGTTATCAAATTATCGTCATGTTTATCTGCATGAAATCACATTCTCAGTTTTTTCTGCTTGTGTTGCAGAAATATTACAGGGCATCAGATATTAAACATCTGATCGGGTCTGATCTCTCCTATATACAAGCCTCGCTATCCGGGAACATGCACGGCTGTAATCCGGTGAAACATCAGGACATCAGATTAGAGATGTGACGCTTACACGCTCGCTGAGGTTCTACATGTTTACACATCAAATTAATGCAGGAGATGAACCTTTTTCAAGATCCAACAATTTTTTGTAACATACTTTAAGAACATATTGGAATAAAAAAAGAAATGTGTTAAATTGTTTTAATTTCAGCAATTTGTGGTCTCATTTAGGGTTGGGCAATAAACAATTTGGATTTGTTTTTTTACATTTATATTCTTATATCACCAACAAAATCTGTTAAATTTCTCGATATTAATGTAAAAATAATGAAAATTTGGTGGTAATGCCTCATCACCCACTCATTATATATCTTCAGCAGCACACACAAGAAGATACTTAGAAAAATGGTAAAGAACAGCAGTGGAACAAATTTTCTTCAATTGTATGGGAGCAGATGGGTGAATGGGTGCCAGTTACCAACATTATTCAAAATACATACTGCAGAAGAAAACCATCCAGTTTAACAAGGAGGGTGAGTAAATGATGACACAATAATTATTGTGGGTAAACGATCACTTAAACTATATTAACCCAGTCTTAAAAACACGACTGAGCAAAATGGTATATTCTTTAACCTAAAGGTATTATTTCTTAATACAACAAATCTCTCTCTAAACTTACATTACGGCATCTGAAGTGTTACAACATGTTCATAAAAAAGTTGGATCAACTCACCAGGACACTTCCTCACTCCTTTCTTCCCTGTTCCATATGTAGTTTAGTGTACTTGTTGTGTGTATGTGTGTTCAGTTGTGGTTACGTCACAACTCTCCGCCCCTTCTCTGACACACTTTGCAAGCGTTTCTTAGTTGACACACATCGACACACCCCTCTCCTTTCCAAACCGATCAGATTATAGACTCTCTCCTCCTGTGGTTGACATAACCTTCCCTTCACCCTCTGCCCTAACATCTCTCAAAGTGAAGACTGTATTTAAAGAAAACACTTCCAGAGATCTACTCGCAGGCTTGCAAAACCTACCGATGTCTAGTTGCCATGGGAGCAGAGCATCTCAGAACATAATTTGCAGCAGTTGTTAAGAGTAACTGCAGATTTAGAGATAAACTTCATGAACAGTGGCAGATCACACATGCACATCTAAATACTGCCATCTTGAGGCTTCATGAGTGCATAACATCAAATGAACAAAAGTGGCATTTTAAAGACCCTATATGTGAATGGCCCTTGGACTTTTTTAAACCAGAACACGTTCAAGTTTGGCACATCTCTCATCCGTTAACTCGACTCACCCTGATTTATGTCTGCCCATCATCATGGCTCCCGGGTCCCTCTTGGACAGGCTTTGGTCGTAGCTGGGGTCCACGAATTTGAAAACGTGAGTGGCCCCGAACTGAACAGTCACACCGCTGCGCAGAATTGTGGTGTCTGAGATTCGCTGTCCATCTACAAACGTCTCGGCGTCCAAACTGACCGGGGTCACGGTCACCAGCCCGTCAGCATGCATAAGGTCACAGTGGTGAGGCAGAATGCCAGGTCCAAACAACTACAGGCAAAACCATGAGGGGTTTGTGTTTTTATTTTATATCCTGAACCACACAGACACATGGTGTTCATGAGCGAACGAGTCTCTCACCTGGATGTTTCCATCTTCACTTCGATCTGATCCGACCTCAGTGACGCTGTGCTGGAGTCGGTACAGCTTGGGTTTGTCTCTGGAGTCTGAGCCGTCTGGATGACAGTCACACATCGGTGAGTCACAAATAACACTTGCATGTTCAGCTTTCCCTCACTTGCAAACTCCTAAATACTTTTTTGTACAGCTGGCTTAACTAGTGTAATGTGCAATCCTCATCTAGTTCAATATAACACATATTTATAAACTTGAAGATGAAGCAAAGAGAAAAGCTCACCAAAAACAAATACGCCTTAGAAAGTCTTTCCAATCAACTCTAGGTTGTTATAGATGATGAAAAGGTTAGGGGTTTGAGGGCTTAGATTAGTGGGCTGGTAGTTAGGAGGTAAGCACACGCAAAGCAAGTAAAACGGTGAAAACGGGACTCAAAATGTGCAGTTCTGAACTTTTTGGCTTAAAAACACTAATCACTAACATTGCATTTTAACTTTGAAAATGTTTAGTAAAAAAAAAACATGTAAAAATATAATATTAGCGTCTAAATCTGGGCAGTGCAATATATCAAAATATCGCAAGTATTCAAAAAGTGCATTTTGCAATGGCTTTCAATAAATTAGCTATTGAATTCTTTAAGAAGTTTGGTATAAAGTAGAGTCTATATAAAGTTTTATGAATATAAGTTGTAGGATGTGCAGATGTCAAACATTTTGCATGTGCAACCTAAATCTGTAACTATTTTAATTATGAATGCAGAAATGTGATTAAGCAAGAAATGTTACAAAGGCAATACATTTTAAAAGTTGTAGTAATGCTTTATTTCTCCAAACAGGATGTGAAACTGCTGTTGGTTATATCATTTTTATAATATAATATAGACCGTATTGCATATTAAACATCGCATTGATTAGCGTCTATTGCAATGTTCCAAAATATGGCACAGACCTAGTCTAGATAATGACTTATTAAAAGTTACAACTGTTCATAAATAATTTAAGTCAATGTTGTTAAAACAATAAGGCGATGCTAAGATAACAGTGAAGAATTATAATAAGCTGTTTAACAATACACCTGAAAATCCCACCAGATTGTGATGAAACACAACTACACACCTCATAGAAAAACCTCATAGATCAAATGTCATTTTTCTAAAGCGTTTGGTTTTGATTCACAGTGTGTGTGTTTTAAAGAAAGAGAGAGAGAGAGAGAGAGAGAGACAGAGCTGGGGGAAGAGGGTGGTAAGTGCAGGTAGGTTTGTGTTACCTTCATGATGGCGGTAGTAGTAGGCATAATGACTTCCTCGCCCTAGGACAGGACGCATGCACAGGAACCAGGAGCAGACAGAACCACACGACACGCACCCACACACGCCCGCAACACACGAGAGAGAGAGAGAGAGAGAGAGAGAGAGAGAGAGAGAGAGAGAGAGAGAGAGAGAGAGAGAGAGAGAGAGAGAGAGAGAGAGAGAGAGGAGAGAGAGAGAGAGAGAGAGAGAGAGAGAGAGGAGAGAGGAGAGAGAGAGGAGAGAGAGAGAGAGACGAGAGAGAGAGAGAGAGAGAGAGAGAGGGAGGGAGGAGAGAGAGAGAGGGAGAGAGAGCAAGAGAGAGAGGAGAGAGAGAGAGACGAGAGAGAGAGAGAGACTGAGAGAGAGAGAGAGAGAGAGAGATGAGAGAGAGAGAGAGAGAGAGAGAGACGAGTAAAAAGAGGTAGCCAGAGTGTCAGTGTCAACCACAGTAAGAGAGAGAGAAAAAGCACCATAAGCAAGTGGTCAGTCCGTCAGCTCTCACACACACCAGAGATAAGCGCATGTCAATCTAAACGTTGTTTCCCAAAACGAAACTCTAAGACCCTAAGGATCGGAACATTTACACCGGACACGAGTGAATCGTGTTAACCGCCCATTATTCATTATCAAAGACTTGAAGCAACAGGACATAAGTTTTGCAAAAAAGTTAATTAAATCTGGTCATAGAAGTGTGTTTGTTAATCTGTTTCACAATTTCCAGCAATGCATGATAAGTGCTTCAATAAAGTTTTTTAGCTTGAAGTCACAAATGGCTATTCTGTGACCTGTCATCACTTGTTTCCGGTGTAGACATGTTTCAACCAGCAAGACTTTTTCTGCTCAAGGTATAAAGCATTGGTTATAAACGTACAGTGACAGTGTTAGTTTTTGGGCTGTAGCTTGTAGTCGGGTAAGCAGGGAGAGATATAGTATGTAAGCAGCAGTTAGGCAGAGGCAGTATTAGTGCATAGTAAATAATGGCAAACTGCATATAAAAACATCTAAAGGAAACACCCCGATTTAACCCAAAAGATCCTGATTTTCGATGGCCAAACTTGTGCACTCCTCACATGCGTGGATGTGAATCTACTAAGGGCTTAGATTAGCACGACTGATAGAACAAGTGCTCCGTTACTGCACTAAGATTGTGATGTTATAGTGTGTGTCACCTGGACTGAGTTCCACCAGGTAGGGCAGTTTCTCAGGAGGAATGGATCCGTGTTGCGGTCCCATCCTGTTGTCGGGTTTACGCCCTTTCCTGGGAGCATAGTCTGGAGGTCGCTTTTTCAGCTGGAAGACGAGGGCTTCTAAAAAGAAATACATGTGATGTAATAACACAGTAGAGTCAAGAGAGGGCGTCATATGCTGTTGACTTAAGAGTTCAGTATACTAGCAATAAAAAGTTAAGGGATATTATAATTTTGTTGACATGTTCCACAGTTGAATTTATTCTTAGACTCATTAAAACTTGCAAAACTCTTTAAAACAAACAAATGTTTAACAAATGTAACAGTTAACTCAAAACAATATCTAAGTATTTTTAATTTCAATTGACTAGAATATTCAAAAAAAAATTCTGAGCATTGTATTAAGTAGATAAACTATGCCTTTGGGATCTGATGCCAAACCATCTCATAATAAACGCTTAAATGAACATTATATTACTCTTTACAAAACAAAATTCAAACATTCAGACAAATGGCTTGCGAGCAAAAGAGTATTAAGATCACAAGAAACATTCAAGTCAAGTGGCCCCAAACTTTTACTTGTCAGATAAGAAATGAGCCTTTCAGTCAGACCTTTATCACTTGTCCAGTCTCTCAGGATCTGAAGAGGACAATCGTTGTCATCCAGAATAGTTTCCTTCACTGGTTTATCATTTGCGTGAATCACCTGTGCAAAATAAACACAAGATCAGTATCAATTATTACATAAAGTTTCAAATATCACAAGGTTTGTCTGCAAGGTAGCTTTTTCTAACCCGCATTAAAAAGAACGCTTTTTGCATATCCTTTAAGATTGTTGATTTTTAAAATAAATTGTTATTATTATTAAAGATTTTATTGCACATTCAGCTTTTCAAACCATCTACAATACATCATAATATCACATGATCTTGTTCTCAAAAATAGCGGAGGACTGACAAGTAGAACAACATTTAGTTCATCTGCGCACAGATACGCTTCAAAAGCAAAAGTCAGATATTTTAATAGAAAACTTTGTAGGAAGAAGACACTAAATTCATCATCAGTTGTAATTAAAAGCGGTCAGACAGATAGAAGTTTGGAAGAAGACACGTGTCAACACCACTTTCAAAAAGCCTCAATATGATTGGTCGAGACAGCAGCATAACGCGTGGATGACCAGCGGTGCAGATGGCTCAAGGTTGACGTTGTTCTATGAGCAATGTTTTTCATGTGCTGACAGCCAAGATCAAACCAGCCACTTCCTGCTCGCCTCCTCCATGCTTCCCAAAAAACATTTGTTTACTGTCCCACGGTAAGCAAGCAGGCGAGGCACAACTGAACTCAACAATTCAATTAATCTCAAAGCAGATAGGTAAAGCAGATGTCAGCTGCTGGCTTTAATCTGAAAGACAAATCTCGCCACGATTTGATGAAACACGCTCCATCTGATCGAAGGAGGAGGAGGGATCTGTGGACAACGCTAAATACAAGAGGGGCGTTCAAAACAGGGATTCTAAAACACTCCTGTTTAAGACACACAGACAGTTTTTTCTTTTCGCCATTGGATGAAATCTTTCACTTGATGCAGTGCATCCTTTGATTCATTTCAGCTCGAATGATCCACACAACTAACAATTCTTTCAAAGAAATATGAAGTAAGGAAGCATCTAAGGATGCAACTCTAAGAGGTTCAGATGGAGTTTAATATAACCTGGGCGATGCAGTAATCCCTGGGGTTCTCCTTCTCCAGACCATATTTCTCCAGGGCTTCAGCCACGGCGAAGTCAGCCATGTCAGTAGTTGAGAGCAAGATGGTTTTGTAGGGTATGTTGGGTTTCAGACTATCGGCATAGATCCTCAACGTCCCCCCTGAGAGAGAAAGTAAGACAACATGACATAATCTTTAAAAACAAAAGATAAAAGTTTTCCAAAAATTCTCATTGGTCTCCTCCACAGCTTTTATATGAAATTTGGTTGTTCAAAATATATAACATACTGCACAATTAATTTTTAAAGATGTAGTGACTGATCAAAAGCAAAAACTCCATCATTACCATCATTACATACGTGTCTCATCAATAACCGTACTAATGCTCTGACATAAATTTAACTAAGACCTAATGAAAGTTTTAATGCGTCATATTGAGTTATGAATCCACCGACATTCTTCAATATTCTGATGACCTAAAGCATGTAAATCTAAAATATCATGACATCTGTGTCTGTACAGGACACTATTTTAAGAAACTGAAAAACAAGGTTTTATGGTGAGGTCTGGAACAAGCTGAAAGCTGGTGATTTTTTGGCAAAAGATCAGATGATTCAACAGACGCATTGGACACGTCTGAGGTCCGCAGACGGTTTAAAAGTCTCTGGGTTATCCATTTAATGCCCTCAGGTGAAACCTTTCATTATAAAATTACAGGTTTTGATGTCCTAACACAAACACTGCCAACATCAGCGGCCCTTCAGCATGACACACACTCCAAATTCCCTCAGACACAAGAATAAAACTGATTTTAATCGTATATTTAGCATTTTTATATATTTTTAATAGTCATATATTTAGTCATTATAATTTGGTAAATTTTAAACAGCTATAGCTATAAAAAAACCCAAGCAGTTCAAAGTCTTCATTCATTCCCAGACCTGAATCAGGCCGACCGTCTCCGCTGCGGAACTCCTGCATCCTCTTCTCCAGCTTCTGCTGTCGTCTCCTCTTCATCACCACCTCAGGGTTAGAGATGGTACGTGTGAAGCTAGTCTCGGGCATGTCTTTATATACCTCAGCCGCCAACCGGGAGTTCTCTCTGTTAGGATGGAGAAAACAAAATGGAACATTAAATAGCCACATTCTTTTATAAAATGTTGTATTTAGAGAAATACTGTACAACAAACCAAATCATAGTTCATACTCAATATACAGTCATGGAGCAACATTTTTTGACACGGTAGGTTAGATTGTGGGTGGACATTTCCAGTGCATAACAAATCCACAGAAATGGAAACAAAGTAACAAACAAAATGTCCTGGTTGGTTAGGACGAAAAAGAAAGGAAAGAGCTGGTTTTGTGGTGTGTGGCTCTTGGGTATTTTACAGTGTAACACCTCATTCTAACTTTAAAGTGTGATTGTCAGGCCATTTAAAGCACTCTATAAAAGCTGCACAAAGTGACATAAACACACACAGTGATAGACAGCGCAGAACTGTGACTACAAAAATAAATCTTGTAAAACCGGGGGGGAAAAATTATCTTACGTTATGTAATCTTTTATTCTTGTGCACAACTTTTTTTTAAAGTGAAAGACTTGGGACACTCTGGAAATCTCTGTGACGACATTAATATCTCGCTTCACACCCTCACCCGTCTTCCCGGTTAAGCCCATGTTCATCCCCATCTGGAATTCTGGAAAAGGCCTCTTTCTCTCTTTTCTTCTCTTTCTTCTTCTCCTTTTTAGAGAGTGTTCTTTTGAAATTCTGGATCACCCCATCCTTTTCTTTCTCAGGACCGTTCGCCAGTGTTCTCTGTTGGAAAGATGAGCAAGAATAAAGTGATTGAGAGAGAGTGGGTAAAAACAAACGCTGTCAACTTTCTTTGGAAAGAAATGACTTTTGGTCATCTATTTGGACTCAAAAACAGGGCGGCTCATTAGCCTTCACGGTGCAGGTATTGCAGCACTTTTAATCCATCATCAAACGGGTAGGCCGACAGCTTCTGATGAGTTAAGTCTGTTCAAAACTGGCACCTTCTACACACCGACACACGCATTCCTGAAGTCACATGCACACTACTTTAATAGCTGCCGAAAGGTGGAACGACAGAGATGCACAGTATAACGAAAAAGCAAATCAATCTGTTCTAGTTATGCAGGAAATAATGTGTTTTTCTGATGTCTATTTGTTTGTATGTCCTGAGAGAGTTTGAACTGATGGGAAATGGATCGGGTTGAGAAGGACGTTGTTTAAGGGTCTGTCTGAACAGCAGGGGATTAGAATAACTCTTCCAACATAACCATGACCAAAGGACTGAACGGAGAAAAACAGAGAAAACCACACTGAACCGTGACAAATTCTTTACTCACCTTGGGCATGATGTCATTCTCGTTCTTGAGGACGAATCGACCCTCTCGGTCATCTTTATTCCAGTTCAGCTGCACGACTAGTGGTTTCTCGTCCAGGTCCAGTTTCCTCTCTTCTGTCAGAGAGAAAGAATGTACCGGTCAGACTCACATGTCATGATAAAAGCTCTTGATGATTAATTTTTTTTTTTTTAAAAGCTTACAGAAATCATGCAATAATTTCTTTTAGGCACCAGAGAGAAAACATTATACACAGTTATCCTTAGTAAATATATAAAATTATTCTTAGTAAATATTACAAAAATAGCCAATTATTTAAACTAAATGAAACCTTTTAATACTGTAAAATAGATATTTTAGTTGAATAGAATTATTATAAATCCAGTTGACTTCTTTAAAATGTTAAAATATTTTTAGGTTTATGTAATGAATTAAATTAGTATTTATTTGACAAATACATATTTGTTATATAAACATTATAATTTAGATTAGAACTATTTGAATTCATCAAATGTACTAATTTTTAACTTGCATATAAATAAAATTAAAAAGTATATATAATCAATACTTAAAAATTCTTTAACGATTTAGATTTTTTCACAAAAATCCCAGAGAGCAGATCACATTAATGATATTAAATAATAAATAAATACGCTGTTAGATAAATTGTATTTCATTATTTATACCAGACAGCAAAATCATATATCATGTTTGATATATAAGGTCTCCTTAATGTATCCTTGCATTCAAATCATAGTTTATAGTCTACAGAGGCAAATAGCTTAGTTTTTTGCATTTATACTTTATAAATGCATATGTAAGTAAAAAATACACAAGTAAAAAAATGATAGGAAAAATTCATTGTTCCAAATATTTATTTTATCCACCGTTCTGAAATCGCTGCTCTAAACAACACTCACCGCCACTGACGTGCACTTCATACAGTGAATATTTCGGAGAAGACAGCATCCTCATGTCAGGCCTGAACTTTTCCGCCAACGTCTCGATCACATCCTGTGTGGTGGCTGTGCTGGACACTCGAATGCACTTTGTGGCAAAATTCCCCGCCACTCGGTCCTGGAAGTAAAAGCGCATCACGCCATGGAACTCCAAGTCCTGTAAGAACAAAAAAGCAGAACGATTACATCCCTACTATATCTGTATTGTTGGGATAAACCAAGCAATTCTGCATGTAAACATTAACTTGTAACCTGTAGCGGATGTTGACATTTGATCAGACCCGGTTGGGTGTCAAGAGGATCTGGGCGAGTAGATAGCCTTAGGATAACCCTTAAAAAATGTCTTTTGTGTTTATATAATAGAGAAGCGGGTGTTTTACATTCAATAGAGTTTAATATCGCTCACAGAGATGTAATGTAACATCACACTGTTGGTAAATAAGTCTATCACATTCACACTTTAGTTTCCGAACACACCCGAGCATATGCCCGCTTGTGTCTCAGTAACCCACTGATTTACATGCGCATTATCCCGCCCCGTATAGGTCATGAACCCGTGACACACAGAGTAAACAACCTGATGCATACAAACAATGCAGAATGCTTTAAGGGCGATAACACAATTGTGATGGTGCAATCATAAATTGTTGGTGATAAAAATTACTTCTCTAAAAATGTATTCTCTGCCCTTTTAAATCCGAACTGCGAGTGTGGTTGCGAGAGGTGTGACTATAAACATCAGGAGAGCTGAAACCATAGCAACAAGAACAATGGGTGTCAGGAGAGTCAAAATGTGTTTCCTTCGAACACAAAAGACCGTTTCCTGTCACTTCAAATGTCATTATGTGTGTATATCCACTTCAGCCAGTTTAACAAGACCTATTGTTAGCTAAAAAAGAAATATGCCATAGAGTAATGAGTAATCATTTTAACTATTAAAGGAGTGTTCATCCTAAATGAACAACTATTTATCATTACTCATCTTTGAGTGGTTTTAAATCTGTTCTTTCTTCGTTCTGATGAAAAAGAACGCCTGTGACCAATGACTGCCATCGTAGGGAAAATCACTTTACATTGTGTTTCACTGAACAGAAAATACATATTTGAGAGGACAGAAAAACTTCTCGGGCATTCTTGCAATTTTTTCTACGATTGTAGGCCATAGTGACCAAGAACTGTTTGGCTACAAGTGTTCTTCCACATATATTTCTATTTGTTTATTAGAACTAATTATACACATTTATAAACACTAGGGAGTGAATAATTCCTAATACGCTTTTCCTTTTTAAGGGGGACTATGTATTTAGCAGAGGTTGTGATAGACAACATGTATCGTGACGGGTGATCCAATAAAACAGTACTGATGTAAAATAAGCACTATAAATAATTCCCCTATCATTCAGGCTGTTCAATTGCCTTAATGTAGCTTGTTAAAAATGTAATAGGTTTTTAGAGCCAATGTCAATATCTGAAGAGCAAGGAATAAATAAGACTTACACAAAATCAATGTATAGATTCATTCATTGCTGCGAACGCAACACAATTTTAACAGGAAGACTTCTGGCAAAGAAAGAGTTTATACAAGAATGTCTTTGTCTTTGTAAAATGGTTTGAACTTAAACTGTAAAATCCGAGCAATCCAGCCGAAGCTTTGCATCCTGCCGTCACAGCTTTAACCTTTACAGTCTTCAAACTCCTGAAGAAAACTCATCCCCGCAGCACCATCACATATGCAGAGTTCGTACTGTCTGGGGTCCTGGGCCTTGCCGTGGAGCTCATAAATCAGTTATGGGCCGGGATACGGTCTTTCATCTCTTACCCATTTAAATTTTCGGAATTCCAAAGCAGAGTCAAAGCTCTGTTCTTGCTCTATCCTGGTCGATATCATCACGGCCTTGTCTGCCCAGGCCCATAAACATGTCAACCATCCCTGTATTCTACATTTGGAAAAAACATGTGCGAAGCAACTGGAGAAATATCAATTCCTAAATTATTTTTTTCTGGATTAAAGGCATGGGACGTCATTCAATGCATGTAATTAAAATTCCGATTAATGCTAAATAAATACAGAACTGATGTTTGTAAAGACTGGCAGGAGTGTAACAGCAGGGGGCAATGATATGTTATAAGAGCGCTTATGCAAATAACCAAATAGTTTTGACAATGACTAGCTCATGTGCTCATGGCTTCATTTAAAGCTAGAAGAAAATAAAACATGTCAGAGGGGTATTAAGGTCACGGAATGCGGTGATCTGACCAAATGATGACTCCCTTTATAACCAAAACCACATGGGACAACCGCGATCTCTCAATTCACACAAGGACATTTTAAAGCATTCATCTTAAACAGCAGACATGATGCAGACCACGTGGGCATCAGGATTAAACCTGAACATCTCTGCCCAAAACGTGCAAAAGTCTCAGTGTGATCTTGGTTGTTTAGAATGTTTAAGCACTACAGGAATACTTTTGGTTGCTTAATGGTTCTTGGTTCACAAAGCCGTTCTGAATCCTTTCAAACGTTCCTTTGTAAATCCCACTTCAAAATGTTCTGTATTGTCATGTTGGCATTTCTTCTTGCAGCATATTGTAAATCACAAACATTCCCATGTGCCAACCAACAGCTCGAACAATCTCGGTAACACAATGTAAACAATACAACCTACAAACCAAGAACACAAGAGACATCATACAGAACGACCCTCAAGACCCCGCTACCGGGTTTGCATTCGTCTCTTTAGTGGACAATTTGCATACTAATAGCCTGGCTCTGTTTCTGACAGTCCAGCTTTACCAATGTGCAAACAGCTCCCTATCCATCAATCTCTGAGGAAAAACACTGGACTGGCCAAAAGCTCATAAGACACAAACCCTTATTTCGAAGTACTGGAAAATACCAACCTGCTGGACACAAAACCTTTGAAATATAGGTCTCTCGAACTATGTAGACAAAACACACAAAAGCTACTAAAACAAGCATTCATAAAGAATAATAAGAAGAATTACCATATGACCCCCATCGATTACGTATCACATGACAATCTGTATTCAGCATCTTATCTGACCCTAAAGGTCAGCGGGCACTGTGCAGAATATTGAAAGTCGTAAAGGTAAAGAAAAAAATAGGAATATGCAGAAAATGTGAGATGCAATCGAATAATGCTTGTCAGATACTTATCAAAACAATTATATATTTATCTAATTAATATTATTTAAATCTTACTTTTAAGGCCATGTCTGTTTATAAAACTAAATAGATGTTTAAAATTATTTTTTTTAAAAACTTGACTACACTTGGATTTACTTAACAATATGTTTGTTAAATAAATTAAAAATGCCATTACAAACAAACATGTTTCGCTAAAATGCATGTTTTTTTCTAGGGCTGTTACAATAGATTATTCGATTCATCGATTATAGAATAAAGTATTGTTTACATAATATATTTGTACAGTGCTTAAAATAAAAATGTAAACATGTTTATTTCGGACATGCTTGTATAACTTGGATTTACCAATAAATGAAATTATATAATTGCATTTAAGTGCATTCAACACATATGCAACTACAAATATATATATATCGATTAATGGAGTAATTGTTTAAAACCCTTTTAACATTTCAACTCAAATTTTCTTATCACCAATGCTATATTTATATTTTTCGATATTTAAAATAACTTAAATCTACACTTGGTACCACATACTTTATAGAAGAATTAATTTATCTTCATTTGGAAAAGTGACACAAGTGTAACCTATGGTGCCTTTTAATTGGTTACGGCTAATTTAAACCCAATGAAGAGATAGAGAGGTCTGGAGGGGCAGATTAAGGAGTCAAAGAATGCAGAAAACACATTCCTGCATGAGCACCTTTCACCTCTGTTGGCGAACGATCCTGGGAGAAATCAAAGCGGTCAAAGGGACTCTGTCCTAGATTAATGCACTGGTGTGCTTAAGGTCTGGTGTTTACCCCTCATCAGCTGGACACCTCACCCATCGATGAAGAGGTCAGATTCCCATCACGCATTTCTTACCCGTCTTAAACTTGCATTCGGGCTACAGAACTTTTTTTCTCCCTTATCTGTGGCTGTTATAATACTGTTAAACCATGGGAAAATTCCCATTATGGCGATAATATCTTCCGAGCAGTGAGATGTGTCCCGTCATCGTTTAATAAATTAAATAAATGTAAATTAAAGGCTGATTTCGCTCTGTGATTTGAGCGATGGCATTTCCGTGCCGCCCAAATCAGATGAGGGCAGAGCAAAGCAGACCGTCAAAAATCTAATTACATCGGAGTTTACATAAGAGACGAGAAGCAGAAGACGCAGCGTAAACACTCTTGAGATTCATAAACACACACCGAGAAAAAGACAAGAGACGCTTTAGAAATGGAGAGACAGATTATTAATCTTAAAATCAGGCCTGAAACATAACACAATATCGACATCAGTCAGGTATTCAATTTCGCAAAAAAAAAAGGTTAAAACTAAAAGATAAAAGTGCTTTCCGCTGAAAGAGAGCATCATGACTCATGACAGCTTTGAAGTCAAACTCTCTCAGTTTCACAGCAGTTTTGCAATATAATAACTTTTTTGTCTTTCAGGCAAACTATGTGCGGCACAGTCGAGGATGAAAACAAACTTCCCCACCCACATTCTCCCGATTATTCATTGCTATCTATGAAACCATTACAACATCATAGTACAGTGCTTAATGACTCACACAATCACAATGATTCTCATTCACCGCGGCCGTTGTAGTAAATGGTTTTCTCCGCTGGGACCTAATGCGGGTTTATTCACGAGTCTGTGTCACGTTTGTGAGATGTACAATGAAGCACGGATGAGGTAAGCATGTGGTAATGCAAAACATGTGACATCACAGGAGGAAAATACCACAGGCCTGAACGACGGATCTGTAATCACAGGTCTAAAAGTAGGTTAATCACCACCGTTCTTCATAAAACATTACGGCTGTGCACAAGAGGAACCAAAAAACATATTTGCTTCGACAATAACGAAAATTGTCAAAGCTAGCCAAAATTAAAGAAATATCTTTATCAATCCATGCAATCCTCAGTGTTATATGATAAAACTTTCCCCCAAAGTTTTAGACTTTGTATAACGTGTTATTAATAACATGCTCTTATTTGAGTCCTACAGTCGGTTCATAATTTTAGTCAAATATAGAATAACAGAATGTCTGCAAAGAAATAGCAATATCCTGTCAAATCAAGGGCTAACGTGCAAATCATAAAACACAATAAAAGTAGTTTGTGTTCTTTCAAGTTCAAATCAGCAACAACGTTCACATTTCGCACATCCCTAAACAAATCTGACACAAGAAGCAGGAAAAGTATGCTGGATTTAGATCAGCCGAGTATTAAAAACAAACAAAAAATTTCGATAGGGAGTAAAAAGGCTTCATCATTTTCTCCAAAGCCCTAAGCCTACGGGAACGTCCCGATTAATGCTAAACTTCCCCAGTAACACCCAGCCTATCTTTCAGACTTAAAGACTCGAAAAATTCAACAAGGTACTTGCAGTCCTATGTCTATTAGACGATATAACACATATGATACTGTTTTATTACAAATGTTCCCCCTTAGAGAAATACACACAGCTTTGAATGCAACTTAATTGCAGCGATGTAAAAGTGTGGGTTGGCGTTTTAAAATAAACTGCGTGATGCCGTGTTCTAGACCTTCAGTAAGAAACGCATTAAAGCATCAGCCTTTCACTAATTTCAAGCTTTCAACTGTTCAAAAAACACTCAACCATCTAAAAAATGTAACACCCTCTGCTATGCCAGACTTAAACCCCACTCGGGTCCACAGATGAGTGTGAAATTGTGTTGGAGAAAGAGCACACAGCTATAAACAACCCTGTAGAATCCCAGAATAGAAACCTATCCGAGCATCCTTAGGCTTGCCCTGTTGGCAGCTAAAAGATCTGGCCGGGTGTTTGTGATGAAGATGCATCTCTCATGTAAACACAAAACACAACGAGAGCCAACAAACTACTCCAAGTCAATAAAAGAACCATAGAGGAAAAAACAGTCAGCAAGTTTTACACCTTGCATCAAAAACATTTATGTGCAACAATTGTCAGATGTAACACATTTG
Organism: Triplophysa yarkandensis; assembly: GCA_033220385.1. NCBI lineage: Eukaryota > Metazoa > Chordata > Actinopteri > Cypriniformes > Nemacheilidae > Triplophysa > Triplophysa yarkandensis. The sequence continues at coordinate 19,787,587 of CM065658.1, forward strand.
TGGGGTCAGAGAATCCATTTTTTGAAATCAAGCAGGATCAAATGGTGAGAATTGCCACCAGCAGATCAATCCACCGCTCACCCCTCTATTGAAAAGAACTAGGGTGGTTGAGACAGGACAAAGACCTTTCCACACTTTTGCTTCTTTGCGAAAGGAGATAACACATTTACGAAACAGTTTACACATTGAAGGATTCTTGAGAAACAAGGCGGGGAATTCCATGCAAGAAATAACTCACTCAAAGCCAGTGGTTCTCAAACTTTAAACCTTTAAAAGATACTTGTGACCCCAAATGAAGGACACTGAATCCCCACTTCAACTCCGCTTATCAAATGATTTCAGTACGCAATGAAAAATGTATGCCACTTTGATTATGCAACTTGCGGTGAAAAAAACACCTGCATCACTTCAAAAATTCCGTGAATGATCATCTATTGATTATTGATTTATTGAACCACGTAAGCCTTTGAATCACCTGCCTGGTTGTGTGCAACTTCAGTGGCTTTTCTCTTTCCATTTACAAACGTATTCATCTTTAACACAATGACTTACATTTTTCCTATTTTTTCATTTCTTTTTCTGCTGCTGATGCTCTGAACGATCCTAAAATGTGTGTGTAACTTCACTATGAGAACCACTGTCCTTAGCTAATAAAACGTTATCGTTTTCTTATAAAACGCCTCTATATACCTCTGAAGACAGTTATGTAAGTTATACGTTTTATATTTAAATTATAAACTTTTTCCCATAATAGGAGGTTTAAGAGTTTGCAAGAACTATGGATACATGTCAAATATTCTGCATGTGCAAAACATTCACATAAAAAGGGTTATAAAGATCAGATATCATAAATAAGAATAGACATATATATAGATATTCTATAGACATGTGTCTTATAGAATGTGTATAATAATGGTTCTTTATATTTGCACACAACTGTAAGTGAATATTCCACCGAAACAAAAATGAAGGAAACAAAATGCACGCAAGACAGGAATTATTTTCAGTTTGGCTGTAACGTAACTGAATATTCTGTACAAGATAAAACAGCTTGGTGTATCTATAGTTTCCCTCCAACAAAGTGGTAATTAGCTTTGTTTCCTCGGGGCGAGAAAACAGCATGCTTACGAATTTATTTGGTTAATCTCTGTAAAACAAAATCTAATCTCTTAATCTATCAAATCAGTTGTCTCCATAACATACCCCTCCTCCTGAGAAACCCACATCCTAAGACCACCTGTTTCTTTTAAAACATGATTTATTGTAGGTGTTTATTGATGCCTATTTTGCATCAACGCCATCCTGAGCACAGTTTCAGATCAATGTGACACATTCAGCAACACATCTGGGTCTCCAGCTGCCAGTCGTGACATCACTTCCTTAACAAGCAAACGATGCACATACGCACTTGACGTTTCCATATCCACTTTATTCTAAATGTGCAGTGCACATTACTCACTGATCTGGGGTCAGAATCGAATACGCACGTACGTGGTTTTCCATTAACACTATTGTGCCTTGGATTTACCGCACAAAAACACTTCATGTATCTCGGCCAATCGGGAGAGAGTTACAGACCCACTTGACCAATGGGGTTCACCCCCTTAAGATGTTTGGGAAGGGAGAGGCCGGTAGCCAAACACAGTCCGGTTAAATCTGATTAGCGGCTTGTTTGTGTAGCAGGATTATGTTCTCCTTGTGGTCCCGTCTCTTTAGCAAGACGTCGCCGCAGATTCTGTTAACATGCTAAGGATGTGTGCAGAAAAAAATGGGGTAAACCGCATTAATAATAAGAGAATAATTCTTATCCCTTGCTGTGTTAATCGCAACAAGTTTAAAACATTCCACATATTTGTAAAATGTATACAAATAAATGGCAACAGGAAATACACCAAGTTTTTATCTTTGGAAACAGAGCACCCCTCCTCCTCCTCATAAGACAGGAATCCAATAATGATGCCAGCTTTAAAACAAACACAATGCTTGCACAGCATTACCATAGTATGGAGTGAACGGTTCAACGGGGAAACCCTAGCAAACAACACACACGATACGTACACAAACAAGACACAAAAACACGTGTGAACAGTTTTGTTAGAGTGGTGATGCTGCGATCCAAACTTAGACACAAGCACATGTGTGTGTTCAGCAACACACATACTCAATTCATTAAGTGATCTGATGACGTGATCTTTGACCCATGATGTATAGATTTCATGCAGAGCGTGTGCCCAATCACTGAACACAGATCCTGCAGTTTGAAAGCCAATGCGAACATGTGTGTTGTAGTCGAGGGTGGAATGACACACAGGAACAGATGCTTTTCCTACGCCGGAAAGCCAGAGATTGACCGGACGAGCAGATTTCCTTTCTGTATCACAAGGGGAAAAGACACGGGTTGAAATGCTAATGATCGCAATAAATCAGTCAAGTGTTCAGTGACTGCATTTACCATCATTATACATGGTTGCTATGGAAGTGTATTGTATGTGAAATGCGAATAATAACGGGCAGGTAGCATCATCAAGGATCCTTGCCATCCTGGACACAATCTGCGCACTTCAAATCCATTCAGATATAAACACAAACACTATTTTTGATGCTTGATGATGCAACTTAAGAGCATTCCCTGTCAGCTCATACTTTCAACATATACACAAATGACATCATGAACGACGGTGAAAGACATTCAATCCATAAGCCCATGTGGACCAACGTCTGTCGATAAGCTGTCCCTCATTTACAGCAGGGACCCGTCAGCTGTTATCAGTGGGGCGATTTGGGCCCCGTCTGAGACCAGTACAGTCCCTCCAGTGTGACGGGCCGAGTGCTGACGGCTGCTGACCCGGGACCGTCTCTCCACGGGGAGGAACAATGAGGCTCTTTCAGATTGAACACTTGTTGCTTTCTAGCCAACCCCCCTCCCGTGAGTCAACCCCCCCTTAATCTCGACGAGATAGACAGTGGTTTCGGTTTAAAAAAAAGGAGAAGGGTGGAGAGACCTATGAGAGAAAGAGGAGAGAGACTTGCAAATTAAACTCTTACACATTCCTTTCACAATCCACACAGTCGACAATTTGGGAGTGGTTTGCGAAGGGTCACAGCTATTGGAGACGCAGCGAGCAGAAGAAATAAAGAGAGAGAGGGGCGAAGGGGATGAAAAAGGGGTAGTGATTTACTTGCAGGAATGTGGGCCACCACGAGTCATTCAAGCCTGTCCGAATAGCTATTCGTCCTCTGAGACAGCATTCATCTATGTGCTGGTTAGCACAGTCACGCAGAAAACAAAAGACAGCATCCCCGGTGCATGATGGGATGCCAAAGAGCAGTGAAGCTTGAATTCAAGCAGGGGCACAAAACTCATGTGTGAAAACCAAACCTAGCTAATTTCTCATGTGTGACTACACAATAAGCACAGGAAACATGGATGAAGGTTCACAGAATGGTCACATCCTGAGGGTTCAGTCTCCACCCGACAGATTTGATGAGTGAATCCCTCCAAATAGGTGAGTTTTTCCCTTCCTGCTTTAAGCAGTAAAGCAGATTCTGAGAATGGAAGTGGGGTACAAGTCCGATGAAAATGTTGTCATTATTCTCACCCTACCTTTCATTCTTCAAAATGTCTTCTTTGTAAGAAAAAGAAAGTCAACCTAACAAGATGGTGAGTAAATAACACATGTTCATTTTTGGGCAAACCATCACTTTTTAACACCATATGACAGATGCATTACACTTCGCCTCCACCTTTCCCTAGATTTGGTGTAAGAACTATCCATACATTAACATGCATTATAAAAAAAAAGTAAAAAGTAATTGGATTCATGTGACAGAACGACAGGAAGTAAAGAAAACAGAACTGAAGCACTCATGAACGATAAGAAAACAGGCACCTCTCCAAATCATATGGCACAATGACAAGCTCATGTTTCTAACCGAGTCTACATACATGTCACCTGCTGCACTGGGTTTCCATAGGAACTGAAAACCTGAATACCTTTATAAATTAGGGAATGTGTCAGAACAGGAACCTGAGAAAACGGAGGTATGCAGGCGTCAATCATCAGTTCATGATGTGTATTCTAGGGGTGTTCCAACTGACTCAATGAGCTGTATCATTTCCTTGGGATTGAACCCATGACCCCTAGCATTGCAAGCATCATGTTCAACCAGTTGATCCACAAGAACACTAAACCAGGAGCAGGAAGAAACTTCACCAACATTCACATCCACTACACACAAATACTGGGCTTTCATAAATGAGATTTTCTTGTCGGACAAAATAAAATTTAGTTGAGACAAAGAATAAAGAAGCATACAACAAATTCTTGACGTTCCTAGAGCGTGTAAACAGAAAATGCCTTAAAAATATTTAAGCGGGGGTCACACAGTGGTTCATGCATCTCAACTGAATATCTGGGTAATATTTGGTAACCTCCGTTTTGTTGCAATAACAGAATCCATATGGTCTGTGAAGGATCTTTTAAGGCGCATTTTAATGCTGAGCACTGCTCTCCCGAGGACACATCCATTAGGTCTAAGGGTGAATGGGATGGGCTGGTCTCCCCGGATCTTTCCATCATTTGACAGGCAGGAATAGGCAGGGGACGCCTCTGCTGTCGTCAGCTCAACACCTCGTTGGTCTCCAGGGCATCTGACATCTATTCCATACACGTCTACATGTCCTTCAAAACTGAGAGCGAACATGCACATGTAATCAGGATGTCCACACGACTCAACACAACATTGGGCTGAATTCAAATATCCGGCCTGGACTCACAGCCTAAGAGAAAGAAAATACCTCACTGTTATGATATCCCACCCAAGCGGCATAACGTTTCATTTCAGAAAGACCTCAGACTTCCAACTGGCCCACTTTAAAACCATGAATTGCTTTGGTGTAAATGGACAGGTGTGCTTGGGGGAAATAACCTTTCTTGACCTTTAAATAAGAAAAAGCAAATCACAATTTCCACCATTTTAACCTTGGGTACGAGCAACATCTGGGATCAGATGCAACCACAGAGATCTCCATCCATGCTGTCTGTAGGACTTGACTTCAGCCTTTAAAACCTAGCCAATATAGGTGTGCAATCCAAAGTAGATTCTCCCATTGAAGAAAACTTTGGTGTTTTTGGAAAGCATAATAGGCCAATAACAACAAACTTGTTCATTAAGATAAAATTCAGACATTTATCTTTTAAGCTCATTGTTCTCACAGGTGGACACGCATGCAGGACTGTAGGCAGTTCTATATAGGACAGGATTATGAGAAAGGAAATTTAAATAAACTTATACGACTACATCCTTTGTCTCAAACTAGTGTATTGTTATCAAGTTAAAGAGATATTCCCCCCAAAATTATAGAATTCTCCCATTCCTCACGTCACTGCAAAAGACTAAAACACTAAAGGAGCACAAAAAATATATTTTGAGAAATGTCTCAGTTTTATAAGAGTCAACTGTGACCAGTTTTCAAAAATATTCTTGTGTTCTGCAAAAGTCCCTTATACATATTTCATGCGTTTCAATACTGACACTTAAACTCAAACTACCTCACGGTGTAAATATTTCATTCACATAAATAGGTTTGTTTTAATGTTTCAGTGGGCCCTGCTGGTTTTCCACGGGCAAACTGACAAGCAATTGTGGTTTGTCAGGTTGATTAGCCTGTTGTTGTTCTCTTCCTGTCTGAGACATGAAGAATAATAGCCAATGGTGCCCTTAAGACAGATGTCAAAAAGGTCTTGCTCTTTACCCTTGCATTGGATGTGACTGGTTTCCTGAGACGATTTACTGCAAAACAAGTCCTGGCTTACAGTGGTGGAAATTATATGGAAAAGAAAACCAATCACTTGTTTCAGATGAGACAAACAGAGGTCACCATATATATTTTGAACTAGGGATTTTATGGAAATGGATTCTTGACTTTTTGGACATTCAATCAAAACATTCAAAGTAATACAAGCAGTTTATTATCAAAAATCTAATTGTAATCCCACACTAGTTTGAAGGCCATGCATGGACTATATGAAGGGTATAACAAATCCATATGGCCTCAGAAAGTGTTCAGTAGCAAAAAAACTAAACGAATGAGAAATCTCAGCCACTGCAAGTTTGAATGTAAAAGCAATTTAGAAATGTTCAGATTATTCAATAGGTGTAAGAAAACCAACATCTTCTGGGTTTGGTGGGTGGATCTTATCTAGTACATCACTCAATGTAAACTGCAAGAACGACAACAATCAACTACAATCATTCATATTCATGAGCTGATAATGCATAAAACGTGACCCATTTTTACGCACAAAGGTATAGTCCTCAGTCTGTTTTGGGTGTGAACATGGAATATGGAATGCAGTTGCCAAACTAAATATAAGAAAAATAAAATGTAATTTGTAACGTATGATCACCAACCTACAACCCAACTTCCAAATGTCAAACTCCAGCCTAAAAAGGGGACCAGACAATAAAATTGTTTCCCATCTTGTTGCTTCTTGCAAAATTCCTTTGCTCTCTCTAACTCCAGCGGTACATCAGTCCTTGTTATCGGATATATTTACCTGTTCGTCTGGCAGCTGTCACCCGATAAGCAGAGACAAGCAGCCAAGCCGCTGAATAATGCATCGAGCTCCAGCGTTCTACATCTCCCCGAGACACGAGCCCTGCGGCCTCCTATCTGCCGCCTCGACTAAAGCCACAGACATGATTTGAGAGAGTTCATTCGCCCGTTGCTTTGTGCATCGAGTGTCAAAGCAGTGTTGCCAAACCAAGCGCTGCTAAAAGGCAGGGACTTAAGAGGTAGAAATGACTCTTTGTATAAAAAGAAAGGAATCGGCCTCTTTAAAACACAGTCGTGCATTCTGACTCTCCGGGTTTGCCAAAGAGCCACACAGGTTCCAACCTATTCATTTGTTTGTGATTTGACTGAACTGACTGACTTATTTTAAAGTGGCATAACGCAGCGCAAGCATTATTGTGGAGTGTCTGAAAAAAGTCCTATGAAATGATACATGAGAATTGAAGGGCCGTCATGTTTAGCTTTGAGCCCCCGGTCACACTTCCACACCGTTTTGCTCTATTGACTTCCATTCATACGCATGTGAGCACGGCAGAAATGACACACAAGCCGAAGACATCTCGCATTTCGCTTTGCAGAAAAGTTAAACGTTTCTTGACCTGGAAATTCACAATACATGAGTTCGTGAAACCCAGCGTGACCTCAAGTAAGAGTAAATTTTAAATAACTAAATAAGAATATCTAAATCAATTTCAAACATAACATTCAGTCTAATATAAAAAAGATGAAATAAGATCTATATATACGTGAATTTAAAGGAATCTGATAAACATAAAAAGAAATAAAAAAAATGTATGTGACAAAATAATTGTTTTCACTCAATAATTGAGTTTTCATTATTGTGAAACTGAAAATAAATCGAATAAAATGATTTGCACATCATCCTTTTGTCATTTCAAATCTGTGTGACTTTTATTCTTCCGCAGAACGCAAAAGAAGATATTTTAAAGAATGTTGGTAACCTTACACCAATGGCATACAGTCGACTAAAACCAATATTGATTGACCAACCAGTCGTAAATAGTTATTAATGAAACTATTTGAAAAGTCTAATCACTATGAAACCCAATAAACATTTGTATTTAGTCATTTACAAGCAACTTACAAGTATTATGCAGTGGCCAATTATCACTGCAGAGCAAACAGGGGTAAGGTGTCTTGCTCAAAGGCACGTCAGTTCTTCGCTGGAATTGGGAGTCGAATCCGCAACCTTCTTCTTAAAAGTCTCTAACCACCAGACCAAGACTGACTCGATTAACTGAGTGAGCACGGAAATTCTAGATGATATTGGAGTAAAAAACAAAAAGCAGTAGCATAAACTTGTCAAAATTAAGTTAATTGAATTCTGTCATTGTTGTATTATATTCAATTGGATTCCTACAGGATTACACGATGTGATAATTCTGCAAACTGTGTTCAACACTGTCCACTGGAACACATGACAACATGGGTTTCAAAAACCAAAGAATTTTTCAGCTCCTCTCAACTTGAAGTAATGTTTGTGTCTAATCGCAGGATGAGGAGTGGAGCTTATCCCCTCCTCGTACCAGGCCGAGGCCAAAGCTTAGAGGAACGTACCAACCGAGACCTGGATGAACCCTCGAACTTCCAATTACATTCGTAGAGAAGCCCACAAGCCGAGAGGAAGCGCATGCAGAGAAGAGTAAAGACATGCCAGATCTTCATCCAAGTTTCAGCATTCGAAAAAAATATCACCGGAATTCTGCAAAGTTAATGAGCTCGATGGGAGACTTTGGCCATGCAAGAAAAATTCACTGCCTCTTTCTTTTTTTTTTGGCAACATCAGCCCAACGATAACAAAACAAAGCTCTGTGCCATTACATAAAACACTTCAGCCCAAGTTAACCTCTACAGGATATGATGAATATAAAAAACCAAGAATGCTTTACATAAACATCACAGTCAAAAAACCAAAACTCTACAAGCTCCTTAAATATCTCCTCTACCTGAACAAATAAAAAGTGCCCCAAGTTAATAAAAGACAAACTGATCACATATGGCCAATCACTTTACGCCAGCAGGTGGGATTATTCTAGAAACAGGACCATAAATGGACATTTCTGTCATACAGTAGCAAGTTATTGTTTGAGACAGGGTAAGCCCAGTTGGACCCTGTAGGTCTAATACCTCTTTTCCACAGACATGATGCCCAAAACCAATTTCCGTGCTTCATGTGATATTTTTCCAGGACTTGAAAAGCTATATGAGCCCATTAAACCCACCGGTCTGGGTTGTACTATGTACTAGGACTGAGCAATATATTGAAATACTGAAAAGTGTAGCTGCATTCAGTGGACACTTAAAAGAGAAGAGGCCCCAGAACAGACACATAATGATCACCGTGACTAAATGACTGTCAGATTAATATACAGCACAGCACACACTGTCAATCTCATCGTATTGGTGTTACAAGCAACAGCAGGTGAGCAGTTTAAAGCCCAAAGTTTGCTTTCTTAAAACGGGTGACTTTAGAGGGTAACTTGACTACTTACAGAAACTACACTAAACTCCGTGTTTAAAGACAGCTGAAATGACCATTAGGCGAAACCGCGAAGCCAGCGGTAAGCTCTTTAGATCCAGTTCCACGCAGAGCGCCTACTGTTACAAAAGGAGAAGCATCTAAAATAAGCTCTCGATTACTTGCTTTCGATCCGCGTAGAAGCAGACAAAATGAATTTACTCCAGCAATGAAGCATCTGCCTCGGTTTCCAGCTCATCTCATTTTAACCATCCTGCCGTTTCCCACTTCCTTCCAAATGGTAAAAAAGTATTTTCGCACTAGACTTAAGTCGACAGGGACCAATTAGGAACTTCTGAAATAGCGCCCTGTCAGCCTTCTACATGTAACGTGCCAGCCAGTCAGTCTGTTTAAATCTTGTCCGGGATAAATAAATGAATGATAGATAATAAACCTGGCACTCAGTCCCAGACTTCATTTTCAAAGGATATTAATGGCTGAGAATCAATGGGTGCTTGTGTTGGGTGGGTGCTCTTGTCATTTTAAACCTATATGACATGCTTTTACCTATAAAACACTAAAGAGATGTTGAAGAATGTAAGTAACCAAAGATGATGGTCCCTAATGACTTCTTTATAATATCCAATGATTTTCAGTTACCAACATTATTCTAAATTTATTCTAAACACCATACAGGTGCGAAATGTCGAAGGTGTTTGTAAATGGCAGATTTTTTATAAAACAGACAAATTATACATTATTTGTTTGAGATTTAGATGTTAAGGCTAGGGCTGTGTACTATATCAAAATATCCCAATATGTATATAGCAATGATTTACAATAAATTAGCTAATTAATTTTTCAAAAGGTTATGTGTGTTATAAAGTACATATATAGTTGTTGGATGTACAGATTTCAAACCTTTTGATCGGATGACAGACCTCTGGTCCAGAAATCTGTAAAAAGATTTTGTGTGTGTGCAGAAATCTGCATTTCATGTTGAGAAAGCAACAACTTAAAAAGTTGTATTGTTGATTTCTTTCGCCTTAAATAAAGGGAAAGATATGTTGGTTGTATACATTTGAACATCATATCGCATATCGTATTTTTCCTCAATATCGCAAGCAAATTCTCAGCCGTCTCATCGAAAACATGTCAACTTTTCTGAACAACCATAAATCTAGGGCCGATATTAAACATCTGGAACAATGCAATCCATTGTGTAAATCACATAAAGTACAGTTTTATGCCTCTCACGTCTTCAGTGAGCGAAAACAGCATTCATTCAACATGAACAGATTATTCAACTCTGAGCTATAAGATGCACTTATGAATCAGATGACAATTATTTGAAATTTACATTCACTTATCATTCACAAATGTAATGTATAATCCCATAATCCCAAAGCTTGGCATTCTAGACAGGAATGTGCGTTTATGTGTGTACTTTTAACCAGTGGCAATAAGTAATGACCTGTTAAAAGATTAATCCACCTGCACGAAGGAGAAACAAACTAGAACCCATAAAGTTAAAGTTTAACCACTGGCTGTGAAGGACGAAGTGCCAGCCCAAGCTAAGGAGTCCTGGATTTATTACATAATGCTACCATTCAAACATTATCAAAATCTGTTCTAGGCATGCTTAAACTCTTAATTTAACAGGTGTTTTTACATAAAATAACTTTTTCTCCTCTGGCTGGCATTGAGCCACATTTTTATCTAAAATTCCTGTTCACATAACCACTAAATAAATTAACCGTTTTATTTACAACAAAGGCAATATGATGGAAAGCTCCCAGCGTGTGTCAGAAGAAAGTCATTTTGTGTCTCGATTTTCAGGGTTATGCAGTATTGCTTATTCCCATAAGACTTAACACCCGTTGGTATGTCCAATCCATATGAGCGGGGAAACACGTCCAAACAGGCTGTTTTACAAGGCGTTGCGAAGACAAACAATGACCTCATTGCTTATTTCTGGTAATGCTTTAAACGGCTGAACAAAGAAACAAAGCTTATGCCTAAGCTTTGGAGAAGATACATTTAAAGTCCAAGGAAGATTATGAATCGAGAAAAGATAATTTTTTTCTATTGTAATTTTTTAGGTGAGAGCGAGTTCATTTGTTAATGATCTGTTCAACGCAATGACACGACTCCGACAGGCCAGATTGTGTGAAGTGTAGAGGAAGAACATGTGTCTTTGTTTCAACATACTGTTGTATTTGCTTTTCCTAGAGGAACTCAGATGTCTATCCACTCGGTAGTATGAATCACCGCTGAAAAGTGAATCCAGGACTCATCTTCGAAGGTCATTTCGCCGCAGTGTCACATTCATTTTAATATCCGTCAAAGAACAAAGTAACACATCTTGACCAGACCGGCTTCTTTGCAGAGTCAACGTAGATAACTTGTGCAAGTCGACATCAAAAAAGAACAAGACAGATTTTCTCCCAAACAGCCCAGCTGTTGGCATTCACAAGCATGGCATCAATCACACATGATGCCCGACGTAGGCAGGAAACCTCAGCAGCGTGTCTTTTTCTGCATCCACACCAAAAAACCACTCTTAGACTTCAACGTTCTGCAAGCCCAGCCTGAGCGCTCATCAGGAGTTATAAACAGCAAAGAGATAAAGTTAAGGCATAGCAGGCTGTTCTTCTCCATGACAATGACACTAATAAGACTTTCACAAGGTTTTTCTGCTGATTTAGTGCTGCTTCATCACTGAAATAACATTCGTCATCAGAGGATCAGCTGAGGCAGACGCTCTGCAGAAATGAGTCAGACAGAAGTAGGGTCGGTCAAGGGCAAGACGGTGGCACCGAGAGACCGGACTTCTTAAAGAAAAAGGGCTTACAATTACTGTTGAGATTACAATGAATACGAATACATATTGACTTTAAAGAAATGAACAGTAAATTATACAGTTTCAAGATATTAAGAACAATTAAAAAACTTAGTGGAACAAGATATGAATAAAAAATATTCTAATAAACCAATAATAAATAATAAAAAGACATTCAAAACGGAATGCTTATTTGTTTTATATAATTGTAAGAAGCCAAAATTTCAATTGAAAATCAATTAAGACTAATTGCAATCATATTGTCGAAAATAATGATATCTCGATACAATACTGATGTCCGGCAGAATCGATATCAGCAGCACAGGAGTCGATGCACAAAAGTTTGCATCAAGTGTCATCCTCTGACAGATTCAACAAGTTTGCGCTGGTTAAATTAACGCAATTAAGATGATCAAATTATTTCACCCATTTGTAACATTCGCAATGCTTGTGCCGGTGTATAATTCCCATCTGTGCGTTTGTGTTCATCATAGAACTCTATGTATGTCCTCGGATCCTGTTCAATCCGGTTAGACACCGTTAATGTTACAAAGCGAAAGATGGCCAGCGCAAAGTTTCAGCAACATCGAGTGTGATGCACTCTGTTTGCACTTTCTGCCTCTGTGAGCTCTGATCAATGCATTATAAAACGCTTGTCCCCATTGACCTGCACCGTTTTTTGGCCATGGGAACCAATAGTTACCAACAACATTGATCAATAATTTATTTGTGTTTTGTAGAAGACATACAAGTTTGAGATGACAGAATCAACAAATCAGACTACATACACAGCAACATTTGATATAACGGACTATTGAGAAGTGAGTGCAGGTGAACTCTGATAACCTGAAATCTTATATAGAAAAGTTAAACCCATTTCAAACACTTCAATCTATTTAAGGACCTTATCTCCAACAAGTGGTTCTGGCCACTACAGATCTGAAAGAATTTCCAAGCCGACCAATACATCTTCTCTTATCGGTGAGAGATTAGCGCAACATCTGCCGCCTCTCTTAAAGTGGTCCTTTATCATGACTTACTATCACACAACTGAGACGGTCCGTAACATACACAAACCAGAACGCCAATTCATAACAGATTTCTCTGGTATAATAGAGCAGAAACAAATCTGTCAGACCCCAACAGCCACACCTCTGGATTTACACAACCAAACATTAAACTTCTCTTAAGCAAGAACATCTCTTTAGACGTGACGAAAACGTCTAGCCTTGATTCATGTGGTTCACCGGGGGTGGATGAGGATAACACACCCAGCCAGCTGGTCATTTGATGGCCACCAGAGGACCAAAACTTATAAAACAAAGCGGTCTCTCTGCAAGAGACAGCAACTTTGAATCTACAAATGCAAACCAGGTCTGACAGATTTTCACCCAGGGAAGAGTCAGCCCATTTGCTAAGAGCCTATTAACCGCAGCGGCTTGTAATGCCATTAGCTTGGTGTGTTTTGTTAAACAAAGAGACGTCCTCGTCCAGGTCATATAAGAGAGATTCACAGCTGTGCTCCTGAAGTGATCTGCCAAACGGAGCAAAAAAGTCCAGATCCCAATTCTTGTTTCCTGCAATGATATAAAATCATTAAACCTCACTCTTTCGGCAGAACGAGATTTTAAATATCTAACATTTAAGAAGACATTTCTCAAAATATCTTTTGTCTTTCCCAGTAAAATAAGTCACATAGAGGTTTTAAACAAGATGAGGGTGAACAAACAATGATAGAATTTTTATTTTGTATGAACTATCCCCTTAACTCGTAGGCGGGACACATACCTTCCTGACCGTCCCAGCGGTCATTTGTGTTTAGAGGGAATTCAAAACAGAGAGAATCGGACAATGATTTACAGACGTTCAACGCTTGCATCACAGCGGTGCCAGACAAACACAGAACCTCGACTTCGGCAGTTTAGTTTAAAATACTAACAGCAAAAAAGGTGTCCATTTCAAATGTCACTACAGAGTCCAGTGGGGGGGAATGGTTGGACGGTAACCCATGTTTTGGAAATACTGATTCCGTGCTTTAATGACTTGCTTAAGAGACCCATGAAACGATATTCACGGGGAATTTAGTTTTAAATATGTGTAAGAGAAACAGAGAAATAGATTTGTCGTCAAACACGTGCTATGATATTGTTGATTCCTTTTGTGGCTAAAACAATAAAACGAAACATTGTGCAGTCACACCCAACACCACTCGACCCGGCTTGCCGTCTCTAGGGTACAAACCAACAAAAATGTGCTGCTTGGTCAAGTTACTGGGGAGTTTAAAAGAATCATGTTTTCTTTGCGACAGCCGATGACAGCCTGTCTGATAAAGAGCCTGTTTCACATCAACGTCTGTAATGAATTCCAGATGCAAGTTGTCATCCCTTGTGGATTCATGACCTTCACCCTACGCCCGACCCTTCGCAGATGAAGCCATCTTGAAGCGTAACGGCTAAGTAGGAGTAAAGCTACAGATCGTCAGTCTTCTTTCACAAAGAAAAAGTGTTGGGTTTTCAAATAATGCTTCAAACGTATCTGCATACACATGGAACCTTTTGTATGGTGAGCAATTATGCACTTATTTATATTATGGATGCTCCGATCGAACCGCCGGAGATGGTATCGCCCGATAATCGTATTCTATGACTCTTTCCGTGCTCGCTTAACTTGGCCGATCTTATGAAGCGATCTCAATTGATGACGTCAAAGAGTCAGTATGTACATGATGAGTGGGGGGGGTAAATGTTTTGGCTCTGCAACCCCATCGTTAAGGCATATTAAAATGTATAATGAATACTTTTTTGTAATCGTTAAGTACACCATTTACAGGCTTATCTTCTGAGCCACTTCGTTATCAGACTTACAAATAAAGATGACCTAATTAGACTTAGTTTACTGCAACACAGAGGATATTAGACCAAGACCCTGAATGACAGCTACAGTTCATTCAATACCATTTTGACTTAATTGACTCGTTTGTTCGTCGTTAATGGACGTATTCTTTTAGTGTATTCAACCAATTAGAACGCTCCATCACTGGTCATATTTGAACATTATTGGTTCATCTCTCTTTTAAGCCATGATCTGCACTAATACTCTTTTGCTCTTCATTGAGTAGAGAGATTAACTACAGTGATTAGATCTTTCAAAAACACATCTCACGAAAACAGTTCTAAAGTACTGCAAGCATCAAGAATCTTGTCTTATTTTGTTATAAAAATACGGAGCCACATTCTGGTCTCGTGTTATTTCCGTGCACTGTATAATGCTTCATCATATTTGACGTTGTGCCCGGCAGCAACTATATTATCGCAAACATTCCATCGGGCTCTCACCAGTATTTGATTTGGGCACGTCAAGCATGATGCGCGTTTACATTTCACTGATGTTGACAAGATGAAACCCTTTGCTATCGAAATTTTCCTACGAAAAAGATTTTTTAAAGACTCGATAGTATCACGGAAATACGATTGGTGCCAAAAAGGAACAAGCCTGATACCCAGCCCTAGGTATAGGTGGCCAAAATCCTGATCGAAGCATTCCTAATACATATCAAAAGATTTGAATTTTCATTTGAATATCAAAGGCAACGCAAGCTAACATGCATGGACCGCCTATTGAAAGACACTGTTGTTCAATTCATTCAGTTATTGGTATTCGAGACATAAAAATGTGAGCAATGGTTATTTTCGTCCACAACTGGGTCATCGAATCTCAAAAACATTGAACACTTAACTGTGACAACAGGTATTTTCATATACCGAAACCATAGTTAGGTTGCGACTTTATAGCAGTGACACTGTAACCCAAGGGCCCATGGGGGTGGTGCGCTATTAAATGTATCCCAAGCTTGAGTAATTTACCTCGGTCCTGAAAGCTTCCCACAAGGCCACTGGGCCGGATGAGAACTGCCCCTTCAGCTCAAACTGGCAGTAAATCGAGGGGAGGAAATCTTGAGCAGTTAAATAAAACAGGGCCGTGAAGTGGCAGATGATTTAAATGCCTCTATGATCTCGAAGCGGGGAGGATTTTTTCTCTTGACACTTACGGTTAACTAATAAGTCACTGTGACCACTACGAGGGTTCCTTGTTCCTTCCAGAGTGTCAATATAGCCGAGAGACACAAACCTGTGGTGTGACAGAATGGGCATATTCAGATGGAAAATGACACGCTGTACAGGCCCAGAAATACAATCGACAAGAAATCACGGGTGTTACATCATGTAAACACAGCCATAAAGTGCTAAGGGCAGCTGTCTGAGTGGCACTTACCATTAATAGAAAGGTCACATGGGCAACATGGTTATTACCATCCTTACCACCATCCACAACATCACTAGTACAAAAAACTGTCCACTTTATTTATTCAGATTAGCTTAAAGAAATAACATGTTTTTAAGACAATAAGACACAAATGTCACACAAAGGGATGCTTTATGAATTTGTTTTAAAGGATTTCAACAAAAGCTACACCTACCCACAAATACCAAGCAGAGTTGCCCGAGCCAAGGAAAGTTAGCATCTATCTAAACGGATCACAGGGAGAATAGCTGGGCCTGGCAGAGACTACAGATTATTCTTCACAGGACATCATTCAATGCTGTGTAATAGTCGGATCGTGTGACGACCAGCTCGTACAAACAGGCTTTTGAGCTTCCAGCACAGACAAACACAAAACATGCTTTCTAAATGAGTCTTATCACTGATGGAATAAAACCTGACCACCAAATATTTGTTTCAGAGTGGCGTGTCAAAAGTGCATACAAATCATTTTTCTATTAATTCAATTGCATTTTTACCCATTTTTCAATCAATTTTTATTATGGAGGATGTAATGATACACATCACTGTACTTGTAAATAAAACAAACGTATGAAAATGACAGATTATTCCTTGAAGTTTAAACATTAACAACTTTCAGTTACATTTATTATTTTGTTCATGAATTGACAAGATTCAGGGTTAAATTCAACGATCTGTATGAATATGAATAATAACATATATAAACAAAATTAATGTCATAACTGTTGACAATAAAGGTATATAACACTGATATTATTCCATCTGTTATTCATATATAAGCATGTTTTGACAATAATTTACATTTCTAAAGAAATTCGAAAAGAGGTGATTAGTTGTAATAGGTTTGACCCATTCAAAACCCGTGTGCATGTGTGTACGCAAACGTGTGTGTGTGTGTGTGTGTGTGTGTGTGTGTGTGTGTGTGTGTGTGTGTGTGTGTGTGTGTGTGGTGTGTAAACATCAGTATCAGGTTCAACTTGTAAAAACACCCATACACAACCAAAGCCTCTAAATTATGCAACAGCACACAATCCAATTTCATCCGTGACGAGCTGACTATGTCAGGAAGAAAGCCAACATTTCATTTCTGAACCATTAATTCGTCTGAAACCAGTTTCCATGTTTTGTTTTCTATGCACATCTGTGTTGTTTCATCCCGAAGGCCCGCTGTTGCAATATTAACACAGGCTATGTGACTAAACGCGAAGGAGTGAAACTCTAGACCCGTTTAAACATTTATTACGGCCACACACCGGGACGCTCTTTTGTATGAGAGCTACTCCTACTGTGGATGGGCGAGATGACTAACCAGGGAGATTGAAGCCAGGCAGACTGGGTGTGCCTAGAGATCACTTTAAATAGTTTATAAACAAACTACGCTCTTCGCAAACGCATCCCGGTCTGAAAAACCAGTCTGACACCTCATCCCATATGGAAGTCATTTCTGCTCAGGATTTCCCCCCAAGTTCACGCCAAGTACCAGACTGCGTATGGA
Source organism: Triplophysa yarkandensis (assembly GCA_033220385.1). NCBI lineage: Eukaryota > Metazoa > Chordata > Actinopteri > Cypriniformes > Nemacheilidae > Triplophysa > Triplophysa yarkandensis. The sequence continues at coordinate 19,805,282 of CM065658.1, forward strand.
GGCAGATATAGGGCTATCTGACAACGAACCACATCCTCCTGCTTTACCCACCACCACCCACTGTCCAAGCCCAAGACCTCAAACCGACCAGACGAACCGCAAACAGGTCGCAGGCCAACACATTCCGCATGTCACACTTATTACCAAAACTGTGTGGTTTCAGATGGACCACAGCGGGCTTTGGAAACGGGAACAGATGAAGACATCTGCATAGAGGAGGAGACGCTTTTTTGTTGAAGATGTTCTTGAGGTTCGAGTCGACGTCTAGTTCAAAAAACAACAGAGGGCCGGCGTTGAACTTGGAATGTCTCCCCTGCAGAGGTCATGTCATATACACGCATTGTCTGCTTGATACAATATTATTGCTCTCGGAAGGCAACATCCCCCGGATTGAAGCCGTGGCAGGACGGAGAGCTACAACGGAAAGGCCCGGATAATTGCCAAAGAAAGCATTCTGCTCAGGTAGGGTCTAGGAAACGAGATGAAACATATCTTCACATTCAGACTGAATTAAAGACAAAAAATTAAATCCCTCTCTGGGGCTAAAATGAAACCATACAAAAGTTCTTATCAGCATTTGCTCAAAGAACAGTTCATACAAACCTGTAAACTTGTCTTTGTTGATATAAACACAAACAGGAATATTTCAAATGTAATAGTTCCTTGTCATTTAAGACCGTCTAAAGAAGATATTTTAAATGACCGGCACCCATTCACTTGCATTGAATTTGCAAACACACGATTGCAGTGAATGGGTCCAAAGGCTGTTCGGTTATTTCAAAATATCTTCTTTTGTGTTGTAAAGAAAAGCCAAACAAGGATTAAACTGACAAGAGGGAGAGTGAACAACAGCATATTTTTCATTTAAACTTTAACACAACAAACACAGCAGAATAGTCATCATGCTATCCATGTAGTGTCCTAAAGTGACATGAAAATCAGATGTGTTTAAAAGCTAAATGAAAAGATAACACAACATCCTCAGTTGGGCTCTTCTACAAATGGTTGACCCATCATTAGATGCTTCCTGGGCTGTGATTTAGCAGAGCACTTTGGGAGACAGGGCCGCCTCTTCTATTCTACGTCCCATGAGAGCAGGAGGCCTTTATGCTGTGGCTGAACCCTCATTCCTGTGTTATCATAAGGCCACACACACACACACACACACACACACACACACACACACACACACACACACACACACACACACACACACACACACACACACACACACACACACACACACACACACACACACACACACACACACACACACACACACACACACACACACACACACACACACACACACACACACACACAGGATGACTGTCCTTATCTCCTCTGACTAACACAAACACAGGCCTGACGCTGTGATCATTTTCCTTAACCCCTCACTGCAGCCCAACTCAACCGATGACAAGCATTCGAACATCAGTTTTCTCTGTCTTACTATTGGTGCTGATGTTGAGGACCATCCTGGAGGATTTTTAAATGTGCAATAATGTTTCTTTAAAACCATTGAGCATGCAAGAGATAGGACCACAGGGCAATCAGCACAGACTGATTTTTCAGAGATTCAAACCCACAGCCTCAACATTGCACAAAAACTACTTTTGCTTTTGTTTATATAATTTTTTTAAATATGCAAAACTCTTCTGTGAGGTCATAGCGCTTCAAACTGTTGACCACAAGTAGTTTAAGTGCTATAGAAACTACACTAATACAATAGTGATATGAGGGGATAGGACATGGCCCGATTGTCTTCAGCACAATATAAAACTACACTATAAACAAAGGCAAAGAAACAAAACAGGGACGCGCCGTACCATGAACTTTTATGTACCAACCAGGTCCTACTATGACATCGCACAAACGCAACCTATGATGCGACGTTCCTTTGTAAGGGACAATGTAAAGCTCAAATCTCAGATCAACAAGAACTCTAAACTTCAGTTTCATAGGGAGCGTGGAGGAACTGACACAAAGGATGTGAACGCACACCCTCATGGTATCGAGTGAGGACATTTGGAACAAATGAGCAGGGCCAGATGGAATTTGCACAATATTTTGTCCATTTTGCACAGAATTTTTGGAAAAATCCACGGAATAGATTTTAAATTCCAAATCTTTAAAAACTGTATAAAAAACTGTAATGAAAGCAATCATTACATTTTGTCACAAGGGTGTGCGTGCGAGCCATGTGCAGTGCAGACCCAACACGCATGACATCATATCACCTCGAGATAAGTACGTTTTATGATGCTTTGACATCATGTTTTCATCGGTTTGTATCGCACTTCATAAAGTGAAATACAAATAGCAAAAATCCAATCCACAAATTTCTGCGGGTGCGGATTTCATGTGGCCCTAATCGAGAGAACATTCCACAATGACATTGTCCTCTCAAACACGATGAGCATTTCTGCTTGTTAAAATTGTATTTTGTATCAAATATCAAGGACTTTTGAGCCCGTTGTTCATGATACAAACACAGTATTTTTTGTTAAGGTTGGTAGGGAACACATCAGTAACCAAGAGAATATAATAGCACTCAATAAAACCATCAAACCTAGCAATTGTGAACTTTCACAAGCATGAGACACACACTGAGTGCAACAACAGACGCATTACAACATGCAAGATTGCATAAAATATCTGGCAACATTTCGGAAGACATTTTTGCACTCAAAAAAAGCAAGTCGGAAATCTCAGCAAAACAAGCATTCACAATAACATCTATTTTTCAGATTTTAGTAAAAATGACATGCAACATAAGGAACATTTTTAAACGAATGAGAAAGATTAAAAACTTTGAGGTCACCGGTGTGTGACAACACGCATACACGCACAAGGCCCGTGAGACAGGAACACAAAGGGTGTTTGTCGGAGGGAGCATCAGCCAATCAGGTCAACCCTGAAGTAGCCACTGACTGACCATCGGGCCTCCCAGGAGATTAATAGAGACTGACAGGCCAAGGGCAGGTCTGGGATTAGACCTCCCCTTCACATGACATCCATCAAGTGTAACCACGGCCGTTCAGTACAATGACAATAAAGCAGTTGTGTGCACGGACCACAAAACCATCACACAGGATTGTCCTGATCAAAGATGCTGGGCGGATGAAGACCAATCTAGGGCCGTGCGATGATGTCACATGCATACCAGGCTCTCCTGCGAACAATATTTTCAAATAACATATAACGTGCACATTTGTAACATTTTTGCATATTTCACATCGAATTGGGCAATACCACCCCCTGTTTTTCGGTACTTCATAACTATCAAACTGTAACCATGGCAACGTTTGAGACAACGTATTAGCAACCGAGTTACAGAATCACAACAAAAAAGTTTTGTTCTTATTCTCTGCTGACGATTCTGCAACTGCACAACTGTTTTAAGAATGTAGTTATAAAAGAAACCACTCTCGCACAAGGTAGGGAGAAACACAAGTGCGGGTGGAATGCGGTGGCTGTACGAGCAGGAAAAGCATGAGAGTGGAATACAATCGTTCCGATACGAACCCCACCCACTGCACCACGTGAGACAACTTGTTATGATTCAACACGCAGCCTTTGCACAGGAGCTCGGTCAACGGCTGCAGGTTGAGGAAAAAACACCGGGCGCACTGCTGACGGAAAGTTTCAAAGCTGAACAATTGATGTTTATCGGCAGCGGGCGACTGAGATTACCAACCCAGAAATCTAAAGTTTCTGAATCATAAACGTATACCAGATTTTTTGGTAATTGATGGGAACACAAAGATAAAGGGAATGGCTGAACTGTAACATGTACAGGATCACATACATTTTAATTGTTGTGTGGCATAAAAGGTTCAATAACGAAAATCCTGAAGACTTATCATGGGTGCTTGCCATACGCAATATTATGTCGAATAAAAACCTCTTAAGAATAAAAAAGTCAGCTGCTTTTCCATTATAAACAATACCTTTCTGACACCAGCGATAGCGAGTAGGTTATCACATCTTGTCAATGTGTTTTTAGTCGTGATGATGTGTTGAATTTTGCCAAAAAGGCTACTGGATCCTGCCACGTAATTCAACATCTCTTCATGGACCACACATATAAAACGAAGAAGAATTTTGGATTACAATTGCAGAGAGAGATTGTGTATTTTATATGCAAATTTTATATGTAACAGGTAGAACAGATGCCTCAAAAACAAATTTGGATTAACATTTAAAGGAATGAAAATCGGTATGGCACAGATCTCTAAAACAGAGAATGCAGAGGTGACACGTCACGTAATTTCTAAAATGCCATTTTTAGCTTAAACCAAATTGCTGCTTCTTGGGTTATGCTCTTCATTAAATACAATACCGCCAATGTCAATTCCCAAAGACATACGATGCGATTTCAATCCAAAACTACAATCTTAAAGCTTTCTATTTCTTAATTAGCTTGCTCTTATAAAGTTTGCAAGAAGGAACATTGTTCCAACTGGGCTACATATCATGACTGTATAAACAACTATTTTCCCATGTGCATGATGTCAGAGTGTCAGTTTAGGCCAGGGTGGAACACATGGGAATGGAATTTCCAGGTTTCAGTTGGGTGGGGACAGTCAGGTCCTTGAAAGTGTTTTGCTGGATAAGACAAAAGTGCAACGTCAGGAAATGATGGCATGCATCACCTCTTCTCTGTTCTACAGTCACATAGAAGATATTTTAAAGAATGTTTGTAACCAAACAGTTCTGGACACCGCTGACTACCATAGTAAGAAAATCACAATGGTGTTTTTACACTGAAACTTTACGCTGCCCTACCTTCTTCAAAATATCTTCTTTTGTGTCTAACAGGAAAAACTTATTATATTTTCCATTTGGTCGTGTATATATAGGGATCAAGAATGGTTTACTTTCACACATTCTTTCATATATATTTCTCTGGGCTCATTAAAACAAAGAAATGTACACAGATTTTAACTTACATAAATGTAAGAAAACGACAACAAATAAACTATCCCTTTAAAACATTTGTAGGTTCAAAGATAAATCATTTTCCCCCAGGTATTGTTTGATTAAAAGACCACCGAGCAAAGTGAGGATACATAAACCACCACAACGTCCTAAAATATATCAAACTATAAAAAACTATACTAGTCTGATTCATTCCATTGTATACATTTTTGATAAATACGCATTTGCTTTATGCAATTTTATTTCACCCCTGTAGCAAAACTACAAATGTAGTGTTCCCTACCAAAACATGTTTAATTACAGACCTTTTCATAGCCTGTCCTACAAAATCAAGGTACCAATACAATCCAGAACAGAATACACAAATACATCATGACTTATGCTCAGGATCCTGCATGTATCTGTTAAATAGATGTGATGTTTCAGTATGTGCCAGCAAAAATAATAGACATCATGAGCAGGCTGGCAGACCTGCCACATCCATCTAGAGAACGAGACAATGACGTCATCCCCTACACTTGCTGATTTCACAGGTCTTTGGTCTTAATGGGGTGTTTTGGGGGGTTGCTTGAGACCTGAACAGACCAAAACAAACCCAATCTAAGCTGTTTATGTCACGTCAGCAGGTGTCCTGAGGGGCTCAATATCATAAAATGTAAAGGGGGCAAATGTCTATGGGCTTTCCAGTAAATCAGCAGGGAAGACCCCCGACCCTATGCTTTGCCCCAACCCCCATCATTCAAGCCATTCATGCATTCCCCGCCTAAATGCACTAATACCCTGCCAAACTGGCGTGCAATACAATGCACCCGCAGACGTACAACAAATGCACTCAAAAACACACTTTCACATTGCATTTTGCAGATTTTATAATGCACACAGAAAGCATAATGCATCGGAGTGGCTTGGCTGTTAATGCGATGCAATGAAAGCTTTAGATTCAAGTGCATTAAACCGTTTAATCTATGACAAAACGGAGGGAAAGAAATGCAATGAGACCCCAAACATATTCCACACTGGTGCATTTGAGGTTGCAGCGCCCACATCGGCAATGGTGCCACCTTGCTTCTGTTAGCTAGCACCGGTATTACCTTCAGTATTTGCAGACACACTGACCAATAAGGGCTTTTGGAAAGCGTGATATTTTGACAAATAAATCCCATAACATCGTGCAAAACATCCAGAATTATTATGCAGCTGGTGTGATCGAATCTGACATCCGCGCATGCAGCTTTCTCCATGCATATCTGCAGCAAACTGCACAGATTTTATCTCGATAAATCACCGGCATATTCACGATAAAAAACGTAGGAAATCGTCTGAAAAGTGACAGCTGCAGCTTAATAATCCCACAGCATTTGATTAACTATTCCCAAATGATGGGTTTAGATGGTCAGACTGTGGTCACAATCTTGTGTAAGATTTACAATATCAACTGAGAAAAGTCAAAAGAAATTGATTTTCTACGATTTTATATCTGCGAAAATGTCAACCTTCTAAAAATATTTAGTTTTGACCAAAGGTTTTTAGTCAACTTGTTGCACAGATGTCAACATTTTGTCATTCAAATACCAATGTGAGGTCTCTCTTAAATAGTGCATAGATTTTTTATAGGAAAGTAAGGGCTTTTTCAGGAGTGTCACATCCGTAACCAAACATTTTGCTCATAAACGGACATGTAAAAATAAAAATATGGTTATTATTTTATGTTGTAAAATAAAAGTCTATCCCTTGTACATTTGTTGGATATTATTGCTTCTGGTTTTTCCATTTTAGTTTACAGAAATCTTAAGAAATTTGTCGTCTACCAAAAACTGTGACATCAGCAACACTGGTTTATTTCCATTTTTAAAATAGAAAACTTGTGTATTGACTGAAATTTTTGTAATGTTTAAACACTATCAACAAGGATTTTATATAATACAAACAATTGTCTATATTTACTGGTAAAAACTACATTTAGATTGTTATTACGTCACATCCACAACGTAAAATGTCACATCCATAACGCTACATTACGCTTAAAAACGCACACATAAAAATAAATAAGTTCTATAAATACTTATCCCTTGGCCATTTGTTAGATATTTTTGATTCTGGTTCGAACATTTTAATTTACATAAATCTTAAGAAGTTTGTTGTCTCCCAAAAAAGGTCACGTCCGTAACTCAGGTTTATTTCCCGTTTTTAAAATAGAAAACTTTTTTTGAGACTGATATTTTTCTGATGTTTAAACACTATCAACATCTGTTTTATAAAATATAAACAATTGTTCATATTTACTGGTAAAAACTAAATTCAGATCGTTATCACGTCACGTCCATAACGAAAAATGTCACATCCATAACGCTACGTTACACTAATAAAGGCACAAATAAAAATAATATAACAAATATTTTTAGTCCTATAAGACTTATCTTTTGATATTTTTTATTTTTACATTTTAATTCACAGAAATCTAAAGAAATGTGTCGTCTCCCAAAAGCTGTCACGTCCGTAACTCAGGTTTATTCAAAACAGAAAACTTGTGTATAAAATTCTGTTTTTCTAATGTTTAAAAACGATCAACAAGGGGTTTAACATAATATAAACAATTATTTATATTTAAATGAAAAAAACTACATTTACATTATTACATCACGTCCATAACGCAAAATGTCACATCCATAACGCTACGTTACACTAATAAAGGCACACATAAAAATAAAATATAATAAATATTTTAATATTTTAATTTCTATAAAGACTTATCGTTTGATATTTTCGATTCTTCCATTTTAATTCACAGAAATCTAAAGAAATGTGTCGTCTCCCAAAAACTGTCACGTCCGTAACAGGTTCATTTAAAACAGAAAACTTGTGTAAAAAATTCTATCTTTCTAATTTTATCTAATTTTTTTTACATTAAAAAACTACATTTACGTTATGACGTCACGTCCATAACGCAACATGTCACATCCATAACTGGAATTGCCCAAAGTCAACGAATGATGTCGCGAGAGGTTACGTCAGCGTCATGACGTCACACAATAATTCAAAAATGTCCCTGGTTCTCTTCAACGGTCACCGAAACGCGAACGAGACGACCAATGAGCGTCACGGTTACGAGCGTGACGAGCGCGAGCTCCGTGCGGCCTGCGCTCGTTGGCGGATCCTCGGACTCACCTCCGTCGGTTGGCTGATCTCGAACAGGTCGAGCCGGTTGGCGTTCCAGTGGTTGATGATGTCGGCGAGCTTCCGCCGCTCCTCCTCTCGGCTCCCCGACATGCTCGAATCCGAGCGATTCTGCTCAATCCTGAGGAACAAACACTCCCGGTTCTCCGTTCGATCCTCTCCAGCGGGCTTCGAACCCCACGAGATTCAAATCACTGCGATCAGAGCCCGAGTGTGACGGGTTCCGCCGGTTCGCTCTCCTCCGCTGTCGTGCACCGCTTCTGGGGTCGCGCGCTCCCTGCGTTCGTTTGTCTTATCGTGCTCCGTGCGCGCTCCCGATACCACACACAGTTCACGCGGACAGCAGACGTGAACGCGCACAGAAACTCTCTCTAGGACTTGGATGGTCGAACATTTTCTTTTAATGTTTGTTCACTATAACTGATAATAAAGTCAATTACTTTATTCCGTTTGTTTATATTAAATTTATTAATTATTGATTATTAATTATATACAATTACACTTCATTAATTACAATTACAACATATAATAAAATACACAAACTTTTGTCAAAACAATGTCTGGCATATCTGTGTTAAAACAGATTAGTATATTACAATTCTTTATTTCTGTTGAATTCTACTTTTCTTTATTATTATTACAACATATAATAAAATACATAAACTATTGTCAAAACAATGTCTGCCATATCTGTTTTTACACTAAAGAATATATTACAAACTTTATTTCTGTTAAATTCTACTTTTCTTTATTACTATTACAACATATAATAAAATACACAAACTATTGTCAAAACAATGTCTGCCATATCTGTGTTAAAACTGAATAATATGTTACAATTCCTTATTTCTGTTGAATTCTTCTTTTCTTTATTATTATTACAAACAATAATAAAATACATAAACTATTGTCAAAACAATGTCTGCCATATCTGTTTTTACACTGAATAATATATTACAATTCCTTATTTCTGTTGAATTCTACTTTTCTTTATTATTATTACAAAATATATTTAAATACATAAACTTTTGTCAAAACAATGTCTGCCATATCTGTGTTCAAACTGAATAATATGTTACAATTACTCATCTAATACCTAATTCCTAACTTTCTTTATTACTATTACAAAATATAATAAAATCCAGACATTTCAAAACTATCTTCAAAACATGCCAATAACAATACATTCAAATATTGCATTAATGTAAATTTAATGTGTAATAGAGTTTAGTTTTTATGCATCTGGTGATCATAAAGAGCATCACGGTAGACCTGACATTACAAGCTGTGCACATCTGCTTAGAAATCAATTCAATTAAGATCCTTTTGTTGAGTTTGAGCCCATTATATACCATTTATTTCCCTTCTTTGCTTGCCTATAGGAACTGGTTTTAATAGATTTGTTTATGTTCATGCTGTTTATGCTCAAAGAGACTTAGATAGAAAATTCCCACATTTTTGGATCTAAATGTGCATGATATGTCAACACAAAGTGGTTTGTGGCCTAACAAAGACTTAGGACAAAATCGACACAAAAACCAGAGTGATTTGTCAGCACTTGTTTCAGTGGTATGGAGATATGCTGTCTAGTGCAGCATCGTTGGTCTGGAGAGCCAGACATCTTTCTATCTGACAGACAAAGACAAGAGTGAAAATAATTCATCGTTTTCTAGATTCGTTTGATGTGTTGAAGCATCTTTATGGCGAACTCCTTCACCTCAATCTTTTTATATTGGGGAAGGTAGAAATGTTCTTATTGAAGTTATTAACACTATGACAAAAATGCTCTTAATCCTTCTCGTTTCGGGCATTCAGGGATAAACTAGTATTCATTGTGGTTTTGAGTCCTTACAATATTGTTTAAGTTGTTTGGATTGAATCAAAATATCTTCTTTCGTTTTCTGTTAATAAAAGAAAGTCAAACAGGTTTGGATTCATATAAGGGTGAGTGAATGGTTAATTAATCTTTATTATTCAAATTATTCCTTTGAGTCTTCTATAAGAAGAGTTAAGGGAACATTTTCTACAATAATGTATTTCCGGGGTATTTAATAAATTATTCTACCTAGCAAGGAGAGAGAGGCAATTCAAGATCTCAAAAACTATACGAAAATATTAATAAAATATACTTGAAGTATACTGGAAATTATGTTTATTCCAGAACAAAAGAAACAGAAATGGAAGTGTTTTTACAATTAATGTGATTTTTACCATTGAATCTCATTTAAGTTTACATTGTTACATTGTTTTGGCATGATTTAATGTGATTTAAAAAAAATAAAATTTACAAATAATATTAAAATTATATTGCATACCTCTAAATGATTTAAGTGGTGCCATGAGTAACAATAAGAAAATCAGTGTCTTGAGTAATATCTGCGGTAGAAACGGGAAGTGGGAGAGAATCTAAATGCTATGGTTTCCTGCTGCGGTCTGAGGCTTTTTAAAACACGGTTTCATTTGATCTCACTCTTCCACCCATGCGTCTGAAGTTTGACAACGACCTTTGAACTGAGAAATGTAATTCTGCTGATACTTGAAAGCACTTAGCAGATCTTTATATCTGCAGCCCTACTTGAGTGATAAGAATGGTTATTAAATGGTGTTGCACTATAATCTGTGCTTTTGCAATAAAGGTGAGGAATGTAAACGCTGCGGGATGATGGGGAAGGAAGGTGCGATGAGGGAAACATCCTGCATCCTTGCATCTCATTAAATCAATCCAGACAATTAAACATCGAGTTAAGATTTGCAAACCAGCTGTCTAATAGACAGACATAAATCGTGCTTAAAGAAAAGTTACTTTCTGAAAGGCCATGCAATCAGCACACGTGTCCATCATCCCTATCAATTTCATTGTTAAGTAAATCTTTATTGATATTAAAATGTCTCTTTGTTTGTGTTTAATGTTCACCAATAAATAAATGAGATTTACCCACAACAGCAAAGCTGCAAATGTCTACTATTGAACAAAATACTAAAAGGTGAAACATCTCCGTTTTCTGATCTAATCCAAGTCTAATCCAAAGAGACTAATGATATTACCATTGCTCACATTCCTGATCCTCACATTTGTATGAGACAGACTGACTTTTACAGTGTTGGTAACATAAACTACACACTGCGGGGCTGGAGTATCTTTCAGCATATTTGTAAATGTATTTGAGGAATGCGTTTGCATTTGACACCGTCAGCTCATTTCTCTGTGATGACAGTTTCTTCCTGTATCAGTTGACAGGTGGTTTTCATCATCTCTAACACTGTATTTGTGAAGAGACGAGTGTCCATGTTCGCACCACAGAATTTATATTTTAGTTTCGCATGGCCTTCTGGGAAATCATGTGGTGCCCACAGGTGGGCAAAGGCAGATCTTTATGGTGATGACTATTTCCATCTCAATGCAGACACAGACTGAACATCACAATAAGAATGGAAATAATACTTCTATTATACTATCATCTGTAAATGTATACAATAGTCACCAACACAAACAATGAACATTAAGAATCTAGGACAAAACTGTTATCCATATTGTGTCAGAGTGTTCCTCCTTTTCTTTTTCCGGGGCCAACACAACAACATTAGGAGTATAACAGGGACAATAACATTACGGAATCTAAACACATCTGACAGTGTGTAAAAAATAAAACTTGCATTGAGATATTTTAGGCACAATAATCCAGCAGGATGGTTTTTTAAGGAGGAACTCAAAGAAGGTTCCCCAAAATTACACACACACATATATATATATATATATATATATATATATATATATATATATATATATATATATATATATATATATATATATATATATATTTTATTTTTTATTTTTTTTATTTTTATTTTTTTATTTATTTATTTATTCAGAGACTATATTAAAACTCTTTCATCTATGGATCACAAAAGCTTATTTTTAAAGACCTAGCTCAGGTTTGTGTCCGTACAATATGAGGAATATGAATAATGCACAGATGATGGAAGAATATTTAAGTATTTTGGTGAACCATCCCTTTAAAATGACAATATGGCCTTTACAGTTATAGTTGTTAACCCAAAGCGGAAATTGTGTCATCATTTACTAACTATTTTTAAAAAGTACACAAAATAAGATATTTTAACAAATGGATCGGTTTTGCATCCATTGAATAGGGGTCAGAGTGGTACTATGTTGTTTCCTGACTAATGTTCTTGGAAATATCTCATTTTGTGTTTTATAGTTGAATAAAAAAAATAAAAAAAAATTAACCTGTATGACTTTCTTCCTTCTGCAGAACACAAAAGAAGATATTTCAAAGAATGTGTCTGGCACTCGTTCGCTTCGTTTTGTGCCCATGATGGATTGAACACATACAATAAACTGTCATGAAATCACCAGACACTACAGTGATTTTGAACCTTCCCATAGTAAAAAGGAAAGTAAATACTATAATTTGTAACAATATATTGCAAAAATACTCAACACTTTTGTACTGTAAGTGCTTCTATGGCTAAAAAAGACCACTTATACTTGTGTCATGAATACTTGTGATTTAAAAGCCATTGAAGATAGCACGTAAATGTAAAATCCATCAGACGATGAGATTATACAGACTTCCTATCCAAACGGTCACCATATTGTAGCAGACCTCCAGTAAGTGACACAAATTGTCATGTCCCGTCCTGTGATAGTTTTCCTACAATCACAACTGTGTTTGATTATAAAATGAGACAGCACAAGTTTCTGCGCCCACAGGCCAGAATGGGTCTACAGGGGCACGGTCTGCCCTCCTATCCCTGTCAACCCACTTCTATAGTGCAGATACAAGCAGCGGGCAGTCGCCTTCAGTCCCTGAGGATGAGCTCTGGCACTGAATGCCGTTACCGTGGCGATGGCTTGGCAGTGGGGAAAGGTTCACCTCATTGAGACTCTGTGCCTGTGAAGTGGCAGACGTCTGTGCATCTGATTAGCCGCTGGTATGTTTTCTGAAACGGCTGCTCCAGGCTGATATAATTCAGTTTACGTGGGACAAACAATATGTTTCTTTCTCTTGCATTCAACTGACGGCTGGTGAATGGGTATGTGCAGAAGCAGCGGTTTAAACAGACCAATAAACATGATGGGGGACGATTTACAGCGTTAAGTGATAAAAAGGGATGCCTTGAAGTTGCACCTGTTAATTGCATTCTCCATGGCAACCGGCGCAACTTCTGCATCTGTGTAGCGCCCACATACACTTACACACTCAAGCACCATGCTTTAGAGACATCTTGAGCATGAATTTACATTCAAGCATCTGTTTGGTTTACAGAAAGAGCAACAGTTCAATGTATATGTCAGAGACAGGCTCCCCATTTAAAATAATACAAACATTCAAAATTTTACTTTAGTAAAAACAACCTTACTATAGTAAATATTACAGTATAGTAAGGTTTTTATTTGGTTATTAATTATATAGGAATATTTGGGTTAATGAGATTTACTTATTTTTTTACTAACATATACAAAAGTTTAAACAGCATGTTTACACAATTTCATTGCTTTTAAATGTACAAATTGTTTGTTTTGTAAATTGTTTCACGAAAAAACAGAGTCAATTTTTTCATTATATACATAAACAATCTTATTATATATATACACACACACATATATATATTGTACATTGTTTCAAATTTATATATATATATTTGTATATATATATATATATAAGAAATTGTTTAAGTATATAACTGTTAAAATTTTCATGAAAAATATTAAAGTATACTATGTTATTTAGTATATTTTAGTACATTTAATATTGTGGTATATAATTTATATAGCTGTGGTATTATCACACTTTTTGGTATTTGGTCATTTATATTTCTACAATATAGTAATTTTATAGATTACTTAAGTATACATTTATAAAGTGTGATTCTATACTGATTCTATGGTGTTTGCTATATCAATGTATACTACAACTTATATCTAAATACCACTACCGTATACAATAACATGTATATTTATATAGGTACATATAAAGTATATACTAGGTCTGTGGTGTATACAGGTATCTACTGTAAAATGTACATAAGTATACCGAATAGAATATATATTTGATAAAGTCTACATAGTACACTATGCTTTCATCCTTTGCTCATGTGATCTACAGATTATTTTACATACTGTAAATAATTGTCCTATATTATTTAATATTTTGCTTATATTTCATGACAAATGCTATGAATATATAATCTGCATTTGATAAACATTTAAGGTAAGCAAGACTGACATTTTTGGAAGATGCTCATGGTAGCACTTTACATTTTCACCTGCATAATAGGTTCCCACATGCTGGTACTTCTTCATACGGTCGGCAGACAAAAGAAAGCTTGAGGAACACAAATTTCCCACAGTTCCTTTTCTCGATAGCTGCAGCGAGCGTCGACTGTAATTTGTCAGCCTAATTAAAGGGCCATTTTGGGAAGTAAGAAGGTGTGGAAAACGACACTCTCGCCTTCACACTCTCGCTAGAATAAAGCTGTCAGGGTCGTGAGCTGTGAAGAAGAGCAGAAGACAAAGAGGAGAAATGAATTATGCATGAGAGTTTTGTCACCGTTTTTTGACCTTGGCACCTCTCGTTCGGTTAAAAATCATTAACGCTTCACACACGATCAGTAATATTTTCTAATGCATTATATAACTGAAACATTGTTTTAATGATTAAAACCGAACAAAGAAATAGAAAAGCAAGAACTTTGTTAAAGTAATGTTATGTATACGAGTCAACAGTGTCTCTCTTACACTCTTAATGGGTTATTTGAGACTCAATAGTGATTTTGAAACATGGATACAGGTAAACAATGGCAGTCTGTACCTGAGCACCTGACCTGATCTCATCATACCAGTATAATCAGATGCTTGAAACAATGACGTTTTGTATTTTCTGTCTTCTATTTGGAAGATCTAAGCACACGAGCAGGAAAGAACGTTCACAATGGCCTAAAGTTGCATCCGATGTTTTAAACCACTTAAAATAGTTTCTGAATGATGGATAAATATTTGGATTAATCCTCAGTTAAGCATCATCTTCCATGTATATACGCATTCTTTTAGTATAGTGTGTAATGTGATGTATAGGAGCAACATTTTTATTTATACCGGACTCTATTATGGATCAAAAAAATGGATCAAACGTTTTATATGGTAAATTATTACGGGGCTTAAATCTTTAAAATGCAAATGTTCATCCCTTTCCTTTATCTGTTTTAAAGAGGATCAGGTAAGTGGAAACCCGTCATGTCAAAGTGTGCTGTTTCAATTTTGCTAAATAAAGACATTTTTGCATGGCGTCAGCATCTCTTCACCATTGTTCATTGTGCTGGAACCAGCAGCAGAAATGCCCTGCAGATCAACCTGCACATCAGCAAACAGTTCACAATGAGCCCTGCGAGTGACTCACGACTGTCCTGTCATCAGTAACTATCAACAGGAAAAACCCGTCTCTCCTGCTTCACCACACACACACAAAACACAACACAAACAAATAAAAACCTCCAGTAGCTCTTTAAAACTGCTGCTACAACCACACACGCCATCTAGCGTAACAATGACACCAGGCCTAATGACCTATGTTGATTTCATATCGATGACTGTCTTGCAATTCCTGCAGTGACAACTTAATTTTAATAACAATTGTAGATCTCAACCACATAATTCTTTAACATTTCTTTAATTGATAAACTGTCTATTGTAGTATTCCAGCATCAGAGGATTTGATGAAGAAACTGCTGCATAAATGTCTGGCATTCAATGAGGAATTTGCAAAAGATCTAAACGATATGACAAGGGTCATTCAACATTATTTAACATTTATATATATATATATATATATATATATATATATATATATATATATATATATATATATATATATATATATATATATATACACACATTATATGGTGGTGTATAGTGGCAGAAATTGGATTTAAAGGGACAATGAAAATGTATACATTTTATAAATTCCTTATTTGGAAGATATTTGGAAGAATGTTAGCAACGGAGATTTCTGTTGCACCATTGAGTATGATAATGGAGAAAAATAAAATGGTAGACAGATATGTCCTTGAATAGTTATTCTTCTTATTTATTCAAAAATTCTTGTTTTGATTTTAACACAACTTAAAAATACACAAATATATTCTATCCTTCCTTCAGAGTTTGTCAGGTACTGATATCTAGTGGTCGAATTGTAAATTGCACACAGCTTCTCTCTGCACTAACCTCAACACCTAAAGTAATAGTTTGCCAAAAATGAATATTCTGTCATCACTAACACACCTTCTTGACAAAACTGTATGACATAGTTTCCTCCGAAGAAAGGAAAATGAGATATTTTTGTTTTTGTGTAAAAGAGTGGCAGTGCTGCTTGGTGATCAACATTCTTCAAACTATCTTCTTTTGTGTTTTGCATAAAAAGAAAGTCATCCAGGTTTCAAATGGCAAAAGGATGAGAAACAATGACACAATTTTCATTTTTGGGTGAATTATCGTTTTAAAGAAACTGTGCTTAAAGATACTGTACAATTAAATGTCCTTTATTATAATTTTTGTTTAGGACCAATTTTCCTTCCATTTCCAAATGTACTTCGGTAGTGCATTTGCTTAATGTGCTGTAAAGCAATTTATCATAGAAGATCTTTCGTTCATTCGATACAATAGCATTCAACATTGTGGGGAAACTGAAGTTAATAACTAATCTCTGTGGGAAAAACATCAGGTTTGGATATTTAAGGGGAAAAGAGTGAAACAAACAGAGGGTTGAGTTACAGCCCTGGTTACAGTTTAAGGTTTCAGCTATTTGAAATGTGAAAACACAGTAAAACGATTTTCATTTCACAATCGGAGACATAATGTTGGTGATTACAGTTGTTTATCACATTCAGATGAATCACACATCACTTAAACATTATCTCATGAGGTTTACTGTAAAAGGTGTGTCTAAGAATGGGATGTCATAAAGTAAACTGGGAAATAATTCTTCTGGTTATCCCTTTCAATAAACATTGTCATTTGGAGATACCCTGGTACAAGTTTTGTGTAAACTATTGAAAAGCTAAAAATGTTTGGCAAAACAGATCAAAGCTATAATCAATATTTAGCTATATGGTGTAATATACTCCTGCCTAAATCAATGTCTTCAGGATTAGATCATGTGTGGAAACTCCAAATATAGGACTAAAGTCTTGATTTTAGGGTGTAGATTGATAGTACATTGATTAAGATGAAGAAATAGAATTGTTATGTGATGAAACACATATTTATTCCTATTTGAGTCAGGTTAAATAATAGCAGAATGCCACAATTTGCATCTTCGTATATCAATGAAACCTTTAACACTTGATTTTATTATATTGTATTTATTTTTTTAATGCGTTTATTCTCGTGACCCTTTGCTCTGGTCCTGCTTCCACGTATCACTCCAAACAACATTTAGTCATGACTACATTCACAACATTCATAGCACAGCCCAATAAAACTATAATGAAAATATAAGTTTGAGTGTAATGTTTAACAGTATAAAACCCTTTTTATTGCAACAAAGTTCAAGGTTTGTATAAATTTACGGATATACAAAAAAATAAATTACAATTTATAATACATAAAGGTGTACAGAAGTAAAGTTGATATTTATTTCATTGCAATTGAGCGTGCAACGAAAAACAAAAATGTTAAGGCAGGACATTGTGATTTAAATAATTACAAAAACTAAAATCACAACAGAAGTCATTTCACTTTAAAGCTCTGAAACATCTCCAAAACAATTTTTAGTGACTGATAAGGGATCAGCAGATGGTATCACACTGACCTCACTTTATGCGAATAACATAATGCGAATCCTGACTGCGTTTATGACCTCAGCACCCTGAACTTTGTCCGAGAGCACAGTCTGCTTTACTATATTAGTTCTGCACACATCTCAAGCTGATTCTGGATGTGTTACCATTAAACGTTCTACACGATTTCTCTCTTCACACGAAAGGATTTAAGATCTGTGAAAATGATCAGCCGAAACACCAAAAATGTCCTTGTGGTGTCTTTTGGATTTTTATTATTATTCACAGCATATGGAGGGCTGCAAAGTTTGCAGGTAACTTTCAGGAAAATCATAAATGAGTTTTTAATCCTATACATTAAATACAGTTTATTTATATAGCGCTTTCATCATTCAGAAATACAATATGTTTTTAAAATAACTACAAATGTTTATTTGGAAAACGAATGGGTTATCTGTTAAACATAAGAGATCGTCACTGATTTTTACTTTTTCATAGTTCCTGTTAACTTCTGATCTTCATCTTAATAAACTGATCTTTAATACTTTTTTGTATTGAACATTTCAGAGCAGTCTGAATGCTGAAGAGGGAATGGGAGTTATATCTCTTAGTGTCATATATGGAGCTATCATTCTATCCTCCATGTTTCTGCCACCAATTATGATCAAAAATCTGGGCTGTAAATGGACAATTGTTCTTTCTATGGCTTGTTATGTGTCATATTCTTTTGGAAACCTGTCACCGGGATGGTGCGTGCACTTTCCACTAACCATTAAAAAACATTATGGAACCTTTACACATGTATTCAATGTTAAATATAAAAAAATGTTTTCTTTAGGGGAAGCCTCATGAGCACATCTGCCATTCTGGGTTTGGGAGGTTCACCGCTGTGGTCTGCGAAATGCACATATCTCACCATAAGCGGAAACATTAAGGCGCAGAAAGACAACAAAAAGGGCCAAGATGTCATAAACCAATACTTTGGCATCTTTTTCTTTATTTTTCAATCTTCTGCAGTGTGGGGAAACCTCATGTCATCGCTGATATTCGGACAGGATTCTAACATAGGTACAGCTGAATGAAATACATTCTTGATGGATTTCTATGCAAATTTGTATAAAACAAATGCACTGATTGTCTGTCTACAGTTGAAATCCCAGAGGAGAACTTGCAGTACTGTGGTGCCGCGTTATGCATTGAGAATTTTACAACAACGGGAAATTCAACACGGCCAGAAAAACGTTTAGTGGACACACTGCTGGGATGTTATATTGGTTGGAAATCTTACTTTATCTTTGCGTAATGAAAATCTATTTCATTTTGTGTGAAATTGTAAAGAGAGGTAGAATGCAAGCAAAAACGCAAAACTTATTTGCTTGCCACATGTAAGGAAAATTTGACTTTATAGGTTCCCTAACATTCGTAATAAGGTTTAATAAATTAATAAACATAACACGTTATTCAATAAATTACTAAGACGCTTTAAAGTCACCAGAATTTTCACACATCCCAACCCAACACATTTTGGGTTCTATGTATATAAATAGAATAAACAACAATAAAGTGTTTCACTAATTTGTACCAAAAAATTAGCAACTATTGAGAATGAAAACTAAATAGAGCCTGCAGCATGCAAACATCACTATTATTGTATTATTGTGCAACTCATCTGCCTAGTTTCAAGTTTCGTCATGGCAAGTACCACTCAAACCTAGTTTTTCATTATCCAATACATTTCAATCCAACAGGAAAAACATACAAATATAATGCATTTAATTTTCTTCCCTCTCTGAAAGTGCAGTAAGCTCTAGTGTGTTGTGTGTTGTGTTCAATCCAGGTGTGGGGCTTCTAGCTATGATTTTTGTGGCAGTATTACTGGATAACGTCGACCGAGATCTGGCCAGAGAATTTCGTAAAAACAAAGGAAATCAATCCTTCTGCAGCACATTTCTGGCTACCTTCAAGCTTCTGAGAGATCCAAAACTATTGATGCTCATTCCATTGACCATGT
Organism: Triplophysa yarkandensis; assembly: GCA_033220385.1. Classification (NCBI taxonomy): domain Eukaryota; kingdom Metazoa; phylum Chordata; class Actinopteri; order Cypriniformes; family Nemacheilidae; genus Triplophysa; species Triplophysa yarkandensis. The sequence continues at coordinate 19,825,209 of CM065658.1, forward strand.
ACAGCGGGTTTGAACAGAGTTTCCTCGCTGGTGAATTCACAAAGGTACATCAGATAGAGGCTTTGTAGTGAAAGCCAATTGTTTTTCATGACTTGAATATGTTCTTTAACATATAACCTCAAACAGAATTATGTCACCTGTGCGTTGGGAATACATTATGTTGGTTTTGTGATGATCTGCTTCGGGGCAGCAAATTCTCTCTGCTCGTTTGCCTTTGGACGACTGGCGGCGTACACTGGAAGAATTGCACTCTTTTGCTTGGGTAAAGCAGGAACGGCTTGGCATTTAATGTTCGAATGTGCTTGAATTTATGTTAATTTTGCTTCTTATTCACAGCTGCATTGACAAATCTGGGCTGTATATTAGGTTTGTTATACTGGAAACCTCATCCAGATCAGTTGCCGGTGTTTTTTGTGTTTCCGGCTTTGTGGGGTATGGCGGATGCTGTGTGGCAAACACAAACCAATGGTAAGTGCTTTATACTGCAGACTAAAGATGACAAAGATTATTAAGATTTAAATGATTGAATGCATATCTCTATATAACGCTATATATTTGTATATTAACACAGCACTATACGGGATTCTCTTTGCTGAACATAAAGAGGCAGCATTTGCAAATTATCGCATGTGGGAATCTCTAGGATTTGTGATAGCTTTTGCGTACAGCACATACATCTGTCTGTCTACCAAGATTTACGTCGTTTTGGCTGTTCTGGCCCTTACCATGGTAACTTACCTATACGTTGAGTATAATGAGTACAAGAACCCGACTGCACAAGTAAAGTATGACCTGTCTAATCAAGAAAAAGCCGGCCCTAAAGACATGAATGAAAAATATGTTATTAACCAGACAGATTTATAAAAACAATGCTCAGATTTTATTCTTGTATTTTAATTATATTTTTTAGAGATTGTTTTAGTACAATTTTCACTTGGTGGAAAGTTTTTAGATCAAATTTTTTAACAAGTCTTCAAAAAGTCTTACCTGATTCTTAAAATAACTAATATGTAGAAAAACCATTTCATTCAGTATTGAGTATGCTAAATAAATTATATAAAAATAAAGCACTGTAGTACAGTTTGCTATTTTTTCCTTATATCAATGTGCAATATTAAATGTGAAAATACGATGATCAATGTGATATGTGTGGAACTGTATATAGTATTTTTGTTTTCAAAATAAAAAAACATTGCACCCCGGAAATGTCAGAGATCAAAGTTTGATGTCAAATCAACACAATGAAAATATATAGACGGAATCCACAGTAAAATGTATAACTTATACCGGAATATATGTCATTTTCCATAGAAGACATAAAGGATTTTTACATCTTTGGATGTACCGGGAGGATCTTATCAGCAATGGGCTGATATGGCAGTTTTATACAGTATATTATATACTTATAAAGATATAGTGCATGCACCATATCACTATTTTTATAGATAAAATGCTATAGATTTGCAGTGACGTAATTTCGTTACAAATTAAAATAAAGCCATGCATGGAATCTTTCTTCATCTGAAGAGTCAGTGTTTTGATTCACATCTTTATCTGGTAGTCATTGGGGTTATTAGTCTTGTAAAGCTGGTAAACACGTGGCAAGGTCTTAAATTTACAACTTGTAAGGAATCATTATAGCAACTGTAAAACTGTTACAAAAACATCATGCAAGTGAAGGATTCATTTCAATGTACCCAGTTATGATTGTCACTAGATACTAGATAAAACATAGTATCTTAAATAAATTAATAGCTGAATTTATGTTTCAGAATTTAAACATTTGGCATAATTGACATATGCTTCTTTAATAAATAATACATATATTTATTTGGTATTTTAAACATATTTTGTTAACCACAAGGTGACAGTGCTTTCCTCCTGTTTCATACTTTTGTCTCTTCATTACCTTGAGAGAAAATTACAGAAAATCTGAAAGTTAAAGTAAAAGAAACTACAACAAAAAGCAAACAATAAAAGCAAGTAGAATTAAAGTAGAATTAATATAGGCCCATTTAAATCTAATGTACACTTATGTAGCATTCTGTTTAAATAGATCTAAACTACATGTTACATTTCTATAAATGAATAAAAATGAATAAATATAATAAATGAAAATGTATACATTGTCATGTATTGATTTATGTATTTACTTTTTATGTTAAAGGTGATTTTTTTATTCAATGCCACAAAAATAAGAGGTATTTTACAATCACACAAATTGACGTTAGCTAGATAAGAATATCCAAAATATTAAGAAAATAAATGAAATGACATACATTTGCATAAAATTGTTTGTTTTTTCCAAGTGATTTTCATAAAATTTTAATTTACGGATAAAATGAAATAAACTTTGTTTACATTTTATCCATTTTATATCATGTATATGCAATTCCCCTTATAAAACAAACAATTGTACAATATGTTGTTCTTTACAATTCAGCCTTAGAAAAACACAACAAATATAGAAATATACATCAAATATCCCATATTTCTATTAATATATACTTGCATAACTTTCCAAAATAATCTTGAGTAAATACATTGGAAAAAAAGATGTACATTGTCATATATTTATGAACAATTTGAAACAATCTGAAATGACAACACACAATGCGACTTGTGCTCACCTGCCCTGGCGCTCTTACGTCATCAGGCGGCGCGCTTTTATTCAAAGAGCGAGCGGGTTGCCAGGCAACCGAAGATGCCCGGCGACCTGTCTAGCAGGAACGTGTGACGCGTCTGATCACCTGGCAACCCAGCTCGAGCAGGTAAGAGTGATTCATGAGAGTTTAAGGAAATAAAACAAGAATAAAAACACTGATGGGATAAATGTGATGAAATGTAAGAGCAGATGATGTGTTTTATATAATTGGTGCAAAAATTGCTGAATTATAAATAAAGATTTGACTTTTATACATCAGTTTTTATTCACTAAAAATATCAAACTAGTTAAAATTAGAATGATGAAGTATTCTATTAAACGCATTAAAATGTGTTAATATTACGAGCATTTACACTTAGAGATTAATCAGACGCTTTTATCAAAAGAATCGAGGATAAACATCCAGCACATACATTGTGTATATATGCTTGTCTTTAAATATATCTGATAAAATAGCAGAAATATTTCCACATTTGAATATATATGAATATGTAAATACAGTGTATTTGCATTATAAATAAAAATGTATTTAATGACCTTATATTCCACATCATCAATAAGAAATTTCAACTCAACGTGCAATCGAATGAAAAGTGAAAATAACTTGAAATAAATTCTGGTTTTTACGAGACATCGGCATCTATGGCTGCCGGGGACCGTGGCTTCGCTCCCCTGGTGTTCCGGCTTCACGACGGAGCTCCGCAGGTCGTCCGTGAGGTGCTCCTGGAGCGTGGATGGGAAGAATATGACGAACAAGAACATGAAGCGGGAGATTGGAACCTTTACTGGAGAACATCGGCCTTTCGAAACTCTGACTATGAGAGTATCCTGCCCTGGCAAAGACTGAATCACCATCCCAAAATGGTCCGCATCACACGCAAGGACGGTCTGACACGACACTTGAGAAGAATGAAGAGTGCTCACAGCACGTCGGCGTATGACTTCAGCCCCGCCGCCTACATTTTGCCAAACGAATACACTAAGTTTTTAGCGGCGTACGGTAGGAACCGTACAGCTGAAAAACCTCGGTACTGGATCTGTAAACCCGTGGATCTGTCCAGGGGACGAGGAATATTTCTGTTTGATGATATTAAAGATTTGACGTACCATTCTCCAGTTATCGTCCAGAGATACATCAGCAACCCTCTTCTGATCTCAGGCTACAAATTCGACCTGCGTATCTACGTCTGCATAAAAAGCTTCTCTCCTCTTATCATCTACATGCATCAAGAGGGCCTTGTGCGCTTCGCCACCGAAAAATACAACCTAGCGTCTTTAGACAACGCATATTCTCACTTGACAAACACCAGCATTAATAAATATGGATTGAGCTACACTACAGACAAAGAGCGAGTGGGTAGAGGATGCAAGTGGACCATGAACAAATTTCGCAGTTTTCTGCGCAACCAAGGCGTTAATGAACTTCTCCTCTGGCGTAAGATCAGTAACATTGTCACGTTGACTCTTCTCAACTCTTCTCCGTCGGTTCCCTCCAGCCCAAACTGTCTGGAGCTGTTGGGGTTTGATATCCTCATTGACACCAGTTTCAAGCCATGGCTCTTAGAGGTGAATTACAGCCCCGCGCTCTCATTGGACTGCCCCGCTGACGTAACGGTCAAGAAAGGGCTGATCAATGACATCATTGACCTGATGAGCTACAGGATGATTGACAGCTTTAGACACAAAGGATACCTCAGGGGATATACGAGATCATGTTTAGGTTGCCACTGCCTACGGGCAAAAATCCTACTGCCATTACTGCTACCCAAGACATCTTATACGCCTCAAGGCCTGAGAAAGAAAAACAACATTACTTGCCCTGGTATAAAAACTTCAAATAGACACAACCTTTTTCACGAGCAAGTGCTCGATGAAGAAATGCACCGCGATGTGGAATCAGATGACTGTGAACTCGCAAGTCTTACACGAGTGAGGAATTTTCCATCCACTGTATGCAAGTTACCTTCTCTTCACAAACAGAACATTAAATCGCCAACGGCCCGGTGGAACCGTCAAGCTCAGGACAGGTGCTTCCCTCCTTTACGTGTTGGGGACTTCATACTGACGTTTCCATTCAACGAGGTGACGTGGAGAGTGTCTCGGGATGAGCTGGATGTTAAGACTGTGGTGCATGAGATTCAGAAGCTCACAGGTCAACTCGCATCTTCTGTCAGTGGGAATGAAAGGACTAACATGGACAAACATGGTGCTGTCAGAGACAGATTTGAATCTTTACTCTGGGGCCCGAAAAACCCGCCTCTCCTTAGTGAATGTTGTGCCATCAATTTAGACACTTAAAGAAGGTTTGAATTTGTCAACAATTTGTCTTTGGATTACTGTTTCAATCTCCGCTGAAACCAGACGCTTGGGGTAGTAAAATGTCAGCACAAGGTCAGAAAGTCAGTCACCTGCATGATGTATCAGATGTGTTCTTACTGACGGGACTCTTATAAATAATTAGTTAGTGTGTAACACAAGATACTTTACTGACAATATATGTAAAATAAAGATTCTTGGATCATTTGATTTGGTTTATTGAACAAACAGTACAGACCATCATGGTAAATCATAGCAAATTATAATTGAACCCGATTATGTCTTTATATTTATAATCAAAACAGTTTATAGTAATTATTCAAACTTAATTGAATATTAATAAATATAGGTTTAATATTAATAAAAAATTCAAACAAATAAATTGAAATCTGGTTTATTTGTTGTCCATGACAATAAAGCCTTCATTATTCTTAATGCGAACCCTTCCAGATGAGAACTTTGTCTCTTGTCTTCCATTGGTGTAGACCGTTTTTACAGTTCCATCTGGATATATCCTCCGCTTGTAATGTGATGTATGAACCTCCCTCTGTCCATTGGTAAACTCCAAACTCTTTTCGCCATGTCTGTAAAAACAGTGTGTAGAAAATGTTAATCAGACGTAACCAGATAAAACATCTCACGCGACCTTCCATAAAAAATCCAAAGAGATATTTTCAGAAAACATATATTAGTCACAACATATTATACTTTGAGATCCTGACAACAGTTCCATCTGGAAAAATGCTTTCCTCTCGTCCATCGGGGTAAAGCATCTTGACCGTGCCATCAGTAAAGTTTATTTCTCTTTTACCATCAGGATGGCGTTTTTCTGTGTAAAGGAATAAAAAGACAACACGTTTACCTTTTCCCAAGGTTCTTAAGTTAACCTTATTTCATTCGGCATGGTTCTAGGATTTTGTTTGCACACCTGTTTGGTTGTTTGGAAACTGCAGAACCTCCAAACCAGATGGATAAGTTAAATGTGTGGTTTGAGCGTCACAATAGGAATACATCTACAAAGATTAAAGTGAAGAGGTTTTTTATTGTAACTAAAGGCCAAAACCAAACCCCTGCCCACAGGCCAGGAAAAACTGCCCAGACAGCTATTACCTATAGTCCAGTAAAGGTGTGTCAGACTCATGAAATTACAAGAAAACAAAAGACTGGGCCTGTACAAACATGTAACTGTTCTTTTGCACGCCACAAATGATTTTGTGAACTGCGATCTAGAATGCATTAAATGGGACATAATGACATACCACAGTCCCATCAGCCAATCTACGCTTAACATCTCCATTGAAGAAGGTAACTGTGACGGAATTATCAACACCAATCTCCTTCTTCGTTCCATTGCGAAATGTAATTACTCGACATCCATTCCAGAAAAAACGCTCCACCTTGTGAAAAAAAAGTTGGGTTGCAAAGATATGAAAAACGGTGTAAAATGCAAACTTAATCCATACCCTTCCATCTGGGTAGCGTATCTCCTCTTTAACCTGATCTTTTCTGGCTTGAGAAGCTGTTTGGGCATCGTCACAGTAAGCATTATGATAAAACAAACTATTCTGTAGAAAAAAGGAATCAGAAAGTTATACCGGGTTGCGCCTTTACACCCTTTAAAGTAAAATACCTTTAAAAAATACCTTTCTGCCACTTGTACTGATGGCATTGATGGCAGGATTCCCAAGATCTGAACATGCGGAATTCTTTCCTTAAGGAATACAAAAGCCGTTAAGTACAGCACACAAGACATGGCAGGTTGAAGACTGAAGAACATGACTACATGTTATTTACATAAGCTAAAGGTGTTCACTGGAGAAGAGCAAAATTACAATGTGCTTACTGAAGGAGCTTGCTGTGGGTTCTGGTCTCTTTATGGATCTGGATTGTCCACTCGCCTGTGTATTACAGTGGTAGTTAAATCAAAACAGAGAAGAATCACATCTTAAATCTAAACTTTCAAAGATTCAATAACATAGAACCTTAAAGTGAGATACTGTACATAACTGTATGAGATATTAAAATAGGTCATTAAATACAACAAATAATAACATCTACTGTAGTTATTCAAACATTAAGAATGCGGTGTATGATAAAAGTTCCATCTTTGAATTACTGTGATTCATCATAAAATTTAGTTCCTCAACATTCTTTCCTAAAAACCTTTGTGTTTGGAAAAACGTATTTACATTCATAATTTTGGCTTCTTAATGTACCTAAGTTCTGAAAATCGCACACAACTGAAATAAACCTTTTTTTAGGTATCATTCTCTTAAGCATAAACTACTGGTGATAAGTTTCGGTCATCTTCAGTGTTGTTAACTTTTGACTATATTTAACAAAAATGTTTTCTCGTTATTTTTTTATTTTTAAAGATGCTTTTTAAGGATATTTGTCTACTCTCCACCCATACTTACGATTTTAAACATAGTCATCCCTTTCAAAGACATGTTTTTTTAATGAAATGTAAGTCTTATTCATGATTTTCTTATCTTTCTGTACAGTAAACTTATTTTAGACATTAAGCCATGCACCTTCAGAACAATTGTTTTTTTAACAATAAGAAACCGTTCAGTGTCCCAAAACATCTACCACATAGTGATTTGTATCTGAAATAAAAATTTCAGCCGCAAATGTTGAGTTTAATTTAAATTTAATACAATAGTGATGTGGTGATATGGCATCGTGTAGTGTATAGCGAATAATGTTGTGTGTAATGATTAAAATCAGGATTTGACACTGATATGTATGAAACAGACTTGAGTAGATTCATTGCATGATCATAAATTAATTATAAGACACGGAGCCTTAAAAGCCACCATGAATTATTTCTAGAGCTTAAAGAGCTCTTTAAAACATGTCTTACACGTCAGTGAACTTATATTTCAAATTGGATTATGAAACCATACAATTACATACAGAATATTCATTCGGGACTAACCTTTACCAGTTATGACACGAGAACAATTTAACGCTTCATTATTAATATAATGTCCTGCACACTAACCAGATGTCCTGAGAGTGTTTCCTTGGAGAGTTTGGAGAGTGCGTTAAAAGCAGGAGTGGCACATCTTCCTCCAGGGGTCTTCTGCGTGTCCTCTCTGCTCTTATCGCACTACAATTCAATAAATTCTTTAGAAATTTGCGTATCATAGTTTCACAGTTGGTTCACATCTAGATTTTCGCCTTCAAAATGATTCTGTACTTCAAGAAAAAAGCTACAACTTTCTCATGTTTTGCCTTCACTATAGTTTTGTTATCTGTTCTCATGTGCACTCTTTAAATAAAGGTGCTTTGTGGATTACAAAAGATAAGAAAGATATTATTCTTTGACTAAACACTTCTTTGTGAAACTACAAATTGTTCACTTCAATGCATCACTACGCTTTGAAAAATGGGTTATGGAAATTTCAAAATGTTATCATGTACATTGGTTCCACGTGACTAAATCCCTTTTTAACATACTTTCTATTTAATTTCAACAATTATGTAGCTTATAACATTAAGTAATTCCAACATCCCGTATGTTCATTGGAGAACATTGTCAATTGACTGTTGAACTTCAAAAAAGTGTGGGTAAAACATAAGTAACATGGACAAAAGTTTTTTCTTAGGTCTCACTGTAGTTAATGATCCAGGTTGAGATGTTTCACATTCTCGGAGTTTGCCGAAAAGCTCCTGGTTCTCTCTGGTCAGAGCCTCTACCCGGGTCTGTAGGAGCCTGTGAACGTGTGACCAGTGAACCTCCCTCTCCAACAACATCTGCTTCAAGGAGAAGATCTGCTGTCTAAGATCCTATAAAGACAAACCCATACAGCAGTGCATGGACAGATGAATCAATGAAAGACAAGACTGGTTGAGAAGATCACGTTATGTATATTTTATTTTTAAATTGTCCACTACCTCAGGCTGAGAAATTTCAGATGCATTCTCTTTACGTCTGTGATCACCCTCGGCACCACAAACAGGATTTCTTTCTGCTCCCCTCCTATAGTGATATAACCAAAGAAAAATATGTCTTTTGGGAATCTTTAAAATATGTAAAAATAAAACTGTCAAATTTACTTAATTTAAAAATATTAAATTAAAACATCATGGTTTTAAAATACACTTCATATTTATTATTACCCTACATTTAGTCAATTAAACCATTATATTTGATTTACTTAAAAAACACTTCATTCCATTTCAAAATACAGTAAACACTGAGTGATTCGCCTACATAAAGTGACACAAATGAATTCACACAGTAAAGATGAACTTACATATGTCCGTCACAAGCAGAAGAAGGTCTGAAGTCTCCGGCCTCTCTTGAGTATTTGCTCTCCTCTTGATCTTGTGTTTTCTTCGAATGATCGGTGATGCACTCCCGTACGTTTTGTAGGTCTGAATCACAACTGGAGCTTGAAGAACTAGACGTAGGAGTTGAGCTACGATGTTCTTCACCAAACCTTCTGACTGTGTCCATCTCACTGGGAGCATCACTAGCATAGTCATCATCTGACAGATCTAAACTTTCATCTTTGTGATCCGTGTGCCGTGAGGGAAAATGAGGTAAGGGTCTGTGAGGTTGAGTAATGGGTCCGTCCTCGCTGCTTGTGCTGTTATTAGAATCGCTGAGAGTCAGTGACTCCATCACTTTATTGTCTTTCGACGTCTCTCTGACACCCTTACTTCGACCATTCAGACGGTTTGTGGAAAGGCCATTGATTCCATTGACTTTGACGATATGGTCGTTTATTTTTTTAAAGCCGACATTTTCCCCAGCGGTTTGTATTTCCAGAGCGGTATTGTGTTTGTTCAAAGCACTTTTCTGGGACACGCTTCCACAGTGTTTACCATTAATGCTCTGAATTACAGAACTGGGCTTATTTTTGAGCAAGTTTGCTTTGTTAGCCGTCTCTTTGTCATTTGGTGATATGTTAAGCATGCCGTCATCTCGCGGATTAACAGGCTTCCTTTGAAATTCAGATTTGTGGTCACCAAGGTTACCCAACACATTTGGTAGAGAATGTCTTCTTTCATTGGTACGACTCACAATTGCCATCTCATTCGTTTTTCCGTTCTGATGAAGTTCATGAAGACACATCTTCTGTTGTTGTGGGTTTACAGAATTTCTCCTGTGGGTCATGGGTGAGCCAACCTTACCCTTCCCAATTTTAGACATTCCCTCTCCCTTACGAAGGAAATTCTTCTTCTTTGGTGGGATTTGTGTACTTGCCTATGAAAGAGATGGGGCAATGCTCAGACTATACTTTCAGACTTTATGAATATGTTTATCACTCATAAAAGCAGCTCAGACCTCATTGTCCTGTGGGAGGACAGCTTGATGTACCTTGAGATGCTCCTCCACAAACTCTTCAAATGTTTTCTGCTGCTCTATCAGTCCCGGGCGAATAGGCCTGATTTAAAATTTCAATTGGAGGAATTTATTTCTAGAAACCTACTTATGTCATTTTACTCCAGCAACAAGAGACAAACCCAACCAATGGGTTCTAAATGAACCTGGAGTGAATTATTTTTGCCAAAAATGCTGAGTTGTTTATACCTATAGTTTTTGGGGGTCATTTAACCCAACGTTCGAGTGTTCAGGTGTCTCTCTCTGACGCAGGGTTTATAATAAATAACTAAATCCTAGTCTTACAACTTCTTTGGTTCATCTCATTCAGTAAGTTTGCATGATCTTTATTACCTTTCTTCTGGTTTTGTCAGGACATTTCGCCTGGATCCAAATGGCCAAACTTCCTCCACTGTGTGTTCTGTTTTCTCCTCTTTAATGGGTGACAAACTTCTGGATTCTGACGACTTTGCTCCGTTGACCTTAGCACCTACAGAATAATACAAATGAAGCTCTATGAAATGCTTTGACTTATTAAACTTATTGGAATAGTTTAGGAATAGCCATTCTAATTTTCCTGCCATAGGGGCAAGTGAACTGTTTTGTTACAAGCAATAGTACAAATGAATGTCCCTGTGGTCAAGCGAATCGTAACTTCCATATCCCTTTACCAAGTTTCACTTTTTCAGTGGCCTGTAACTCTGGTTAAAGCCCCAAAAAGTCCTGTACGGCTTTCCTTGTTTTGCAAAACAAAAAATGAGATATTTTGAAGAATGTTGGTAACTGGCACCCATTTACTTGCACTGGTTTTGTGTCCACACTAAAGAAAGGAATGGCTGCTGCTGTTTGGTTATCAACTTTCTTCAAAATATCTTCTTTTGAACAAGGACATACAGGTTTAAAATGCAGCGCAATGATAAAATTAAACTTACAATTGATTTTATGAGTAAACATCAGATTTTAATCAGATTTTAATCAGATTTAACAGAAAGTGATTTAGATGAATACAAAAGAGGGTGGAGTTATGTTAGCCCCTCTGTGACTTCAGAAAAAATGCATTATTTTGCTCAGACCTGCATGGACAACCACCTAAAACAAATGTAGGCGTCACCCATAACATGTAAGCGTTTCAAATACAAGATCATAACTATAACCAAATGTACTGTTTTAATTTCAGCAGATTTGTTTTAACTTGAATGCGCACACCTTCACACAGTTAAAGCGATAGTTCGTTCCAAAATAAAATTGTTGTCATCATTCACCCACACTTGAGTTGTTCCACACCTTGGATCTGATGAACACTGAACAATATATTTGGAAGAATGTTCCAAAGAGTTCCTGGACTCCACTGACTACCATAGTAGAATTTTTTTCTGTTGAACACGAAGATATTTGGAAGAATGTAGGTATGCGAAAAGTTCTTTGGCCCTTTTGACTATCACTTTAATCTTTTCCTTCTCTGGTAGTCAATCAGAACTGTTTGGTTCTAAGTATTTGTCCAAATATATTTCAGTGTTCTCAACCAAACAAGGGAATATATACAGGTTTGAACCAACTAGAGAGAAGCTCATGACTGAATTCACAACATTTCATTTGTTTCATTTTCATGAACATTTAACTTAACCCCCTAAAAAGGTGTTGTATGTTATTCACCCTCATGTCATTTCAACCCTGTGTGACTTTCTTTTTTCTGCAGAACGCAAAGAAAATAATTTGAAGAATGTTGGTGACATCGCACTGTACATTTGATAGAATCAAACTACCTTTTGCATTTATAATTACGGGAGTAATTAAGATGAATTAAAGTCCCCCAAAAGTTTTTTTTAGAGTTCCAATACAACATGAAGTACATTTGAAGTACCATGAGATGAGCACTTCTTTAGCTGTGCCCCACACTTTGTCATTGTACGGTCATTTAAATTCTCTTTGATGACAGGCACAATTCATTTTTATGTGGTCTTTAAGGGAAGTGTGAGAGATTTTCATGAGTTTGGGCGTTCATCTCAACAGGCCGGGACTTGAAAAGCGTCGGAGCAGGAAGTGGTCTGTGTACAAGTCTCGGCAGCTTTAAAATGCCCTGCTCTGAAGAGAAGAACTCCACACGGACACGCATCAGGAATCTGTTGCTCTCCTCAATCTTGGAAATATGAGCTCAAGCAATGCCACAGATTGCCAGGAAATCATTGACAAAAGCCGACCACTTTACATATTCTACTCATCTGCGGTGACTTTCGTGTTCGTTTTGGGTCTCTTTCTGAACATCACGGTCATTCACGTCTTCATCTTCAAGCTGAAGTTCTGGAAATCTAAAACCATCTACATTTTTCTCTTCAACCTGGTCCTGGCTGACATTTTGTTGTTGATTGGTCTGCCGGTGAAGGCCTATAACTTTCAGCAATGCAGTGAAAACAAGATTGTGTGTAAAGTGCAACTCTTCCTGCAGTTTCTCAACCGGGGAGCCAGCATCGCTTTTCTGACCATCGTCTCCATTTACCGGTATTACAGCGTGGTTCATCCCGAGAAGAGAAACGTCCTGAGGATTCTGAAGCGATCTCCCCAGATTTCGGTCTTCATCTGGGTGATTCTGGGGATTCTGACCATTCCAGCCATGACACAAAGCTTTATCAATTGCAACAGCAATGAAACAGATGATCTCACCCCTGCGGTTATATTGAGGGAAATTGTGTTCTTCACACAGATTTTCATCCCATTTTTTGTTCTCGTGTATTGTTCCTTACGGATTATAAACAGACTTAAACAGAAGTCCGTGGGGGACACGACAAAGCTGAAAAGAGCCATGTTTCTGGTCACTTCAGTCGTTCTGGTTTTTGCCCTCTGCTTTTTTCCGTACGCTTTCACACGAATAGTGCATCTACAGAGCTTTGGGAACAAACTGTCCGAGGAAAAACGTACCGTTGGTAAATTATACGACGGGTTTGTGTGTCTCTCCTATCTCAACTGCCTGTTAGATCCCATTCTGTACTGCTTAAGCAGCACCAAATTTAAAAAGTTGTACATGTCGATTTATTTTCCGTGTCTGGTTGAGAAGGAGCCGAAGGAGATGTCAGAGGAAAACTCATGATGGCACAACTATGCCACTTAAGAATAAGGGTTAAGATTGTATTGTTGCACTTTAGTTTTTGAAACATTTCAATTTGTAAAGAGTTAGTTGATGCATGTATCTGGTAGTTGATGTAGACGTCTTAAAATGTTATAATTTTTATCCACAAACAAAAAGTGAATGTAAATTTCTATGAGTGTAAAAAATGATATTTTGAATAAGACCAAACAGTCCAGACTGCTTAAGATTTCTTTTATGAATTAAGATCAGCTTTCTACATCAACTACCTAAATACGTTATGAAGTGCATAATAGAATGATGATGGCATCCCTCCACTCTGGTTATTTTATATAACAAGCTTTATCGCCTCATGTGTGCTTACACACAAAAGGAATTTGTCTTGGTGACGGACGCTTCCAATTTACATATGATATAAACTGACAAGACATGAAACATACCAATCTTAAGGTAAAAAAATATTTCAGATAATATGAAATGTGACAGAAGAGGTCCAAGTGGAATAGAATATGTAAAGGTGTTTTATGAATATACCGGGTGTTTTATCGGAAATCTATGCGGGAAAGATTGTTCAAGTTTGTACATTGCACATAATGGAGTTTTAAATCTGACGTCAGTCTTGTTCATCTAATTCTGAGTCACAGTTTCACTGTAGCAACATCTCATGATTCTGATTCTCTGTCAGGCACAGAGAAGGAAATATTCCAAATTTAATGTTAGTGTAAAATGATATCTGTATTACGTATTCTGTGTAAATAAAATGATATCTTATCAAACCGCTGTAAATAATAGAAAACTGTGAACGTGATTTCCTTACTCTATCAAAAGTCTTTTTAGAGTGTTCTCAAATACTGCTATTAATGTAATGGTTCTCTCAAAAATTTAAATTCTGTCATTATTTACTCTCCCATTTGTCATTTTTAAACCTTTATACTTTCAATCTTTTGCAGTGCACAAAAAAGATATTTTGTAGAAAGTTGGTAACCAATCCACGGTAGCAACCCTTTACTTTACTGTATGGACACAAACCAATGCAAGTGAATGTGTGCCAGTTACCAACATTCTTAAAGACGTGCCAGAAAATGTCTCACCTTTCCAAATATATTTTCTCATGTTCACACTTGGAACTGGTGCGGGAGAAATTCATGATGAAATGTTTGGGTGAACTTTAAAATGCATTTGTCCAACCAACACAAACCCACAAAGACATTTTCAGTGTTACACTATTCTACAATGTACGAATGTGTTTTACATATTAACTTATGTAATGTTACGTTTTTGTGCTATATATCTCAAACTTTAACATTCATCTGTCATATATTAAAGAAGTTTAGACATTACAAAATGAAGGATATCATTTAGGACTTATATCGTTGTATAACTTTAACGTTATTCAAGTTCTCTCATTTAAGATCTACTTACTGAGATCACGAATCAAAAATAAATCAAAACTAGATTTTAACTTAGTTGACTTCTGTAGATTCAGACATCCTCTAAATGTCCTGCATGAAGGTAAATGAGCAATATGTCTTGGCTCTCACCAATGCCCTCTGGCTCATTTTCATCCTCACCAAACAATGTGGTTTTGGTTGAGCTTTCCTTTAAAGCCGATGACTTCTCTGTTGGGCTTTGTGTAAAGCCTGAAGTTGTCTGGGCTTGCAGCTGCGTTAAGAATGTTGGAGATAAAATCAGCCCTGAAACAGAAAGGTTCAAATCCAGATACAAAATGCATACAACTCCTCCCGAATCTTATGATATTGTAATGCTAATATGACAGACTCATCCCCACGAGGGCCAGATAAACCTTGTGCATCTTAACAAGGATGTAACATTCTTGTACTTGAAATATTATTTTGCCAAATTTGACCTGGACTGATGAGAGAAAGCAGCGCATCGTGTTCCTGCAAAACCTTCTGCAGCTGTTTCACCTGAAGCCGGAGGAGAGACTCATCTTGTCCTGGATTCTGTCCACAAAAATATTTTATATAAAGTATGGTAAAGTATTTTCAGCTCAAATGTTCTCTTTTGGGCTTAAATGTTTACTTACATTTTTGCTATAATTCTTGCCGTGCATGTTGCCGGCATTAAAGTTCTAATGTTAAATTTAATCGGATAAAACATGCCAAAGCAGTTTATACAATAGAGGATTTTTGAAGAATGTTTCTAATTAAACCCAAAAAATTTGCCTAAATTGACTTCTAAAAACACAAAACCAGTGCTTAAAAAATCATTTTGTTTGATTTTATGTATTATTGCGAAACTTGGGATGTCCAAATTGGCTGCTTTTGAAGAAAACAAAGCACAATATAAACAATCAATTACTGTGTTAATCTAATTTTAAAAAAGTGTTTTTTTAATACTTTTGTTGGTAAAATATTTTATCAGAGGTAACTAATAAAAATGATTTAAATAAAAAAATAAAAATCACGATATGTGAAGAAACAATGTATCAGAACGTCAGCGGCGAACTACAGGTTTTCCACCTGACAATCCCCTATTTGTCTTTACTCGCATATTTTTATATAATGAAATACAAATTGTTGTAGTTATTGAAAACATCCTTTTACATGTTAGCTGTGATGCTTAAAGGTCAGATTGCTTCACTATGCAACCCATTTACTGTTTACAATCATTTTCGGCTCATTGTTTTTAGACTTTCAACGGAAATACACACATGTTGTGGCTAACCTCTCTGATGAAGCTTTGAGAAGTGAAATGTTGAGCAGATTGGCATGTACCCATGCCAACTTCAGGGTAACTAGGGTCAGAGTCACCCATCTTAAGTTGCCCGTCGCTCTGCTTGTTTTCCTTATGATGATGTTCGACAGGGCACGCAGTCGGAGGTTTTGCCAAAGCTTGTGTTTGCTTCTCTGAGCTGGGTTCAATCACATTTCGGTTGTGAGGCATTTCAGCAGACATTGCCCACAAGTTTATTGTGAAACTGCTAACAAATGTTTCACGTGTTTATCAAAAGCGAAAGTGAAGTAATTGCCGAAAATAACAGAGTAATAAGAAAGTTACAACAAAGGAAATTAAACTATAACATTAAATCCTACTTACACGGTTATCTTGCTGAAGAGTACACGTGTTGTAAATACGAACAGCCATGCAAACCCTTCACCTGACAGCTTAAACGGTTGGTTGTTATAGTAACTCTAAACAATGAACGTTGAGACCAGATTAAAACAACACACCCCTAAAACACACATATTCATTTTTGACAAATATTTGTCCTCTATTCGAAATACTTCTTAAGATCTTACCATGGAAATATCAATCTGGGAAATTAAGAACAAAATATTTATATAATGGCAAACGTCTTCCAATATTAATCATCCACCCACTGCAAGAAGGAAAACCAACTTTTAAAAGCAAGAACCACGATCATAGCAATTGGTTTTATTGATTCAATCAAGTAAGCCCATTGGCTTGGTTTAAACGAATACTCCACTTGAAAACGAAAAATCCGTCATGAATCAAGCACTCGACCTCAATCAGATAGAAGTTATAAGATATTTCAAAAAATCGATGCAGTCGTGTAATCAAAGGTGCCCTTAATCTTCAAAATAATATGATAATAGCCCCAGTCGCGAACGTTCTTCCAAACATCTTTGTGGTTAAGCAGACCAAGCCACTGAGACATTACTCAAAATATCTTCTTTGGTGTTCCATAGAAGTAAAGAATTTTTAATTTTGCAAACTGCCTTATGTGATGTAAGAACATATTTGAAAAGGCATTTCGGCTAAATCACATGATTAGTACCAGTAATGCTGGTTCAATATTTATTGATCAACAAACACAGCAGAGTTCATGTCCTTGATTAAACAACGATTGACTGGAAGACTTAGTGCTATTACATTAGTGCAATATATTAACATGATCAAAATAATTTAATGTCTATGTTGCAATAGTTTGCAATAAGTGAACAAACGAATGGTATGACCACAAAGTGAGAATGTCAATATTAATGCATCATAAATAAAGAATAATTGATTGTTTCTTTATATAAAAGAACAATTCTTTTTTGTCAAATGAATATCCGGACATGAAGAACAGTCCAAGCACATTTGTGTTTAACTTTCATTACATGGCGAATCTTAGATATTCTGCTGTTTTCAAAGGTAAAGGGATCTTTTTTTTTTTTTTACTTTATAGCTCTTTTTGAAAGTTTTCAAACACTTTCACTTTGCCATGAATCAGGAGCATGTTCTCTCTGATTAATGATTAATAAAAGACTGATTTATATTCAGAACCAGAACATCAGTGCTCAGTATACTTGCTAAGTTCCAACATGAATGATCAGAATGGTTTTTTTTTATTTGGTCGTCTACTCTTCTCAGGTGAGCATTATCTTATTATGTTATTCTTCATACGAGTGTAAAATTACTGAATCAACTATACTCATTTTATATGGATGTGAATAATATGATGAATTCTGTTCCCTTTAGTTTTCTTAATGGGTTACACTGAAAGCACAGGTAAATTTACATGGTTTACGTCCAATCCATAATTTTTAGAATAACGGTAATAGTTTATGGATGAATAAACACATTTTTTGATGTTTTCCGAGCACAATTTCCCGAATCAACATAAACTAAATAAAACCAAATAAAAACCAAATAAAAAAAGATGTCATGGTGGAGTACCTATTTTTTAAGATGCATTACATAAATTATTAATATTGTCAAAAAAATAGTACACTTTTGAGTAAACACATCAAAATAATTGACTAATGCAAACATAACAATGGGAATTAGACGTACTTCCTTATATATAAAAGAATCTCAAATCTATTTGCAGAATGCTTTTTTGTCATTTTATTAATATACTGAGTTCCTATCCATGCTTGGCTCTTATTGTTTGCTTCCTTAATCATCCAGTCAGTTGTTCATTTTTGACACATTTAAATAGGATTTAAGCTAAAAGCAAGCTGATTTGACAGAAGGAGTTGTTAGTGAATCATTGTTTCAATCATTGTAAATGTTTTGGAATTGCAAAAAAAATTTAAATTTTCCATCAGTATAATAATTTTTTAAAAATCTTTTAATATTTTTTTTTTAAATATCTGAATTACTGTTGTGGACAAATATTTGCTTTTCTGCTCTTATATGGTTACAGAAGATTGTATATATGGCAAAGGAGAAGACTACAGAGGGACGATCTCCACCACTGAGAGTGGACACACGTGCCAACGCTGGGACTCTGTTCAAACAGGGTGAGAAACTAGCTTATATTTTGTGAGCATTAATAAAACATACTACACAAATTGTTGGTATTTATAGATTCAATCACTTGGAGGAGAACTACTGCAGGAACCCTGATGGAGACACCAAACCCTGGTGCTATTCCCTAAATCCATCCAAACCTTGGGAGTACTGCTCTATTCCACACTGCAGTAAGATTCACTCCTGTCAAACATAAATCAATGTATAAAATACTCAGTTTATCAATCATTGTAAATATTTTTAGATACTACAGCCGTCCCAGAGTTTACGTGTACTACTGGAAATGGAAGATCTTACAGAGGAACTATTTCAGTGACCAGATCAGGAAAAACTTGCCAGAAATGGGCATCTCAAACTCCTCACATCCATGCCAAAACACCAGACAAATTGCCAAACACGTAAGCATTGAAGGTTTACAGAAAATAAAAATCCTGTCATGATTTACTCAACCTCAAGTCGTTCGCTCATCTTCAGAACACAAATTAAGACGAAGAACGGTTCTGATCTTCTTATGAACAACCCCACATCCATTTATGCAGTTAATATATGCAGTTTTTATATTTAATATATATATATATATATATATATATATATATATATATATATATATATATATATATATATATATATATATATATATAAGTATTTATATTTAGTTTCAGTCTCCTACACTTGTCTATGTGGTGTAGACATAATTCAAGGGGAAATATTTAATGAAGTCGTTATTTTTTTATGTGCATGATGTCAGAATGTTGCATCCGATGCAACTTCTTGCTTTAATTTTTAAAATAATTTCTCTCAGAGGTCTTGAAGAAAACTATTGCAGAAACCCTGATTTCGACAGTAAGCCCTGGTGTTACACCAATGATCCTGACACCCGCTGGGAATTCTGCAATGTACCCAGTTGCGAAGGTTAAGTGAGATCCTTTGTAACAACAAAAACGTAATACAAATACATTAAGATTAGCCTGCAGTATATATGAATTAGGACATGTATATAATTTCTGTCCAAACAGGTAGTCTGACATGTGGACAAGCAGAAACAAAACCCAAAGAGTGCTTGCTTCGTGTTGTCAGTGGATGTGTTTCTAATCCACACTCTTGGCCTTGGCAGATCAGCCTTAGAATTGGGTATATATACATAAGAATGGACATAAGATGCTTTAAAATAGAAGTCATGTATTTGGTAAATATCTGGCTGAATAATTGTTTAATTAAGAATTTCAATTTCTGGAAATGTTTCAAAATGGAAAGTAAATAGTAATGTTGCTTTCTTGAAATTAAAATGAATTTATTTTTAATGTTACACAGTTTTGCATTTCTGTATTTTAGTAGATTGTGCAGCAGTACAGACAGAAAGAAACAAAGTGTAAAGAATGAGGGCCAATTACAGCAGTTTTCATTGTTTTGATAAAATATGTAGTGATATTCAGAATCTAAATGTTAAAGATAACCGTTAACTTCCTATGCTTACACCACAGATTTTCAGGCACAAAATAGATTTTAATAGTTAACATTTTTTGTTATAGTTCAGACAAAGCACACTGTTGTGGTGGAACTCTGATAAATGCACAGTGGGTCCTTACTGCTGCCCATTGCACCCAAGAGTAAGTAGTTCAAAACAAAGGTGAACAAACCTGGAGGTTTTTAGAACAGCAAAAAAAAGAAACGTTTACTTATCACACAGATGTCCAAGTCCTTACAAGATCTTCCTTGGAACCCACACGAAACAAGGAAACGACCAATCGAAATTGGAACGAAGTGTTTCGAAGATAGTTGAGAGACCATCCGGAGCTGACCTCGCTCTTCTCAAGCTAGACAGGTAAGAGAGTCGCAGTTCTTCAACATTGACATCCAGAAGGCAAACTTACAATTAAAGTGTTTCTTATTTTAGTCCTGTAGAATTAAACGACAAGGTATCACTTGCATGTCTGCCAGAAAAGGACTATATTCTACCCCATGATACCGAATGTTTTGTGACGGGCTGGGGAGAAACACAGGGTAGGTGAAAAAACATCTTCACATGGTTGAAAGAGCATTAGAACATATAAATACAGTCCTTCATTAATGGGAATGATTATGTTGCTTAGTTTTAAGCTTGTCTTTCTTCAGGAACTGGTGGAGAGGGTTACCTGAAGGAAGCCGGCGTACCAATAATCAAGAATGAAATCTGCAACACTCCAGAGTTTCTTAAAGGCCGCATAAAGGATTATGAGATGTGTGCTGGAAACAAAGAGGGTGGAACAGACAGTTGTCAGGTTAAAATGAAATGAGAAAATAGAAATTACTCTACACTTTATTTTGTTCAGAAACGTTACGCTTTGTATTCGTTTTGTTCTCACAAATTTAGGGGGACAGCGGCGGTCCTCTCGTCTGCAAAGCTGAGAACAAGTTTATTCTTCAGGGAGTGACATCATGGGGTGTTGGCTGTGCTCAAGCCAAGAAACCTGGAGTGTACGTCCGTGTCTCGAAGTTTGTGGACTGGATTATACAAACCCTTAATGAAAACTAATAAAAGTTAAATTGTATATCCACTCATAAGATGTGCTTTGGAATTTAAACATACAGATAACATGTTAGCATAAAGGGTTCACAAATTACATAATGCCCACACAAATGTGATCTGAAATAAACAATAATATTAATAACAGATCAATATGGCATAGAGCCACCACTACCTGCTTTTGAAATGTCAAACGACTGGATTTTTTTCTTTAAGACAAACAATAATGTTATATGCATTCTGGTACTCCAGATGTCATAAAAAAAAAAAATTTAGTTTGTAGAGCCCTAGCGCTCATTTGCAATTATGTCAAATAAAAAACATGATGAAAAAAGGCACAAAAACGTACAATAAATGCTTCCTGTAATATCTTTTCAAAATACTATTTGTTGTGTTATTTGTGAAATATTACTTTTACGACTGTCATTATTAGTCGATAAGTATAGCATACAACATATGTCATACAAGTATACATATTTTGTATAATTTACTTAAGAAGCAATAATATGAAAACCAGAGCATAATACTGTGTCTCCAAGTTTCCTTCTTGAGTGAGTAAAGCACAAAATAAGACTGATATTGATTAAGCCCAAATTCAACTGTATACTCCTCACCGTGTCATTTGATCTGTACAGCTCACATATAAGAATCAAAAAACACTTGGACATGGCCGTGTTCTGCATATACAAACCCTGACAAACTGTATATGCAAAAATGATAAGTTAAGCAGTAAAAGAGAAAGTAATCGGTTTAACATTTACTAGTTTCCAATCCAGCGCTAGGACCACTACATGGAAAGGATGTTGTTAAGAGGTTTAGCACCACCAGTGTGTTTTTATATGGCTTCATTAAACTTTTGTAGAACTTTCAAATGGTAAATTCGGTTTTGTTTTTTTTGTTTATTGACTTTGCTTAGTTGATCATTTACCTGTTGATTAGAGACATTGATGGGAATTGGGTTTTTTTGGTGAATGAGAACAGATCTGTGCACCGGATTTAGTGTTCACTTTAGTTTTTCATGTCGTAATTTACTGTGTAAACAGTACAAAAACTGTTAAAGTCCTTGATGTTTAAATAAATCGTTTTTTTCTATCCATTTTTCAGTATTCTTTTTAAAGCCGTTTAATGTCTTAAAATCGCATCAATGTGACAAACGTGATGACATTCGTTGATAAACATTTCGGTAAATGGTGAGGTCACAAACAGTAATGGGGGTTCAGAAAACATTGATTGACAAACATGATGTGACCTGGTCCATGTCCTTGTAAGGATAATGATTGACAGATGACTGACTGCACTATGATATTTGTTGTACTTACATTCAGAACCTCTGTGCTCAGATTGCTCGACAGAACTCCAACATGGTGGTTCGAAAACCAGGTCTTTTTTTATTTTGTCTTTTCCTCTTCTCAGGTAACGCTTGTTATTCTTGTCATTCATTTATTTACATGACAAATTATTTTGTGTGTTAATTATTTAATAATTGTCTAATCTAATGAACCCTATTGCATCCAGGTGTCTTAAGGGGCCGCACTGAAAGTACAGGTAACAGAATTTACAATAAAACGTATTGTTTTTCAATCTAAAGAATCTTTCTTTAGGTATCAGAATATGTTTTTCTATTCGGAATAGTTCGTCGTTGTTTATCTATTATCAACCTTATAAAACACGGGTACAGGTTAAACTTCTCACGACCTTAACAATGAGTCGGAGAAACACAAGAAATTTAAGTTAAAAGATTTAACGTTGACCTGAGAAAAAATACGTACAACTTGAAAGAATCTGTAGGAGTTCAACTTGACAAATAAACAATATTTAATATAATAAGTATACATTATTTATATTTATTTATTATTTATATTTATTTATTTATTTTTATACCATTATTTTTTTATTTATTATTTTTATACCATTATTTTTTTATTTATTATTTTTATACCATTATTTTTTACGATCCACAGATACTCTGGAAGCGTACATTAAAACAGACGGCGCTTGGATAGTAAAAATCACCAAATCACAATACACAGTCAAAACAGTGGAAGAATGTGCCACCAAGTGTGACAAAGAGACTTCCTTTACATGCAGGTACAGTTCAAACCACAACAGATTTGACTACGTGTAATCAATTGCAGCTCTTTCGTAAGTCATCCAGCGTAGACCGGCCTGAACGATGGACGCAAATTTGTGTATTTCAGGTCCTTTTACTATATTGAGAAGGATCAGGATTGTGTAACATTGCCTGCCAACTCTAAAACTGACCAATTACTGCGAAGAATGAGCACCACGCTTTATGAGAAAAAAGGTACGTATTCAGGCCTCAATTAGGATCTATTCTACATCTTTCAGTTTTACCGTTTCAGTTTCTTAAAAGCGTCATAAGTTACATTAGAATGTATAATACAACGGCCAAGCTATGTTAACATCCCTGAGTTAATATATAACCTTGTCAGATTTATCAAAGTGTAGTTTGGCCAATGTAGGTAAACAAAGCAAACAGGATTATCAAAAAATCTATCATCCAATGAAAAGTCTTTGCAAGATCAAGTACTATGTAAGTACTATGTAAGTATTTAGATTTTAGTAGTGAATGTGTCTTTCTACAGTATGCAGACTGTGATATCAGCCATTCACTGTGGTTGTCAACTAATGAGTAGCGGGTTTGAGAATATGATGTATTCATTATGTAATTCAAGTAAAAAGTGAAAACATAATCAACGATAACATCACATCTTCTGGAATTGTAAAGCATTACATGAAAGGTTTCTGGAATAATGTCTTCTGGTTGGTATTACACAGAGTTCTTACAGGAATGTGTCAATGGGATTGGCATGGACTACAGAGGGACAAAATCCAAGACAAAAACAGGAATCTTGTGTCAGAGATGGGAGGGTTTTTTCCCCCATAAGCCAAAGTATGATTTCCTATTTTTGCTCTAAAACAAAAAGAAAACAGCTTTAGAAAATACAAAAAAGTTCATTGACCTGTCCCGCAGCATAACACCAAAAACACACCCAAAAGCTGACCTGGAGTCCAATTTTTGTCGCAACCCCGACGGGGACAAAGGGGGTCCCTGGTGCTACACCACAGATCCAGATAAAAGATGGGAAAACTGTGATATCCAAGATTGCACCGGTACATCCAGCAACTTTCACAACTATCTGTTATATAAATAGAGAACCCGCTTTTAAATGTGTCCCCCAATATCTGTAGAGGAATGCATGCAGTGCAGCGGAGAAAACTACAGAGGAAAGATCTCCATCACTGAGAGTGGACACACCTGCCAACGCTGGGACTCTCAGAAACCACACAACCATGGCTACATCCCTTCAGTGTAAAAAAGCTGACTTTTCAAAACATGTCCGACACATTGTCCAGTCTCTTCAAGTACACATTTGTGTTTTATGTTTTTTAAGCCTTCCTGACAAGTACTTGGAAGAGAACTACTGCAGAAACCCTGACGGAGAACCCAGGCCCTGGTGCTTTACCACCAATCCAAACAAACGCTGGGAAGCCTGCTCTATTCCACGATGCAGTAAGTGAATTCCTGAGAAATAGATGGTTTCCTTGAGGCACAAATACATCCGGCAGAACATATGTATTTTACAGCAGATGTGTTCCAGATCTCCAGCTCTTTATCAGACGTCTTAAGTATATGGGCAATTCCAGCGTTATGGACGTGATTTTTTAAGTTATGGACTTGACATAAAAACAGACTGAGAAAAGAATTGTTACCAGTAAACTAATCAAACTGTTTTCATACAAAAACCACTGCTGATGATGTTAAAACATCAGAAAAATAGTTTTCTGTTTAAAAAACTTAAATAAACCGGCATCATGGACGTGACAAAAAGGACACACTTTTTGGAAGACAACAAACTTCTCAAGATTTATGTGAATTAAAATGTACAAACCAGTAGCAATAATATCCAGCAAATGGCCAGGGACATTAATAAGCAAAATGCGGCAATATGGATGTGACAATCCTGAGAATAGCCCTTACTTTGCAATAAAAAATCATGCACTTTTAAAAGAATATAATGCACCTCACAGGGGTATTTAAACCACTAAAAATTAACAACTATGCTTAAATTAAATACCTTTGGTTGAAACTCAATTTTTTTATGGTGAGGTTGACTTTTTCCCAGAATTGCCCTCATTTGCTCTGGGTTGTATGTCAAATGATTGGTTTAACATTAATGTTATTTTATTTTCTAGCGACTGAACCACCCACAATTGTGCCAGAGCTAACATGTGCAACAGGAGATGGGACTTCTTACAGGGGCACGATATCCGTGACTGTATCAGGGAAATCTTGCCAAAGCTGGAATTCTCAAATTCCCCACAAGCATTCCAGAGATCCCGAAAGCTACCCATGCAAGTAAGAATCCAACGTGACGAAAATGATTTTAAGGGACGTTTAGGGTTTGATTCATTGGCCTACACCCAAACATAGATGGCATTCCTCGAGGAGTTCAGATGCCACATAAGCCGTTTGAAAATTCCTGTTAATAGTAGCAATTTATTCTATGTTTATGTTTGGGGATCTAAGTTAAATAACTTTTAATAGAAACACAGAAGATAAAATATTCATGTTATGAACTTGCGTACATGCCTGATGAAGCCTCGCAAGTCTGCTCCAGGTCTTCTGATGTTAACATAACCGCATTATTGCAAAAGACAAATACAGAATTTGTGTTATGAACGTCACGTGATGTCATCTTATGGCGGCATAGCGATAACGTGATGTTCAGTCACTAGAGAATAAAGTGAATCATTAAATCTAAGCTTTACTTATTTATTAAATAAATTCCGTTGGCTTTTGTGTCCGGAATAGTCAAAAACCTTAAACATTTCTGTTTAGTCGAAAATATTTTATACTTCATGTAATTTATGAATTGTTATGTATTTTATTTGAGCAACACTTTATGTTTTGTAAAAAATAGTTTTAAGACACTTAAAGGTAAGCTAGTATACCTAAGTGTACAAAATCAGGATGGCACCTCTTCAGACTCATTTTGAGCCAGGCAAATGCTTTCAACCTAGTGAATCATTTCTTTTCAGAGATCTTAAAGA
Organism: Triplophysa yarkandensis; assembly: GCA_033220385.1. Classification (NCBI taxonomy): domain Eukaryota; kingdom Metazoa; phylum Chordata; class Actinopteri; order Cypriniformes; family Nemacheilidae; genus Triplophysa; species Triplophysa yarkandensis. The sequence goes on from CM065658.1 coordinate 19,851,412, forward strand.
GAACTACTGCAGGAACCCTGATAACGAGAGAGGCCCCTGGTGTTACACCACAGATCCTAACACCCGTTGGGAATACTGCGATGTGCCCATTTGTGGAGATCAGCCTAAACCCGGTCTGTATTCCATGACCAACATAAAATCATTATAAGAAATAATTCTGTTTTCTTTCCTGTTATTTATCATGTGCAGCAGGTGAAATATGTAACATAGCATTTGTGATTCCTAGAAGATCCGGTCATTCCTGAGGGGGAAGAGTGTTATGAAGGTGATGGCAGCTCATACCGTGGTGTCATGTCAGAGACCATCAGTGGAAAGAAATGCCAGTTCTGGACATCCATGGAACCACACAAACATTCCAAAACCCCTCAGAGCTTCCCCAAAGCGTATAAACAGTCACACAAACACTCATGAAGAATCATTTACACGGTGATATGGAAAGAAAAAGTAATACACATTTTTTCCCTGACTCAGAGATCTGAGGAGGAACCTCTGCAGGAACCCAGATGGTGACCGAGCCCCATGGTGCTACACCACTGATCCCTCGGTTCGGTGGGAGTATTGCAACCTTGAGCGTTGTGACAGCAAACCCAGCAAACCTGAGACTTCCCAGGATTCACAACGTGAACCTCCTACAAAACCAACCACGCTTGCCGCTCCTCCGACCGGCCAGACAACCTCTACAGGTTTATTTAATATCAAGCTATAAAACAAAAACGGAATTTATTGTATATTGTCCAGTGGAAGTTACAACACAATGGGTTCTTTTTCATCAGATTGTAAAAATGGCAACGGCGGGGATTACCGTGGCCCTACATCTATAACATTAACGGGAGCGACTTGCCAAGCATGGAGTTCTATGACGCCCAATCAACAGAGCAGCTTTACTCCTGAGACACATCCAGACAAGGGTCTTGAATCTAATGTAGGCTTATGTCGAATTATAGATATGAAGGATTTTCACAGATTTTTTTAACATGGCTTTTCTCGCAACTTGTTAGCAATGCCGAAATCCAGATAATGATGTGAATGGACCTTGGTGCTACATAAACGATCGAAATCAGAAGTGGGATTACTGTCAGATCCCAGACTGTGGTAAGAATATCTAAAATGTCTGGTGAAAAAAAAATTTACATCTATGACTTTTTTCTATCACAGAACACAAAATGATGTGTTTTGTTGGCATCTGAACATCAGCTGGGGAACCTATTGATTTCTATTTAATGACCCCGAGACCAATGCGAAATTTCTTCTTTTGTGCTCTGCAGAAAAAGAAAAAGTCATGCAGGTTTGAAATGACAAGAGTGTGACTGATGACAGAAATGTCACTTTTGGGTGAACTTCTTTTTCACCCAAAGCCATTAGGGCTTGAACAATACGATGAAACAAATCATGACTTGAAATGAAATGTATTGTTATGTAGGATACTTGACATGTATATTTCTGATACAGAGAGTCAGAAATGTGGACAACCAGCTGTAAAACCCAAACGCTGTTTTGGGCGAATTGTTGGGGGATGTATTTCCAAAGCACACTCCTGGCCTTGGCAGATCAGTCTTCGTACCAGGTACACAAACACATACCTCCTGTGTCTCACGTCACATAGCGTAATGATACATTTTGCATACAACAGGTAAATTGAGTAATTTGATTTAGTCCTTTTGAAATAATAAAGCACATACCTACGCAAGTATTGTGAAATACATTTATTCCTGTATTATACATATACATATCCTGTAATATATTGTATTCATTTTATTTTAACACTGTCATAGTGCTGGCAAAATTCATTTCTGTGGTGGAACACTGATTGATGCACAGTGGGTCTTAACCGCAGCTCATTGTCTTGAGAGGTAAGTGGGGTTTTTAATTGTAATTGTTTTATTACTTGGAAAAAAGTCCACACCTGCAGTTTTGCTTTAGAAACAAATGACGAAATGTATACCTACCATCACACAGGTCTAAGAGGCCGTCGGCTTACAAGATCTTCCTTGGAATCCACACAGAACGTGCCACTGAACCGTCCAAACAGGAACGAGACGTTTCCAAGATTGTTATGGGACCATCGGGAACTGACATTGCTTTGCTGAAGTTAGACAGGTACGATAGAATAAAACACGTTTGTAATTATAACTCTTACATTTGATGGAATAGTTCCAAGTCTAGCACAAATTTAGTTTCATTTATGTGTACTAAAATTAAGAGGTAAAACACTATAATGACTTGTGTCTGAATTTAGGCCCGTAGTGATAAATGATAAGGTTTCACCTGCTTGTCTACCAGACAAGGACTATGTGGTACCAAGTGGTACAGAATGTTATGTGACAGGCTGGGGAGAGACACAAGGTAGGACCATTCAACAAGAAATATTCATATTATATACAGATTTCTAACTACAAAACTTGTACGGCTCTTTCTACGGTCTTTCTTCATGCTGATTGGCTAAAAGTTGGTTTGGCCTAGGCTCAACTCAGAAATCGGTAGCCCGAAAATTCATTCATATCAATTATGCGCTCTAAAATCGATGATTGTAAGGATGTAATAATTTGTATTTAAAGCTGGGATATCAATTAAGTAAATTATATACATTTAAGTAAAAACATGTAAATCAGAGTAACTATAAAAAATGATTTTATAATTTTTTAATTATTTCATTCTTTAAAGAAATAAACGCAAATAATATGTGGAAATTTAAAAGACATTTAAAGCAATTAACTTTAGGATTTGTTTGATTCATTTAATTATTTAATGATTTTGAGTAGATTTTGAGTGTATTCTTATTTGTGTGTAATTTACTAAGCCACTCAATTATTTATTCACGTGTATTTTTTAAGGATCCATAGTTCTCTTTGTAAGACAAAAGAAATTTGACATCTTCCAAAGAATAAACAACACAAACGAATAAAATAAACGTATTGTCAAACGATTGTTAGATGACATGTAAATAATGACAAATAAATAATATTTTTTTTGATTCTAGGAACTGGTGGAGATGGTACCCTTAAAGAAACAGGTTTCCCTGTAATTGAGAATAAAATCTGCAACCGTCCATCATTTTTGAACGGTCGTGTAAAGGAACACGAGATGTGTGCTGGAAACATAGAGGGAGGAACGGACAGTTGTCAGGTTAGAATTCACATTCTAAAGTCCACAAATTTGTGACCCATTAATTAAAAACTCACAGATTTAATATCATTATATTCTTAATGCTCTGTTCTAATGATAATTTTGGGCTGCCCATTCTTTTTCATTTTATAGGGTGACAGCGGCGGTCCTCTCGTCTGTTATGCACAGAACAAGTTTGTTCTTCAAGGAGTGACATCATGGGGTCTTGGTTGTGCTAATGCCATGAAACCCGGAGTGTATGTCCGTACCTCGAAGTTTATCAACTGGATTGAAAAGAGTATGAAAGAAAACTGATTAAGCTTTGTCTTACAAGCACAAGTTTTGCAATGAAAATGAAGAATTCAAGAATTGAACCCTGTTGTAAAGTCTGAAAAGGCCAACAGGTTTTTTTACAGGCATACATCTACAGTATACATTATACAAGTATACAATATCTTACATACTCTTAATTTAGGCTGTTCCCACTTTTATTACAGCTCGCAAATGCCCTTTAAATGTAATGGATTTTATGGTTTTCCTGCATTAAAAGAAGAGAAAAGAATCTTTTTGTTTGTGTTGTTTCACACGAGTGGATAAACGTTTTTGTTTGTTTGTTGTAGTACAGTTTAACAAACACAATTACAGAATGGAAAAGTTCAATGTTTTCAAGTTGACAAGAACTTTATTAAATGCTTAAATTATCCACAAAAAAGACTGGTGTCAAATGATAAAAAAGGCACACTATCGGTCGAAAGTTTTGGGATGTTTACTCACTTATGCACATTTTCACATTATAAAAAGGAATTATATTGTAACCTTTTAACTAAATTTGCAGAAATGTTTTTGTCATTTTCTCACCCTGAGATGATATGAAATTAATTTGAAAGGGGTCTCCGTCTATCTGCTCTCTTATTGTCCGTTCTATCTTCAATCATCAGTGAAAGCCATCCATCCGTGTTAGTTATGTGTACGTTTTGTGGAGAAATGTTTCACTCGAGTGTCTCAAAACTTTTGACCGGTCAAATAGAAAACAACAACTAGATCAGATCAGAACCATTTTGACGTCGATAAGAGTTTTTTCCTCGTGTGCATCATCATTTCTATCACTCCTCTTGTTTCTGACCTTCCAGTCCAAAGTGTGTATGCATTGTGGAGTGAGAGTTTGTCTGGAGCAAGGCGCTGTTTTTTAATCATCTTTCTCATATGATGTCACTCAAATTTAATATTATATTCACAAGAAGTGACAGAACATCATACGGTTGTAACGTCTTTTTTGGATGTGACATCAGACGGCAGCAGATTCTCAAGCTGTTGACTCTTCAGATGAATTTCTTTCTTGCTGTATAAGAAACAGTTTGCACTCATAAAAACATTCATAACAGAAGTAACTATGTTCAGGAGAGTGACTTTACCTGGTTTGATTTTCGATGTCTTCGATGGTTTCTGGAAGAGGCATACCTTTGGTTTCAGGTAAGAGCAAAACCAGTCCACCAGCCACAAATGCAAGAGCACCTGATAGAGAACATTCCCTTTACAAACGTCGCATTGACATTTTCATAACATAATCTATAATCTGGTTTGCTGTGCATACAGTGGAGGTCAATGGAAACCAATGTTGTCTATGAAACATCTCCCTTTTTGTTCTGCAGATAAACAAAGTCACACAGATTTGAGGAAGCAGGATCAAGGACTTTTCATTTTTGAGTATACCATGCCTTAAACATGGCTCAACGTGACTTGCACAAGTAGTATACTCTTAAGAAATAAAAGTGCATAAAAGGTTCCTTAGAGCAATGCCGTAGAAGAACCATGTTTGGTTTCACAGAGAACCCTTTACTAAAAGGTTGTTTAAAGAATCATTTCTTCCTTACATTTTTTGAGGATTTTTTTTCACCATCAGCCTTTTTTGAGACCGAAAGGTTCTTCAGATGTTGAAGGTTCTTTGTGGAACCATTTAGACAAATAGGTTCTTCTATGGTATTGTGAAGTAGCTTTATTATTTGGGTTTGTAGTGGTACTTAAACGTGATCCTGGAACATCATTCACGTGAACAAATCATTGCCCTCTGATCCTATGGGTACATGTGGGATAAAGGTTGGGGTTGTGATTGGTCGATAGTCGTTTTATCAACAAAAACTGTATGTACCGTACCGAAAATAATGAGAGGCAATTCTAGCCAGATGACAGCAAGCCGGTAGAGCAAGAATGGCGCTGCAATCCCTCCAATGTCACACAATGTGGAACACACTGATACGCCCAAATTTCTGCAGGGAAAGACAGTGTTAAAGAGCAAAAATCTATCAAATATAGATACGATGTGAAAGATTGCAGTACTGTTACTCACCTGATAACAGTAGGATAGAGTTCTGTGTTTACGAAAACAACCATTTCAAAGGCCATAGTGATGCCCAGACGGCCTATACAAGCGACAATCGTTTTCAACCAGAACATACCTGAAAAGATCAAGCCCAATATAAAGAAATGTTTCTACAATAAATGCATTCAACCTAAAAGCTTAGTAGTAAACATTTGTAGTTGTTTAAAAAGGCTCATCAAAGTTGACTCATGATTTTCGGGTTTCAAATCCATGAAGAAAGGTTTGGATTTACTTTCAATGCTGAAATGTGAATAATAAGTTATGATTCATTCTAAGTTTGTTTAGTCATAACATAGCATTTCCATAATTCTGTTGAACGATGAGTGAAGTAAAGATTATTGTGGAAATGCACTGTCAAAAATTGTGCTGTTGGGAAAGGGTTGTTAATGGCTGACTACATTTAATTCCCCTGAGACAGCAATGGTGATTTCTTAATCATCCATGCTGTCTAATCTTTATCCTTACAGTTTGAACATTGTCCTGATATAACGGAACTACCTCTTTTCATTTAGTCAATAAAAACTGGACTTATGTAACACGTTGTGCTGCAGTCGTGATGTATTCAGCGGATCAGCATCCAAAAACAGTTATTATTTAACACATTTGCTTTGTAAAGTCAACCGAATTTGTGGTATCAAATGTCTGACGCAAGCTCAATGTTTCAAGTTCGGTTTTATGTCCTTTGAAACATCGTTACTATTTCACTTTGGGGTTTTTTAACGGAGCTTGCCACAAGTTGACACGCTGGACAACATCATGTTAAAAAGTACATCTGAGCAATTCCAGGATCATGGATGTGCATTAAACTCTCAGAATATGTAATTGTTGACAATACACTGAAACCACGGTTCATATTTTTCTAAACCTCTGATCATTGAGTCTAAACATCAGAAAAAAAGGAAATAAACATGCGTTATGTGCGTTACAAACAATGTCATTTTTGGGAAAAAAGGGTTTTTGGGAGATGACAAACTTTGAAGAATTTCCATGAATTAATATGCATGAATCAGAAGAATTAATACTAAACAAAGGGAAAGGAAACAACCCTTTAACCAACATAAATTAGTTATTTCATATTTATTTTGCTGTGGCTATGTATGAAGAAAATATAGCGTTATATCTGTGACAATCCTGGAGTAAAAAAAGTAAAAGGTAAAATAATTAAGTAAATCTTATTCAATCACATATCTCTATTGGAAGTCACCAGTAGGTGTATATAAAATGTATATATTTGTTAAATAAGTACATATTTTTTCATAACACTTAGAAATATTGAAATAAAGAACTGTTGGATTTTTACTCAATAATCCTAATATTGTTCAGCGACAAAATCGAATGATTTGAAAGATTTTATTATTTAAAAAAATTATAAAATAAGCAACGTCAATCTGTTTTTACCGTGTATGGACCATGCACTCAAAATAAAACAATAACATTAAATACTCTCTAAAGATATCACGTAGATATTATGAAGCATAATCAATGCCGACTTACTGTCAGGAATGAATGCCGTGATCAAGCACGCAACGCCGGACAGGATATTCGCGGCTGCGAACGGAAGTCGTCTGCCGATCCGTTCAATGGTGAGGAGGATGAGAAACGCTGCTGGGAATTCCACAATTCCAGATATGAGGAAGTCTAAATACACATTTCCACCAATAATTCCCAGCCTCATAATGAGACCCTGATAAACCACAGCGCTGGTGAACCTACCACAATACAGCAGATATGAAAATATGTAAGGATTTATGCTTATGATATTCAATTTAATGTCGGTGTAACTTTGGAATCAAACGTGCCAGTTAAAACTCAAGATGAAGGTGTATTTTCTCAAGTTGGGAGTTTTGATCAAGTCAAGAAAGGAAGCGGTTGAGGAAGAATCGGTACTGTCATCTTTTAAAGTCTGTTGGATAGAATAAAGGTGTCAAAGTGAAGGACACTAGTATTTGCTAGAAGTATTTTGAATGTGTGCCGTACCTCAATATTCTTGGAAAGTGTTTTTTTGTTTTCTTTGGCAATTTCTTTTGTCACCTCCAATGCTTTGGCTTTCTTGTTTTGGGAGAGAAGCCATCTTGGCGATTCTGGGATGAACCTGAAAGAAAATGTGTCAGCTAGGTTCATTATCTGTAATTGTTATGCTAGAGAGTTGGGAACCATTCTTGTTGCTCATCATTTATTCACCCTAACATTGTTTAAAACCAGTCTAGGAGGTTTTCTTCTGGGAAACACGTAGAAGATATTTTGAGAAATGTGTCCCTACAATGGAAGTCAACAGAGGTTATGGTTGGTTATTCTTCAAAATATGTTCTAAGAAAGGGTGAGTGAATGACTTCATTATTATTTTTTAAATGAAGTATAACCATAAGAACACGTCTCACCAGTAATATGTCAGAAAGCAGATGTATGGTATAGTGAAGGCCACCTGTAGCCAACGCCAGTTTGGAATGAGGTAGGCACAGAGAGAAAGTATCAAAACACCGATGCTGAAGAACATCTGATAGGTGATTCCAACTGTTCTCCTGTAGTCCACTCCAACCAGCTCTGTGACTACACGAACAAACAAAACTCAAAGTAAGCATTTGTAAAACATAAAACAAATATTAACTGCTGCCGTTTATTCACTCTCACATCCTTCAAATCTCCAGTGAAGAACAAAAAGAAGATATTTTGAGAAATGTCACAGTGGCTCATGTCCAGTTAATGTAATTGCATGTTCTGTGTTGGTCAATGTTCTTAAAAATATCTTCTTTAGTGTTCTTTTTTCCCCTTATCAGTTCTGGAGAAATATGCGCAACACATGGGTGATGTTAAATCTACTGAGCAACGTCTGAGCATCAACGTTATTCCTCCAATTTCATTTTAGGTAACAGATTTGCCTAAAGGTCTTAACGAGATTAAAAACACAGTAAGTTAATAATTCAAAAACTTTTTTACTTAGGACGTATCCCACCATCCAGCCACCCTTCACCCCAAAGCCATATAAAGCTCTGAACACCAGCAGAGCGATGTAATTTGGGGACGTGGCAACCAGAATTCCCGTTACTGCGATCAAGAAGTTGGTCATGAGGAAACTCTTCATTCTACCGATTCTGAAAAAACAAACACAAGCGTTACTCAGAAACAAAGTATTGAAAACACATATTACATATGATATCAACAAATAATTAAAGACTCCAAATCATCATTTTCCCACCCTTGAGTTGAAGATACAAATGAAGATATTTTAATGGAAACTTCCACGTCAAAGTCTAAATGAGTCAACATAGACTCATAAAAGCTATGAAAAACTTCCATGAAAAAAATCTTTATTCTAAAGGATTCTGAAATGTACAGTCCAAAAGGGAAAAATGTGTTCAACTGTGTCTTTTGTTCAATGGTGTTTGAGTCAATATTTACGTGATTTGCAGTAGTGTGTCTTTATATATTATGCGACATAAATTCATTTATTTTGCCATTATTTGTGATAATCAATTGAGACTCTTATCATGCAGTACTCAAAAGACTTTTCACAGCTTTGCATTTAGATGTCTTAAAGCTTCTTAAAGACATTAACGCAGGTCTCCTGGAAGCAGTCTGTTGAAGTTTTATTCTCTCTTTTATCGTGCAATAATAGATGAAAGAGATGATGACACCTCATCTTACGCATACAAAAGTCTCACAGAATTTTTGCAGTGCTTTAATTAATATTTAGAAATGTAACTACACTACAAAAAGGATGAATGAATAACCGACCCTAGAGCATTTATTGGGCCGAAAATGCCGACGTGCATGACACTTATATTGTATATGATCTCTCTTTCTTTCTAAAATGATTCCCAGGTGAAAGAGGATCTTCTCTCACAGCTTCTTTTTATGTTAAGCCTTTACCAAAGTACAACCAGGAACATGGATGCAAGAATTGAGTTCCATTCAGACACAAAAGCATCGAGTGAGGTCAGAAGCGTCGTGTCGGGTGTGACGGGAATGATGATGGGGTTCATTTCATTCAAGTGCTGAATAGAGATGAGGTCCGGCTTTGTGCAGGCTAGTCGAGAGCTGTTACACTTGGACTTTCTAAAACATTTATTTATAGACCTCCCTGATTAATTACAAAGGAAAAACAGGATCTTTCTCAAATTGACGCAACAAAATAAAAAATATTCGCATAGATGATTGAAAAACACTTCTACATTTAAAAAATGTTTGTGATGCATATCTATACATTAAGTCAAAACATATAGATCAAAAAGTAAACCCTGTCTTACTTGTCAGCCATGTATCCGATAGAAATGCTGCCGATCAGAAACCCAGCATTGAGTGTTGCCTGGAACATGTCAACATACCAGGCGTCTGCACACACCAGATCAAACTGTGACACACATAACACAACATTTGTTAGAATTCACACATCTTTAAAAGCCTTTATTTTACAACCCCGGAACTAACCTCGGTAACAAAAGACTGTCTCCCTTCATAATCATAAACCCAACCGTCCGTGCAGGCCGTCACAGGCGACGCAGAGTGGTTTCCTTTAAAACCATCACAGGTCAAACCGGTGGAGTTCCAGTCCATGTTGTATCTCTCACACTGGCTGTATCCCACACCTGCCGAGGTGTTCACCAGTGGAACGGTGACCCTTCGAGTGTCCTTAAGACTCCATCCACAATACTCGCTGATGTGACTGACACCCGGGTCACGACACCAATGCTCGGGGGTGAAGCCCTGGAATACAATCCCAACGTATGCACAAGGGAAAGGCATGGAGACCAGACAAAACAGGGCGACTATCCGTATCTGGCATCGACCGAATTGCCCGATCTCCTCGAAGATGTCGTCAAATGTGGCCATGATTACTGGAAAGTGCCGGAGGACCTGAGAGAGGCACCAGGTTTTGGACGGAGTATACAGAGAGTCTGGCTGATCAAAAGTCGAGAGAGAGGGCAGACCTTTGATCCATTCATACTGGAAACTGACCAATGATGCGATCAGACAGCGGAAGGCCCACCGAGTTACATTTTAATAGATCTGACAGATGTCAAAGAGTTTAAAGAATTTGTCAATATGTTTGGAACGGTTGGGTGAGTATTGAAGAAATGCCAAATACTGAAACTTTTACCAGGTTACTTAAATCCCAATGTGTCTGCATAGATGGTGAATTATGGCAATATAAAAAAAACATTTGTACTTTTTGAAAGTGTGTTGCAATATAGAAGCACCTCCCATATGTTGTTTTTACCCTATGGCTTTGGTTGTTCTCTTGATTTTCTGCCTATGTCAGCCGAAGTATTTTGAGCTGGTCTCTTTACCAAGTTTGAATGTTAACGTATATACAGTTGTTGAGCTTCCATACATTGCATTACTTGTAAAAAATACATGTGTATATCTACAAGCTGGTCTTCATACTGTACATGTTAGTAGAGTCTGTAGAGGGATATAATTGCATTTCTTCCTCAAAAACTGTATAAATGTCCTTATTTGGTGAAACACAGAGTAAGATATTTAGAAAAAAAGCTTGTAACAGTAAGCTTTCTTGGATCATTTTGACTTTAACTGTAGAAAATAAAACCTTTTGCTGTCCTACATTCCTCAAAATATCTTATTTTGTGTTTAACAGACCAAATAATGTAATACAGTTTGGTTACAAGTATAATTCCAACATCTTTCCCTATGTTCATCTGAACAAAAAATAAATTCTGACAATCAAAATGTTTACAAAAGCTTTTGTGCGTCACTACACTTGTATTTTGATTCAGAAGAATAGAGAAAGCACGGAATTAAAAGTACATTTGATATTTAATATTTTTATTCTTTATATTTATTTTATGAATTATCATTTTATACCTAATATTTGCTTTCATTAATAAATTTTTTTTACAAATCTTGTGAACAAAATAATAGTGTATTTATATTTGTATTCCTAGAGAGTAATATGAGCTTAGCAAACATTTTTAGAAAATACTTCTTTTAAATCAAGAATCAAATGTAAAATATTACATCGAGATCTTTAATTTTGTCCTGTGATGTCTATTCCTGGCCGATAAATCTCATTCAATATTCGAGTGTAGGGAGCCAGAGATAGATGCGTGATACTTATTTACATCATCATCATTCTTGTAGCTCAAAGTGTCAACTTCACCACCCAGTAAGTTCTGCCAATCATGTTCTGCAAACAGAACAAAACCAGTAAAATGGTAAATGATTCTCATTCACACAATAAAACCACAACGACAAAGTCCCAATGGAATTCATGCTGAGGAGCTGATCATTTAATTGAAACCCAATGTCATATCTCAGCACAGAATTATTAAATATCAAAACCAAATGCTTTTAAACATGACAAATACAACTCAGAAGAACCTCAAATAAGAAAAGCATGAGTTGCAGAGCATGTTTTAAAAAACTGTACCATATGATAACCCATACAGCAGACAACAAGACCTGTCAAGACTCAACAAACGTACCATCCACCTTCAGCGCTAAAGGACGGAAGAAACCATGTCCATCAAAGTGCAAGTTTTCGAGATTCTCAGACATGCTGGATCTATACAGAACCTTCTCAGCAGCAGCGGGTTATCACAAACACAAGACTGATGGGTTTAATTGGCAACCATAAATGTGAGGAATACACAGATGGATGGAAATACAAGCTTCCAAATTCGAAAGAGAGGAATGCATGTCGAGCTAAACAAACTTCTCGAACCTTGTTTTGGCAAATTATTTTCAGAGAGCCCGTTCAACACCTGCCAACTGCGCAGTAACGCAACTTCCTCTGCATTTAAAACGGCTAAAGTCAAACTAAATATTCAGAAGTACAAATAAATAATCGAATGTGTTTATAAAAGGTCTAGACGCAGATTCAGAGTTCGGCTACTGTGAACGTGAACATCAATGCAGTTATGCCATATAAGCGGTGATAAATATATGCAAACAGAAAATGAGCTTTATAAGCATCCTCCTCTTTCAAACTTGCATTTAGGTGGATGTGTTATTTCATAGGCACTGATTTTTAAATCGAACAAAAAGAAAAACAACTAAGAGATAAAGTGAAACAAAAGCCAATTAAAAACATATCATGCCAAAAAACATTTCCAGAGAAACTGTGTTGGGAAGTAACGTCTAAACATGCAATGCCATTTCTTCCTGTGTATATACCGTCATGTATTAAGCAAATGAGGTTAAAGCATTGCAAAAGACAGACGGATGATATATTTTAGACCAAAACTGGTATTCATTCAACGTTAACGCAGAACGAGTTGTGGCTTTAATATGAACTTTGCAAAGCGAATCTCCTCTTGGTGCTAGGGGCTCAAGATATGTGAAATACTGCTTCAGATTGTAGTTTATAAACATCTTCATCCTGCCACAATCAAAATCTGATAGAACAGTGTATTAGTCCAGTGAGCTGGTGGAAAAAGAACAACAAAAGTCCCCAAAATCTTTAAATAACAATAAAAATTAACATAGTCCATTTCTGTACGCTTCTGAGGGACCAAATTAATTCACATTGAATCTGTACATAATTCATCTTAACCAATGGAAAATAAACAATTAAATGACAAAAAACAAGGTTTTGTCAGGGAAGCGTTCGTAGACGAATCAACCCGCAGTTGATGAATAGACTTCCCTTTAGAAAAACAGAAACAGAGCAAACATTCAAAAGTTAAGTCGAGCCGGCGGGCGCCTCAGACTTTGAGTAGATCCTCATCGCTGTCTTCTGGGTCTGGTTGGGGTTTCCTCTGGTTTCTACCACCGCGTTTCATCTTGTTCCTGTTCCTCGTGTCGTCCAACAACCCCACCAGGTCTTCGTCGCTCTCCGCTTTGAGGAAAGCCGACTGCATGCCTGTGGAAGACCAAGCTGAATTTTGGGCCACCCGGACCCCCGGAACCGTGAGCACCTCTTCTTCGCTGTCCTGCTCGTCTAGGGAGAAGGACCGCAGGGCGTCTGCACTCACGGGTTTGGTGGTGATGTGGCCGTTCTGTTGCGGGTCTCGCGTGGGCGTCTCCATCTCTTCCATCAGCCATTCCATTTCATCTTCACATCCATCCTCATCTGTGTTTATCTGAAGAGAGATTGATTGATTCGATCTATAAATCATTTGTTTTATTCACATCTTGTGCAGAAAAATTATGAAATGTTACCCTGGAGTATTTGTAGGACACTGGATTTCCTTTCTTGCAGCAGCTGGACACTTTCTGAATAACATATTGCCTCCTGTCACGCTTGTGCAGAAGCAGAACAAGCAAACAGATTGACAGCACGACCAGAAGCAGGCTCAGCACCGCCCCCAAAGCCTGACTCCTCCCAGACAGACCTGCATTCTCCTCCCCTCCATCATTAATGTGCTGATCAACGGATGAACTGTAACAAACGTTACAAAATAATAACTCTGAGCAAAGTTTCATATTTTTGCTTAAAGAAAAAAGTGTTTAGGCTTCTATGATACTCACAAAAAGTCACAAACAGTGGAGGTGTGCCAGACAAACAGATACTGGCAACCGTCTGTCTCCAGCAGGAATTCTGGGATACCCTCTCCTGCTGTAGGACTGCAGTGGAACAGGATGGTTGAGGAAACGGTCTTGGTTTGGTCACGGCCACATTTCGATTCAGATGGTACCAGGACATCAAGATTTCCACCTGATCAGAACATGAACAGTCAGGTCCACATCATATGTAGCATCAGCAAGTTTGATTCCCATGTAACCCCGCAAAAAACCTTCCTCTGAGACGTCTTAAAAGGTTTTCTAAAGCATTTAAAATAGTGACTCAATAATCCAAATTCAACTTATACTAACTAAGTCTTGACACCAGGCCTTAATTTTATTATTTTTAAATGTTAGCCCTTTGGATCAAAGGATAAGCTCAATGCCTAAATGTAAATTTAAAGGATTGAAAGAGTTCTTCTTACCTTTGATATAATACTTCGCTTTGTTGGAGGATCCTATTTTCCTACGGTTACTGCCATTTATCTTCACCTGACAGATATTGGCCCCAATGCATTTTGAAATGGAGCTGTCTGTGATCCCTGACAGCTGGATATGGTAGATATAGCGGTCCCCATTGGGCCGAATGTCTCCTGTGGCATTGTGGAAACTGTAAGAAATAAAATTGTTAGAATTTCTCTCATCAAATTTCTCTCATCAATATATTTTAAAGGTTTGTATTTTTGGAATAGTTCTGCACAAAAGCAAAACTGTCATCATTTACTCTCCCTATTGTCAAACATGTATGACAACATGTATCTTTAGCAGAACACAAAAGAGGATATTTTTAAAGAATGTCAGGAACCAAACAACACTGATACCATTGACTTCAACTGACAAACGACAAACAACATTTCTCAAAAGATCTCCTTTTGTGTTTCACAGAAATTAACCATGCAGGTTTCAAGAGACATGAGAAATTGCATATTCAGGAAGCATTAAAGTAATGAGACGCACCGATAATACAGAGCTCCCAGACTGAACGTGGCTCCTGTTTCGCGTACTTTGATGGTTCCATTGACCATCTCCACCTCTTCCTGTTTCACAGCACACGCCGAGCGAGTCTCCCACTCAATCCAAAACTCACAAGCTATTATATCCTCTCTAAAACATACACACATAAATCCTCAATTCAAAATTGACTCAGGGTTGAGTCTGGCTTGTGTCATTTCCAGAAAGCATAACTCATACTTCTTAAGTGTCAATCAAAAAGGTAAAAACATTTTTTTTGTCTAACTCACCGCAGGAATTTTGGACGCCCAACTGTGCTCCCGCACTTTAGCTGTATGATAGTTTTAGCTGGCTGATGTTTTCCGCACACATCATCTCCCATTGAATAATTCACAAGGATCCTACCGTCTAGAGGGGAAACAGGCCGTCATGACATTCCCAACAAAACCAGAATTGTGTAAGAAGAGGTTAAAGACAGAAACACTTACCGGTGGTACTCTCCATCGTCTGTGTGTACACACGGCCTAGAGTCTCGGTTTTCCCGCTGCTACGCCTGCGACACACGGCGGCATCATCCGGACAGCCCGTAAGCCCACCGTGAATAGACTGGCACAAATTAAAATACCACCTGTATGGGGAGAAGTGACTTTAATGTTTTTTGTTGTATAAAAAAAACGCAAAAAAGTAAACTCGACACTTACGAATCTTCCTTATGACTGAATTTCCATGGTTCGGTGAGAGAGGACAGGGTGCGAAGGTCATACGTCTGATGTTGGCCTGCCAGTTTGCACTCCATCTTCTTGGGTGGACAGACCACATTAGTTCGCCATCGGAAAGTGGCCAAACAGCCTTGGGTTTCGCTCATGAGCTGGGGTGTTCCACGGCCCGCCGTTCGGTCACAAAGAAACAAAATGGATGACTGCCTCTTTCCTCTCTGTGCTGTGATAAACAAACATGAAAACCTAGATTACACATATTTGCATTGCCTAAACTGCACTTATAAGTGTGACGCTTTGTGTAAATAGTTTGCAACCTTGGAAAATAACTTAAAAAAAGAAAAGAAAATGAATTTCTTATATATGCAAGACTAAACAAGAATTTGTTTTTTATTTAAGTGTTAAGGACTTGGGGTCACTGTATTCATATATTTAAATTAAATAAATATTTATATAATTTATATATAATAAATATTAATAAAAATAAAATGATGCAATATGTAGGGATGGGCGTTTTCCGCCAATATCACATTCGAATATTTGAGCTCACAAAAATAGAATATTCGAATATTCGTTTATTTAAATTACGTTTATGAGACTGAAGTCATTTTTCAGTAACATTTATTGTTTCCGTCATTTTTGAACAAGCGTATACACAATAAGCTTTAACATTAAAGTACATCGTGTTTTGTAGCTGAAAACCTTTAACAAAGTGTGCAAACAAACAAAAAGAAGAGAGCAAAAGCAAAAAAAAACTTATATAAAGCCGCCTGCAGCAATTAGGCTATTGTACAGAACGTAGCCTTGGCTACATTTAACTTTGAACCTTTTAAACTGTCAGCAAATCTTTTTTGCTTTATTTCTATTGTTTACATGTTCTTGTTAAGTAACACAAACATGTCAACATGATCGGGGGAAAGTTGGATCATTAGTCTGTTAACTTTGAGGCGGACTGCGGAGAAAACGCGCTCTGACGGCACAGAAGTGTCCAGGACACACAAGTAACGCTGTGCTAAAGTTTTGTGAAGCGCTTATGAAGTTTTCATTCCACCACTGAATGGGATCCACATCTGTATCTATAATGTTGTATAATGGGATTCTCATCTGGTGGAATACATGTCTCCAGCAACAACTGTTCCCACTCGTCTCGGTGTGATTCTCTGTATTCGTCGCAGAAGAACTGGCTCAACCTTTTCCGACGAGCGGGCATTGCCGCATCCTCTTGATGCGCGCGCCTCTCGCATGAAGGAAAATGCTCTGATAATGTTTAAAAAGTGTTTTTCTTACTACTTCTCTCATTTGTTCTCCGAGGAACCCGAGATGTTTGTGTCGAGGGTCTAGAGCGGACGCGAGAAGAGGAGTTTTCCCTGCATTCGAATAGCAATTTTATTAATCGAATAATTACAGCAGACCGAATATTCGACTATCCGTGCACACCCCTAGTAATATGTATAATATCATATTATATACAATTACTTAATATATCATATACATTAAGTTAGAAGGAAACTAAGAAAGAAAGAAAGAAAGAAAGGAAGGAAGCAAGGAAGGAAGGAAGGATGGAAGGAAGGAATAAAGGAAAGAAA
Source organism: Triplophysa yarkandensis (assembly GCA_033220385.1). Lineage (NCBI taxonomy): Eukaryota > Metazoa > Chordata > Actinopteri > Cypriniformes > Nemacheilidae > Triplophysa > Triplophysa yarkandensis. The sequence goes on from CM065658.1 coordinate 19,868,604, forward strand.
AAAAGAAAAGAAAAATGAAAGGAGAAAACCAAAAAAGAGAGAAAGAGAGGCCAGCAGGGTTTCCTACCATCGGAGCAAAATCCCCATTTCTTATCTTTGTCGTAGTCACTTGTTGTGGAACACCACTTCCTGCCGTCTGTTCTGCCCTCAGTAGTGCACTCAGAATATGACTTGCGCATGAAGTTAAAGGGAAAGGCGCACACTTCATCTTTATCCGTCACTGAAAAATAAACAAGAACATTTAATTTAACAAGTTTCGTTATAGGTAATGCTGTATTAAAAGTAGGTTTTAAAATGTTTTGTGTGACCTTGTGGGCAGGGGTCTCCAGCACTGTATTGCATCATAACAGCTTGCTCTTCTCTCTCATAGCTCAAGTGAAATAGTTTGCTGTATCCGTATGAAGTCGCTGAGCCGCTGGAGATCTGACACACCGCACTGTCCTTACATGCTTTGTCTGTAACAGCACCACACACGTTGATCTTATAAGAACTTTGAGGAACCTGCACAACGCAGAAAAAGAGATCAGGGCATGAGGCAGATGAAGTCATTTACAGACAGTGAATCCACAATATGTCAATCAATCAAATGTTATTAATTGCCATGAAAAAGTGAATATTAAGTGTTGAGCCTTTTTAGAAAGACTATATTAAATTGAGTTATATTGAGCTGTCAAAATGTGGCACATTTATAAATATTTATTTATTAATTTACATTTTGTTGATTTTTTTGTCAATAAAATACACTTTCACTTGACTGCGCTGTTTCGTAATGTTTAAGCTTCAACAATCACTTCCGTCCCTCACAAATGTAATTTTAATCATTGCATTTCATGATACAATTGTAAAAGAAAATGAACAATACTTTTGATTAACTAATTACTCCAAATGTCAATGGTCCCCATCTTAAAGCAAGAGTCATAAGATCTCCTCACAGTAATGCATTATAAACGTTTGTTCAACTCAAGAAAGTATGTAAATATACATTATCTTCATTTAGAGATTTTACATTTTTGGATAATTCATCCCTTGAAAGTGTCATGTCAGGATTTCATTACCTGAACGACCCCTGACAGCAACGAGAGGTCGAAGGTGTACTGCAGCTGAGAGACGGTCAGATTACAGCCCTTCAATGCCACTGCTTCAGGACATACCACAGGAGTAGCCCACTCAAAAACATACAGACAATCCTGAGCCCGAATCATCTGTGGAGAACCCTACACCCAGAAAACACAAATAACAGATGACAACCTTCAGTTATCAATCCAGACAATTAAAGTTATAGTTCACTTAAAATGAGAATTCTGTCATCATTAACACACACTCTTGTCATTTCAAATTTGTATGAGTTTCTGCAGATCACAAAAGAAGATATTTTGAAGAAAGTTTGTAATCGAGTGGCAACCATTCACTTATACTAACACAAACCCAATGCAAGTGAATGGGTGCCAGGACCAATATTCTTCAAAATATCTTCATTCGTGTTCTTTTGAAAAAAAGTCACACTGGTATAAAAAGACTGAGTGAGTTAATAAGAACACAATTTTTCTTTTTTCAAACTGCTCCGCATAAACTTACCAGCTCTGCGCCTTTCTGGCAGGTGAAAATTATTTTAGAAGAGTAGTTGGAGGTGAGGTTAGAGGGGCAGACGGTTGCACTGTTAAAGGTGATCGACACCTCATTAGTGTCCTTGTTGTACTGAGGAGGGGATGTGATTCGCCCAATATCCTACATTGTGATTAAAAAAAAAAAACAGGATTGTAAGTGTCCGTTGTAGGGTCCCATTGTGTGCTGCTCTTTTTCTTAAATGGAAGTATAGTTATAAATAATGTTACATATGCGCATTAAGGTTTGTTTCAACACTTACACCTGCCTTTCTTTAATGTTTTTCTCCTCTATTAATCCATGTTTTAAACATGTTTATGAATCAGTGAGTCATCAAGAGACTTGCCTTGTTCTTAAATGATTCAGTGGTTCTGAGCGAATAAGTAAAATGATTAATTCATTTTAAATTAATTTAAATTAATAATTAATGCTTTAATATATTTAATACTTAAATATCTATTACAGCAAACATACCCCCTAACAATTTCAATAGATCAAATATTTTTGAGTCTTTGTACCTACGAAAGTGATGACGGTAAATATTTTACAGAAATTGCTGGAATGTAATATTTTGTGATATTTAATACTGCCATATTATATTGATATATAAATAATAATGTACAGTATAATACTGTTTACTATAGTAAATACAAAACATTTCCTTTGGATTTGAGTATTAATGAAATTCGCTTTATTTTATAGATTTAAATTATAAATATGCAGTGCAACCTTGATATGGTTTGCTACTGTGATTAAATTTAGCTAATCCCATTTAGTAGAGTATCGAAAGATACCTTGATGGTGTCGTGACAAGCATAGTCTGTTATTTACATATAGTGACAATTTTACACAGCAGATTATGACAAATGTTTTATATCACATAAAAACGCTCTTGTGTACTCACAATTGGATCTCCATCAACAGGGTCCATACACACGGCAGCTCCTGGAGGACAGTTTACTCCTGGGATGGGGTTGAGAGGCTGGCAGATGTTGATGTAAAAGTCGGGAGATTTCCCTTTGCCCACATCCTCATCAATCGCTGTATAGTACCCAGTGAGATGTGTCAGAGGACTCAGGTCAATCTGGTTGGTGCCGTTCCAAACGGAGCACTTTACCTACACAAATAGCAGACCAAGAGTTGAAGACAGTATTACCCAGGCCACATAACCTCACCAGTTATCCATGAGCCCAATTACCTGTTGTTCGCAGACAAGTGGGGTGTGCCAGGAGAAGGAATGAGTGCATGTTTTGTCATCCGAGTACACCAGCACGGGTTCGTCAGTCCCGCCTCCCTCCAACTTGCAGACAAAGCTGAAGATGCTCTTGTGTTTAAGGGAGGAGTCGGCGGCACAGACGTCTCCGCTCTCATACGTGAGCTCCACAACCTGATCCTTATATACCAGCTTCTTGTTTGCTTTTCCAGCTATAGTAACCGTCTGTGATTCTTTGATGCATACACCTGCAGGGTATGACAGTATAAATATCATTACATCAACACATAAGATGTTATATAGCTATTTTATATTGGAATAATTGAGTAAATTTAGCTAATCCCATGATGCACTGCAGGAAGACTTTTTCAACCCATATACTACCGGTCAAAAAATTTGGGATACCCGAGTACAATGTTTTTCATTATTTTAATAATCTTTAAGTCTGAATGTGCTGAATGAGTGTTTTTTAATATTATTTTTTATTATATTGAAGATAGAACAGCCAATTAGAACACAGAATAGACAGGGACTTAAATTATTTAAAGAGCATATTAGCGTGAGACCTTAAGAAGCTTTGAAAATGAAAAGAAAACATTTCTGGTTATATATGTTAAATATGTTTTATTTTTGTTTTTCATTTTGTTATAACATAATTCCCTTAGTTTCTTTCTTATTTCATAATGTTGTAAAAATGTAAATGCATATGAATGTAAAAACACTAAGTGTCCAAAAACTTTTGAATAGTAGTGTGTAGTAAATTAGTAGGAAGAGGACACAGCCTTGCATAAAATCACCTGTTCCCGAAGCACATCCGGCATTGAGTATCTCTCCACAAACGTTCAATCTAAACATCTTCCTGTGGGTAGAAGGATCATAGACGGTATATCCTCCAGCTCGACTGAGAGAGTTCAGGTCAAACAGATGACCTGTGGAGAACAAATACAGTATGCGGGTCATGAAAGAATACTTCAAAAAAAGAAACAAATGTAGAACATCCAAAGTGACAAGTAAAAAAGACACAACTAAGCAAACCAATTATTTATTTCAATAAAGCCAGCCAATAGAAGCATATCAACACAATACAGTGCAGTGTTATGAGCAGAAGTGATTTGTTGAGATGAGACAGAAGTTATATGTGCGATGGTGCACAGAGCTCGATGCTGCATGTGTGTTTGACTCACCCGTGGCTGGATTCGTCACTTTACAGTCACCGTGTTCAGTGCTGTTGAGAGGACACGCCGCAGCTGTAAACCACACGAAATTATACACGCAGTCTTCTAACGCTGTGATAAGAGTGGGTTCAGAATCCTGACAGGGAGACACAGACAAACATTAAAATGATTCTGTCATCATTTACTCTGATTTATTTTTTCAAAACGATATGATTTTCTTATGCAGAAGACATATGTAGCTATCTTGAAGAAAGCTGGTGAGCAACCAATAATGTTCCAGTGTAAGGATGTTAACCAAATGCCATTCTTGTAAATATCTCTTTTTGTGTTCTGCTTCAGGAAAAAAGTAAGCTTCACTTCGAAACCATACACATCAAATAAAGGCTGAGATTAAAGAGTGTTGTTGTTTGAGCATTCGAATCAGAAATTGACAGTCCAACTGAGAACCAAGTCACTGTAATCTGGAGAAAGTTTTACATCGTGGAAGTTTCAGCACTTCCACGCAAAGGAAACGTAAACGTTCACAAACCACTTTATCTGGGTCACAGCTGAAGCGAATGATGGTGGTTCTGTTTCTCTTGCCGTCTGCGCAGGCTTGTCCGTTTGTGTACTTCAAGACCAGAATGTTTTTATCCAGCTGTGGTCCCGTCTCTGCCTCTCCTAGACTCACATACTTGTCTCCTTCCTTAAGACAGGCAGCTGCGCTGGACGGACAGTTCCACAAACCTGAGACAAAACACAGAGCAGTTGAACAGAATAAACTGAGTTCTGGATGCTGATAGGTCAAGGAATGTAACAAATATATATACATCTCACTGTACAATAATATCTCATAAAGTATAAAGCGGTGTATATTGCAATATTTAAGAAGACAAATTATGACTTTGAAATGTGTTTTGTAAATGTGTTCATTAAACAATTATTAAACTTAACCATGTCACGCCCTATCCTCTTTTCTATATCCTCTAATCATAACTGTAGCAAAAAATCCTAACAATTGAAACATTTATCCAAATATCTTCTTTCGTAGTCGACAGATGTAAAATCAAAACCAAATATAGCAACATAAATAGCTACAACTCACCAGTCTGTGGTACCAAAGATTTGCACACGTTAATATAATATCGCTGGTCCTGATTGGACCCTTCTGGCGCAACCATCCAATTAGATTTATGCAGAGCCAATGAGGACAAATCATAAGAGTGGCCATTTCCATCACTGCCAAAAACAAAATTACATATGATTCAGAATGTACATCATGTATTTGGAAGTCAACAACTAGGCAAGAATTTATTCATACTTGAAGGAGCAGGTTGTGGTTTTAAACGTCGGGCAGACCAAAGCCGTCTGCCAATCAAAGAGATACGTGCAGTCAGCCGTCTCCCGAATAAACTCTGGCTTCCCCTTAAGAGAAAATAAAATATTTAAATAAGAGGAAAATATTCAATATTCAATATTCTTATTTAACAGCTGTCAGAAACAAACCGGATCCTTGCTGTGGTCGCAAGAGAACAGAATGGCCGTGGAACGCTCGTAGATCTTGTGGCAAGGTTCTCCGTGCGTGTAGTTGATCATGATGACTCCATCATCAAATGTGAGGTTTTGATTGGCTAGCCCTGCAAATACAAAAACATCACAAAAAGTTGCTGGATAACTTGACTTAAAGGGACAGTTCACCCGAAAATCACCTCATGTTTTATCGTTCCCTAGACTTGCATTCTTCTGCAGAACACAAAAGAAGATATTTTGCAGAACAATACTGACACCCATTTCCTACCGTATAGACATGTCTCAAAATATCTTCTTTCACAATTCACAATAGAATAAGCCATGTCCTGACATGAGAGTAAATAATGATGACAGATATTTAATTTTGGGGCAAACTCCAAAATGAGATATTCAACATACCTGCAATCCTGTGATTTGGTCCCTCTACCTGACAGGAGGACACAGGCTTATCTGCACCATGTGGGCAAACCGAGGATGAAACTGGTCCACACACTGCGAAATGATACTCATAATGCAATCCCTTCACTTCATAGTTCTTTTCAGCTAGAGGCGTCAGATTATACTCATAACCACTCTTTGGGTCCTTGACTTTACAGTTAACACCTATGAGGGAATAACAGTTAGTCAGAGCCATTGTAAAAATAGCTATAAAGGGCTCTCTGTCCGGATTGGCTGCTCTTCCTACCTTGTACTCTTTTGATTGGGCAAGCCTCTGATGTTCTCCAGATAAACACGTACTCACATCCATTTATGCGATCGAACATGGGCGCACCCTTTTAAAAAGAGAAGACAGCTTTGGTTTTAAATACATGTAATTCCAAAGTGCCGATAAACTGATTAATGTCTATAAATGTCCTTATGCTTACTGGACTGTCATCACACTGGAAAATGATTCGGGTGGAGTAACGGCCTGAGCCGCACTTGTCGCCATTCTGATACACAATACTGATCGATCCATCCTTAGCTGCCTGCAGGCTCGACTGAACATATCCCAGATTCCGGCCTATGCTGTTGATCTGACCACACGCTCCCAATACACCACCTGTCAATCAAAAACACACCTATAACAAAGATGTTGTATGCAAACAAACATTCCTTAAAAAAACTGAAGCAGTAAATGTCATAATCTGAAGACACTCACCGGCGCAGCCCTGAATGCGAGGCAGCGGTTTGCACACGTTGATATAAAACTTCTGAGACCTTGCTTGATCCGAGGTGTCCAGAGCAACGTAATACTTCCCATCCAGACTGAGGTCACTCAAGTCATACTCTCTACCTTGTGAATCTGAGGATTCAGCATAAAATAGCAGGAGATTTTAAATTAATTATCAATATAAGCGTAATAACAAGTTTTTAAGTCTTAAGTTACTTTTTCACTTTCACTTTCTGTTGTCTTAATATATATCCTAAGTGTGCATTAATGTTGTTGAGGAGACAAAACATTTTTATTTTATTTTGGGTGCACTGTTCATTTAAATGATATAGTCCACTCTACAAATGGATTTCATCCTCAAGTAGTTCGAAATCTTGAACAAGAAAGATATTAGGAAGGATTTCGGGGGCACCATTGACTACCATAGAAAAAAGTAAAAAAAATGTTGAATGAAAGATATTTGGAAGTACTGAACCAACAGTCAGGGGGCACATTCTTTTTCCTACTATGGTGATAAATAGTGTCCTAAAAATCTCTTTTTTTGTGGGCATCAGAACAAAGATATTACACATGTTTAAAAGTAAGTGAGTAATTCATGACATAATTTTCATTTATTGGTGAACTATCTTAACAAATCATGTTTTCAGTTTAAAAAAAAAAGCCTTACCTATGACTTGGCAATCCACTGGGGCGGGCTCACAAGCCAGAGCGGTAGACATCTCAAAGAAGACATTGTGTGTTACGTGTGTACTTGTGCCAAGCTCCTCCTGAATGAGCCTTAAAGATGCCGTAGCAGCATTTTGGTCACATACAAAATTAATGATGAATGTGTCTTCAGTGCCTAGAGAATTAAAAAGAGTGTACATTAGATTTACCTAAAAACATATGCCTCCATTTTACAAATATATAACCAATGAGATGTATACAAATAGGAGTTTTTCAACTGTTCCTAACACGTGCTTTTTACTTTTCTTGAAAGTGTGGTTCATGTTATGTATTGTGAAATATTGTGTGGCATCTATTACTTGATGTGTTCATATTGTGTAAAACCCATGACAAAATCCTCTTTACGCACCTGTCGGTAAATCCAATACCCCTTTGTATGTGAGTGTGAGAGAACCATCGGTGGAGAACCGAAGAGATCGTTCAACCCCGACCTGACTCACAGGTTTCCCGTCTTCTATCTCACATCCGGCCACAGGTTTCCCTTCAGCAGTTCCACACTTATCCAAAGCGTTACAGATGTTCACCTACAGTACACAAGAGAGTCCCAGTTTCTATTTGGTACAACAAAGATCTTCTGCTTATAGTCAAGTAACCTAAATGAGAAGTGTCATGGCCATGGGTTTCCCAGTAGGTTCCTCACACTTTTCAAAAATCATGTGTGGCAGACCAAGTATTGGACAATGAAGTCATACAACAACAACAATGAGTGTTTCATACCACAAAGTCTTTTCCATGAGCTGTGACGCTGTATCCTTCTTTAGAGGCCAGAGGCTGAAGGTTGAATTCAAAACCACTGTTGGGATCTTTAACTGAGCATGTCTGTACATAAACATAAAAATGTAAATCATTTTATGAAACAATTACTTTAATGCGTATAAGAGAAACATGACAGTTCACCTGGTTGGTGTCCACAGCTGTGGAGATGGCACAGGCTGCTTCTGTCTCCCATACAAAATCAACAATGCATTTCTGTTTCTCCACAAACCTGGGACTAGATCGCTAAAAGCAGAGAAGTATTTTGGGCACATTTTATAAAGATGTCTACATGAACACATAAAAAATACTGAATAAAAGAAGTGTAGAGTAATTAAAACAAATAAGTGTCTGTGTGCATTGATTTGAAAAGGACTTACCGTTGTGCCTTTAAAGCAGACAAAGTGTACACGTGTGGTGTATGATGTCATCACACCATCTGCCGTCATGCACGCCGAGCCATTTGTGTAAGTCAACATTAACTGATTCTCCTCCACAATAACCAGCCCTTGATTCGCAACACCCAAATTACTGATCTCCACCTTCTCTGACAGGCCTTCCTGCTCCAGCAACATACACACAATTGTTACGATATCTTGATTTCCACATAAACGTTGTGGCTGTTAAACTATTTGGATGTTGAAACAACTAAACAACCTTGTCAGTCTCATATTTCATCTGGCAGACGGAAGCTTTCCTGTCACAGCTGGGGACAGATTTGAGCGGCCGGCAGACATTGATGTAGTATTTCCTCGGTCTGCTGGGGTCAGAATTGTCCATGACCTGCCAGTTCCTACCGCCGTTAGATATAGACAAACTGGAAAGCGGGAAGAAATGATGAGTTAAGTACAGACAACCGTTGATATTCAAATTTATATAAAAATAGGTTATTTTAGATAGTAAAACTATTAAAATATTTATTTTAATAAAATGTAAATTAAATGTTGCCAAATAATATATTGGTTAAAACACTGTATTACTACAAATAACTAAATAAAAAAGAACATTTTTGCTTTAGCAAATAAAGAAAGGTAAGCAAAAAAGAAAAACTGACAAATAACCCAACTTGCAAAGCAAAATTTAAAATAAACAAATAAATTATAATGGCAAAAGCACACAACGAATTTGCCATAACATCAAATCTTATTCAAAATAATAATAAAATTAAATAAATTTTTTTTTTAAATATATTAACATGTAATGCTCTACAAGAACTAAAAATGTTCAAGGAATTATAAAAAAAGCTTACCTGGACAGATCATACTGCTGTAGTGTGTTGGGGTCAGTCACAACACACTCGTGTGGTCTTTCCGGACAGGCATAGGATGTGTACCACTTGAAGCTGTATGTGTATTCATCTTCAACCTACAGCATGACAGGACAGAAGCTGTTAACAAAGTCTGAAGGTGTGCCAGGCGATGTCACAACCAAAATGATTTTAAGAATGCTCACAAGCTATTGTGCTTACAGGCGAATCACTTACAGTGAAAATATTTCCTGTGTGTATACAGTGAGCACAAATACAAAAACTGAGCAGGTGCCGTACCTGAAACTCGGGTTTGCCCGGGCCGGCCCCTCTATCACAGAGGAAAGAGATGTGTGTGGAACGCTGGGTGTGCTGCTGGTTGTTATACTGAGAGCCATTTGTGTAGGTCAGCTGGATCAGTCCATCATAGTAAGAAAGTTTGGAGTTAAACTCGCCGAGATTCCAGGAACTCAGTCCACTGTAGAGACACAATGGGATTTGGATCGCATTCAACATGAACTGACACATCCTCGCTAAAAGACAGGCGGGAGAACTAACCTCTTGTCCATCTGACAAGCTCCAGCAGTTTCAGGGCATTTTGCAGCATTTACCCCGCCACAGACATTGATAAAGTAATCATACTCCGCAATTGAAATGTTGTAGTTCTCGCTCGGTTTCCGCAGGGGTGACAAATCGAACAAAATCCCTGCAAACAAACACCAGTTTATTTAAAAATCTAAAACCACACACTGGTCAAAGTTTTCCTGGATTAATATCGCACCTGCTTGCGGGTCTTCAACCCGGCAGTCGTCTCCTTGCGTTTTGGACAGAACACAGGCCGAAGCGGTGGACCACTCAAACTCATAGGTGCAACCATCACTGGAAACACCCCTCATGATGGGAGCGCTCTCCACATCTCCCGGCTTACACTTCAGAGTGATGATGGTTTTAATCTTCATGTTCTGCCTGCACACGTCTCCCTCGGAGTAAATGAGGCGGATATCATCACCTTCGGATGCTTTTTGGGGGGAACTGAGAAATTTACCCAAACTCACAGGTTTTCCCTTTCCTGAAAGAAGTTAGTAAGAGAAAGATAGTAAACAAATAACAACACATTATTTGCAGAAGATTAAAAGTCAAAACACTAATAAATATTTAGGCTTATATGACTAAGTTTGGCATGGTCTTAAAAAAAATATAAATGGTCAATTTTGTGTGATGGAGCAAATATTTAAATTGTGGCCACCTATTGTATATTTTTTTCAGAAATTTTTTATACATTTTATGGACAGAATATCGAAATGTATGGAAAAAAAGCAACCTTTTTCCTATAGCTTCGTGTGTCATTAAATAATCTGGATCAGAAAACTAAAACACAAAAAAGGAACAGAGAAGGAGAGGGAAGATCTTTGCACTCACCGACTGCACATATTGCTGCATCCTCTGGGCACGAGTTTGTCGCCTCATCCTTTACAATTTTATGGCAAACGTTGATGTAAAATCTCTTCTTATCAGACTTCTCTACTTTGGTATCAACAGCCTCCCAGTTATGAGATCCAGTAGATTCTAAAAACACACACACGGTTAGGTACTGATATTTATATTTCAGAAAAATAGTAAGTCACAGAACACCATCTATTTTACTCCGGAAGTTTTGTAAATATCATTATCATTCCTCAGAGCTCTTACAGACCTGGGAAACGTGTTAGGGGTGAGAGGTCGTAGCGCTTCTTATTGTCTGTGACTCGACACAGCAGATCTTCCTTCTCCTTAACGCATGCATATGCTGTCTGCCAGTCAAAATAGTATGTGCAGTCGGACTCCCCAGTGAAGACCGGCTGGCCGTTTCCTGAAAAAAAAATTTAAAAATCAGTTGTCGATGCATAAAATTTCCCGAAATCTCACTGTCACTATCACAAAGACGTTGCTTCCTCTGTAATTCGTTAAAGGAGGTTTAAAAAGTCCCCATGAGCATCACTCACCAGCAGTTGCATTGCACTCAAAGTTAATGATTGTCATGCGCTGAAACCCAGTGCTACATGTGATGCCTTCTGGATAGATCAGCGTGAGATCTCCATCTGAATACCTATAGACAAAATAATAAATACTGTTTGTACTCTTCATTTAATGATATGCAAATGTGAGTCTTCATAGTTAAAAAGTTCTGAATTGATTTTAGCAGACCAAAGTGTATTCTGTCCTTCATTAATGGCTAGTGTTAACCTTTAAAAAAAGAAAATTGAAAAAAAAGAAGACAAGCTAAGACCAACCTCAGCGTTTGGTTCTGGTATCGCCCAGCAATTTTCTTCACGTTGCTAGACTCTTTTACTTGGCAGGACGATACGTAACCCTTCCCATCATTACAGTCACTAATTCCAGTCTCTCCACACACGTTGAGATAAAAGACATACTTGTCCACGCCAATTTTAGCCTCGACCATGTAGGGTTGATCAACAGCTGCAGAAAGTGACATTAAGAATCATTTGTGTATTATCATAAATAACAGTTTACTTTATTACATCCATAATGGATCTGTTGTAAACTCACAGGTGTGTGTCAGGTGAGTGAGGTCGATGGCGATGTCATGCTGATCGCTGGTCAGTTTGCAGTTGTCACTCTCTAGGTAATCTCTATGGCACGCGTACTCGGTCACCCACTCAATCTCAAACCGACAGTTTGAGCTGCTTATCATCTTAGGGTTACTTCCCTGAGAGACCAGTGAGATGAATGGCACTTTAAGGCATTTAATATTATGAGCCTGCACTACATTTGAGGTGTAAAAGTTGCTCTCTTACCGCTTGCCTTGTTGAGGGACAAATAAATATTATAGTCACGGCTGGACTGTGGCCTTCACAGAAGTCTGGGATGTTTTTGACACCCTCGTACCGCAACCTCAGTCTAAAACAGATAAGATAAAGTAAGGAAAGAGTTTAGGTACAGTTGGGAGTCTAAAACGGGAACTAAGATGTTGCAATGCTCAATATGTGATTTGTAAAATAAAGAAAAATGTTGGATTAGAAATATAAACATTTTGAAAAAAAATAATTATTAAATCTTATTAGATGAGTGTGAACTGATTATTTTTGGGATTTATATTATAAAAATATTTTCCAAAATATGACATACTTGTCATTAGAGAGCAGCTCCAGCTGTTGGACAGGCTGACCCATGTCAAAAGATCCTTTACTGGAGGTGTGACAGGCGGCGGATCCTTCAGGACATCGGCTTCCATCTCGGTCTGGACAAAAAGATCCCAGATATTAGCAGATCAATATGGCTTTAATAACTTGAGAATGTGACACTGCTTTCAGAAGATTTTAGCAATTTAGAGATGCACTTATACTAAATTTCTGCACTGACAGCCGATGATTTGGAGTAACCACCAATAATTAGTGGTTGTAGAAATTAGCATTAACATATTTCTAAAAGCTACTTTAATCTATATTTAACTTGAATTTTTTAATTCATAATTCATAATCACAATTAATATTTAAAATTAATTAATTTTTCAAAAATGTTTCGATAAAAAACATTTTATATCCGTCTACATAGCATTTTATAAAAAAAAAAATGTTAATGTGGAGTTTATACAACAAACCTTTTTTTAACCAAATTTTTTTTTGTGACACACTTAAAAAAAAGCCAAAAAACCTACTTAAACTTCTACATATATTAATGTAGAAATCGATGTCATCGCCCTGGTCGTCGACCAGATAACCGTCCTTGAGTTTAATAAGAGGATTGAGGTCATGTTTTTTCCCATCAGAATCAAAGACATAACAGGGCACCTAAAAACAGAAGAAAATAGATATGAAGGCTGCTGGATTTAAAAGTGAGTTTTATTTTTTTAAATGCCAGGTCCTATTTAAAGCAATAACCTGTAAGAAACACATTAATATGAATGTATTGTTCTGAGAGCAAAGCCATTTACATGTATATGCTCATGTCTCATCATTTCCACCCACCTCTTTATGTGGTTTGAACTTGTCTCTTCTACAGGCGACATACGTTTTCCATTCAAAGTAATGCACACATTCTGAAACGGTGACAAACTCTGGCGTTCCCTTTATTCAAAATCAAAAACACATTATTAGTGTGCTACTTCATCTAAACATTCATCTAAATTTTCGGTTCCATTATTAAAGGTTATTTTTGCAGCACTCAACAACATGACTTCCTGTTTTGCTGTGGTTATACATTTCAAATGACACTTTGTTAAAAAAACATAACTTAAAATAGGAATGGTTTTATTTCAACTCCTTGGTTGAATAATGTATACAAACAATTTGCTCATATGACTGGCTCAAAAAAAAAAAACATTGCACATGTGAACTCTGAATCCTTAAAGAAATATAAATCACATTAATCATGTGGTAGTGAAGCAGCTGACCTCAAGATGAATAACATTACTCATGTACTAGTTAGTAGTGATATCAAGTGAAACTGAAAAGTAGGATGGGATATAACGAGAGCTTCCTCCCCTTTTTAGATTTCATTCTTAGCTGGAATCTGATGGCAAAGTGTAGGATGATTTCAAATAAATATTTGATGCATATTGGCGGAACTTAGAGACTAAACATAATCTTGCAAAGGAAAACTTTGCAATGTTCTATATGACTTATTGTAAAGGCCACAAACTTAAAATTTGATTTCAATGATTCTTCATTAGGAAAACATATCAATGTATGAATCACATCTAAACATGAGTACAAACTAAATAAAAGCTTCTTCTCCTCTAAGGACAAGAGTCAAATATAGCCGCACCAGTTCTCGTTTTGTCTCAACAGTGTAATATTTTCCATTTCTGCGTTTTCTTCTTGCTCAGCAGGAATCTGAAAGGAAACAAACGTCACAGCAGGTGCTGCTGTAGAAATCTCACCATGGTTTTGCCGCATTGAAAAGTGATGCTGCTCTGAATGGGACTGCTCCTGTCGACACATTTCTTTGTGCTGTTAAAATCGAGGATGGCAGGCGAGACCTTGTGTAAAGAGAGCTCACCTATGGGGGGAAAAAAACATTTCAGCCAGTACATGATCTGAATTAAACAAGAAACATAATACGACATATTACATTTTTGGTTTTCAATGGAAAGAAAAACTGTAAAATGATACAATCAGATATCATAGCTGAATGCAAGAACAGCAACTACACTAAACTAGATGCAAAAACTGATAACATTGCAGTGTAATTCCTGTATTAACCATTTGGTAAAGTGTGCTGAAGGGCCAAACAACAAAGGTTGAAATATAACAGCATTTAATAGGCTGGACATTTATGGGTCATAATTTCTAGAAACAAGGAATCCATGAGAACACACAGCAGGAGAACATGACCTACTAAAACAAAACACTGTGCCAACTGACTGTGTAAACATGCCAAACACGGCCTGATAAACTACAGCTCAAGACCTACAGAGAACATTCAATATACCATGTGCAGAGCAACAGAGACTATGTTTGAAACTTTCTAAAGAATCTTTCTAAAGGCAACAAACAATGATTAAATATAAATACTGACTTGCAATGATGAGTTAATTGCACCAGATTGTGCAATTTAGTCTGCATCCAGTTATTTAAAATAAAGTGCTTCGATTTCAAGACATTCTCAGTGTAAAGACAAGTTAAACTCTTTTCGATCATGTACTTGAGCATCAGCATGTGAAAAAACGATTTTAATCACAATTCGCAACGTTTAGCTTATAATAATGATTTATTATATAATAATTTGAGTTGAGTTTTCAGACTTTGAAGAAAACATCAGTGTAACATCAACTCATTTAGAGAAAATATTGTGAAGTAACCTGCAATTTTATATTTCAAACTGATGGCAACAGGGAAATCCCAACAGAAGGTACAAAAAATCAAGAGATCACAAAATCATGCCTGATATTTTTTCTGTTGACCTGGTATTTATTTAGCATAACTTAAGAAACTGTTTATGATTTTTGTTGTAGGTGAAACACAAAATCCAAGCATTATTTTAAAGTAATAATGCAACTGTTGTCTTTTTAAACAATCACGTGACATGTGCTGCAACCATCTCAGTGTGTGTTCAGACCACAAATAAATCTTGCGGGTTACACAATCTCACTTTGAGACGCTATTGGTCAGGACGTTCAGTTGATAGATGCTTGTCATACTGCGGTCAGCTGACTTTTACAAGACTAAACGATCTAGCACAATTTAAAAGAGACCGAAAAGAGCGTACACAACTATGATCAATTACAGTGCTGCACAGAAAGGTTAATGATTAAAAATAAGAACTGAACTTCCTTAAACAGTTCAAGACCAAAAAGAAGTTAAAACACCCTGCTTTATTTCTTTAGTGATTGACATACAAGTTCAACAAAATAAATGTGATCCAAGAGAAAACAGATCAACCCCATGACCTAATGATAACAAGTGTGAATGTCAACAGCACAACACAAAAAGATCACAAATAAAAGCGAAAAAAAAGAAAGATGGAGAAAATGAAATACAATAGACAAAGAAATATTGTTTCTTTACGACAGAAAACAGTATAACTTTAAACTACAGTATTTAATCAACTTTAATCATATAAATATGATTTCTTGTTCAGAACACAAAAGATACATAACGTGAGTATGGCCAATCATTTCATAAACCACATGCCCGGGCTCACCCCAAAATGAATTTTATCGACTCACCCTCTTGTCATTCCAAATCTATATGGCTTCCTTCTAAAGAAGATATTAAGAGGAATGTTGGAAACCCAATGGGGGTACAATATCACCGTTTACAGCCAAAAAAAACGTTGCAGTGGGTACAACCACTGTTCAATCAACATTCTTCAAAATATCTTCTGTAGAAGGAAGTCACACAGGTTTGAAATTACAAGAGGGTGATAAGATTCATGTAGGGGTGAACCCAGGCGTGTTGTTCATGAAATGTTTTACGGCGCACGCGTTATGCAGAAGCAATACACAACACACTAATCATAAAGTTTTGTTGAGGGATATCCTAAAAACCAATGCATCTGGAATAAAGAATCCAAAGGCGAAATACTTCAGTGTGTGTTAGGATGCCGGGCTCTTACCCACGGACTCTTTCTCTCCGGTCAGAAGGTTTCGAGCACAAACGGCGCTGTCTGATCCACAGTCTGTGTCCGGTGAAGATTCACAGAGCTTCAAGGTGTAACTCACATTGCTGTCCCGGTCAATGGCCTCCCATTTGTAACTTGAAGAAAACACACAAGAGCGTCATCCATTGCATCCTTATGGCATTGTTTATGACCAAACCTCTTATAGATCCTATACATCAGATTACCAACAAGCTCTGATCTCAGGTTAACATGCATTAATAAACCCAGGCCAACTTCCTCATACACAAAAGGTCCAATCACAACAACACAAGTTATTGAAGCATTCATTGCAGTGTGTCACACATGAGGAATGAACAACATCATCATCAGTGTTTGTTTATTAGTTCTCACCTGCACAGATCCTGGTACCATGGGCTGTCATCCGAACCTGCTGCTGAACAGACACACTGGACCACTATGAACACATAAATACTGACAGTACACAGATGGTGAACACGTGCAGCTTTATAAAGATGTGAACGAGCCATATTTCACACGAGGAAATACATTAATGCGCACGGACCGACATGACACAACAGCTCGTCTGATCGTTACAGTGTAGCCGGAACCACTCACAGTCACATGATGAGAGGCACGGGGTGCACATCACGTGGTGCGAGCGTCCATGACGTCACTCTCAGTGTGACGTCACGGCGAATAAAAGGAGGAGTTCTATTTTTGTGCGTATTTTGATCTGATAACGCCTGATATCAAAGTTACAGTAGTTTAATCGCTACAGGATGAACTGTTTTTTTGTCTCATTAAACACTTTTATTTAACTCCTGTGAGGATATTGTCTTATTCAATACCGGTTCGGCCACTTAGTATTACATAACAAGGAATTATTGCTAAAAAAATTAATTGTTTTAAAGTTTTAAAGTCAGAATTGCTTGAAAAGAGTTTAAATTCTGAGTTATGTAAAGTCAGAACTGTGTTATATAAATTCAAACATTTTGTTATAATATCATATTTTAAGGTTACTTTATTTTATTTTATATTCTATTAACTCAGAATTCTCACTTTACCAGTCAGAATTCTGACTTTTTTCCTCACAATTTTTACTTTATAACTCAGAATTCTGAATTTTTTCCTCACAATTTTGACTTTATAACTCAGAATTCTGAATTTTTTCCTCACAATTTTGACTTTATAACTCAGAATTCTGAATTTTTTCCTCACAATTTTGACTTTATAACTCAGAATTCTGAATTTTTTCCTCACAATTTTGACTTTATAACTCAGATTTCTGAATTTTTTCTTCACTATTTTGACTTTATAACTCAGAATTCTGACTTTTATCTCACAATTCTCACTTTATAACTCAGAATTCTGACTTTTTTCTCACAATTTTGACTTTATAACTCAGAATTCTGACTTTTTCCTCACTATTTTCACTTTATAACTCAGAATTCTGTTTTTTTCTCACAATACTCACTTTATAACTCAGTATTCTGACTTTTTTCTCACAATTCTCACTTTATAACTCAGAATTCTGAATTTTTTCTCACAATTCTCACTTTATAACTCAGAATTCTGACTTTTTTCTCACAATTCTCACTTTATAACTCAGAATTCTTGATTTTCTCACAATTTTACGGAAACAGTCCTCCATAATAATATAATAATCAACATTGTATTTTTCGGGAGTTGCAAATGTGGCTGAAAATGTCAGAGTAAAATGTGTAATGTCATACATATTAACCAAGCAAGCAAACATGTTGACAACTTCAGTTTATAAAATTAAATCAAATTATAATAATGAAGTCAGGATGGCAGAGCTAGAACATTAAAGGTGGGGTAGAGAGTAAAAGAGAATGGAAATATAAAGTTGTTACGCAATTTCTTTGAGTGTTGATGCATTTACAAGCTTTTTAAGAAAATCCAGACAAAGGAATATATTTTAATAAAGGAAATTATGGAATGCATTTTGTTCTAAATAAAGGAATGTCCTTTGTTGTTATTGTTTTTTGTGCTATTCTACTTATAATTATTGTTAAATGTTATTATTGGTAGTACTAAAGAACACGTTTTTGCTATTAATGACATGCAAGCCACAGTAAATATGTTGGAAAAGCCTATGATGCAAGAACAGCAAAATACAGTCATAGTCTCAGATATTTTTATTTCACTAATAGCCATGTCAAACAAACAGTGATAAATATTAAATTAAAATCTTCAATATGTCAAATAATTCATAAATAATATGTAAAAAAAACTTAAATAGAATATTAAGCAACAAACAACGTAAAATCACATTGTAAAGAACATTTAAAACTATTTAAACAATATAATATACATTAAAGGTATAAAACCAATTAATGTCAATGTCTAAAAGTTATAATTTTAAGTTCTATAGTTATATAGACAAGTTATATAAAATAAAATCACCCTTTATGCTGTTATTAATGTCTGTGAAGGATGATGTTGAACCTGAGGCTGGGTTTCACTCTCCTCCTGTGGTTCTGGTTCAGTGGAATCAAGCTGTTGTTCCACCAGAAGAGAAATGCTAATAACAAAAATAGAAACAGACATGTTTGAAAGATAAACATTTTAGAAGAGGAAAATACCTGCAACACATTCACATTTGTGTTACATTCTGAGAGTAAACATTTGCAACATTTCAAACACTTCCTATTCAATAAACATCCCCACCCTTTTATTGACAATACAGTAACAGTCACAAACTATATTAGTATTAAATAAATATTACATCATTCTCAAAATACCCTAGAAACAATTCTGCATGAATGTCTCTAAGCATAGTGGGTTGCAGGTTTGTTTAACCTTTTCATACATTAAACAGTCTAATGTATGTGTGTATCTATAATGTAAATAAGATTTCTTACCATTCATTCATCTCGTCAAAACTCGTCAACCTTCGGATCGGTTCGGTAAACTGATCTGCTTACGACACCCCCTGGCGACCAGCGTAAGTGTGTCCTCAATATCCTTGTACTCTTTTGGTCAAATGTCAAAAATTTTGAAGCTTCTACTCTGTGATTGGCTGCAAATGTCGAATCGCTCCAACTTCTGACAACTACATTTTCCCATTATCAAACTTTCTTAATTGTATCGTACACTACCTGTCAAAGGTTTTAGAAGATTTCAGTGATTTGTTTCTCATTAGTTTAAAAAACATTTTAACCAGCGTGTTCCTTAATATCTAAAATTATTTTAATAGACCAAAAATATAGTTAATAAATACATAATTGTATTATGTATTTAATACATAATGCATGACAAAACATACATTTTATTTAAAAATGTTTTTAAATGAATGACTGAATATTGAGAAACAGAGAATAAGTGCGCAGAATAAACACGCACTTCAAAAAGCATCCAGGGTGCTCAATAAAATAACATTACAGCAATATCTATGTTAGTTAGTTTTATTTCATAATTTTGTTATAGTTACTATTATTACAAAACGTAGAGAAAACACAAATGCACAAGCGTACCAAACCTTTGAACTGTAGTGTATGTAAAGAGGGTGTATGTGGTGTAAACAACTAAACCGTGAAGATTTATTCATCTTGAACACATTTCTATTTACCAATCTTAGCTGATCTTAACCATCAAAAAAAGTGAAGATACAATAAAATATATTATGTGTACAGATATAAATTTTTAATTTTTTGTTCATATATCTGCCCAAAAAACAGTTTGTCTCATTTTTGACCTTAAAACTAAATTCTAACAGCATTTTGTGATACGAACATAATTAGCTTAAACTACTAAAACAAACCATTAATTAAAAAAACTCAATTCTGCCAATAGATCACAACAAGAATGCTCAAACACAAAACAATTCAGTGAAGTAAGTCAATCCTGGCATTCAAAAACAGGAATTCTTTGAATGCAATCGCCAAGCTTTCCAATGAAACTTTTCACATTAGTGAACCTGGAAATAAAAAGCAAAGCATTAGCATTATGAAAGAAAAAACACAGTTGCATAATAAAACAGTGTTTGATAAATTTTGGGTAGAATGTTTGGAACGGTTATACCCTAATATTATCTTAATTGGATTCTATGATACTAATGCTCAATACAATGATATTTAGTGATTTTCAAAGACTCAAAATATTTCCTTTATTTCCAAAAATACTTGTAAAGTGGCCAGCAGGGGGGGACAAATAAGAGAGTGTTAAAGGTGAATCATACAATAGTATGTGTTTTCCAAATCTTTTTCCCTTTAATATAACAGGAGATATTTTGAAGAATGTTGTTAACTAACAACACTGACTTCCATTGTATGGACACAAAAGACATAGACATGGATTTATTTCATCTTTGTTTTCACAACAAAAAGTTGTGTAATACTTTTTGTATAACACCTTTATTATTTGAAATGTAGTTATTAAGAGAAATGTTTCCGTGGTTTGTATCCTACCATGGAAATTAATTTGGTTAATCGCATCTTCAAATACAAGTTTTGAATAGCTAATAAATATTTAATTTTTGGTGGTAAACAAACCCCAAAATAGCCCAAAGCACATGTCTTTGAACATTTTTGTATGACTGTACACAATAAATTGGAATAGTTCATAGTTTATAAATTAAACCATGTTAGTTACTTACAAGGCTTGATACCGGTATGTGAACCCAGCTTTGCCTCCACATGTCCAAAATCATCATTGCTATTTAAGATGTCCTGATTCCCATCAGACTCCTGAGATGACTTCTGTTTAATGATAGATTGATTTGAAGCATTCATTTTTGAAAGGACCTCCTTCAGGTGACATTCAGCTTCACACAACAGCTCGGTTCTATCCATCTCGTGCTGAAACCGAATTCCAAGCATATTATCAATATACATGGCGTGACCTGCGTCTACCAGCAGTTTCGCCAGGTTTTGGTTTCCAGTAGTGTCAATGATGTCAACCTCCCATTGAGTCTCAAACACGTGCTGTCTGAAGCGTATGTGAAGATTCCTCTGACACATACAATCCTGGAAAAAAACGATTGCTTCATCAGACCAGTCCTGACCATTGGGTTTTACTCCTCTCAGAAGACAGTGATAGGTCACTTTAGGTAGTCCAGAAAGTTCCTCTGGAAGTTGTTTAAGCTGGCTGATTTCTTGTTGGGACAAGACTGCATATTGGCCATAGTCGACCAAGTTTACGAGCACTGAGAAGGAATCACACCGCACCAGCTCTGCTCTGCACCATTTTTGCTTTTCAGGCAGTCTGACCAAACAGCACGCACCTGGAATTACATGAGCCTCTGGAAACGGCACCATAAGTTCCTGAAAGTTCTCAAGGACAGCTGACACGTTCTCGAGGATTAAGAGATGATCTTCAAGGATTATGTAAAACTCAGCCGGGGTGGTGACAGCAGCAACAATTGCTTTATATTCAACGTTCATTTTGATCGGTGCTTGAAACAGGGTCTGCTTGTGATCTGCGTTGGTGTGTTTAGACGTTTTTGATGTGGCAAAATCCTCAGCAAGCAACTCTTTAAGATTTTTTATGGGTCCATTTTCCTTTACGTTTATCTGAGAGAGTGTAGCACACACAGGATAGGTTTTAATGGCATTTCGATCACAGGTAAAGACATCTCTGTGTGCACTTTTTGAGTCACACTTTTGTTTGGAGATGACCAGTGGTTTGGGTTTTGAGAAGGTCTGTGTCTTCTTGCATTTATTCCAATGTGGCCCTTCAAATGTCCTTACGTAGGTGGTATCTTTTATTTTTTGCTTTGTTGCAAACATTGGATTGTTTTTTTGCAAGACTGCTTTGTTTTCTGGTTGAACTGAGGCTTTGCTTATAGTCCTAATGTTGTGAACATCATTCTTTTGCGCTTTGTTTTGAGTAACCGTTGGGCTTTTTTCTGCATCTTTTCTTTGTTTGCCACCATTGTTGTAGTCACCCTCAAGAACCTCAACGTTGACTTTCCATGAATTTCCTTGTTTCTGAACATACTCAATCATTAATCGTTTTCCAACTGCTTCCTTGATAAACAGCTCATCATTTTGGAACAAGTGAGATTTTGCCAGAACACAAGAAGTGCTCAATCTAGGCTGAGATAAGAATGCATTAGTAAGCAGAAAAATATTCTTCCTGTCAACATGTGCTATATTACCATAGTCTACAAATTCCACTTGGAGTTGGTCAGAGGTTACTTTGGTAACAGCGGCTCTATATAAAGCCATGTCTTCCTCATACTCAGCAGCAATGAGATCTCCCACCTTTACTTCTGATATCACACATTTCATGTTTTCTTTGAAGACACTACAGTTTAACTCCTCACACATTTGAAGGATGCTGGGTTCATCATTTTCCATCTGGATGAAGAAGCGATCTGAGTCATGATGAGAAATGAAACCCACACCTTTAAGACCTGGTTTCAGATTGGTATCAGGAAGATTATCAAGTTTTGGCAATTCTACTTTAGGAGAAAGAGAAGTGCTGCAGGGCTTGATTGCTTTATTTGAGGTTTTGTTCTTTTGTGATTTTGGAGGTTTAGTTGGTTTAAATGTATGTTTGACCATATTATAGCTTCGTTTTTGAGGATTTACATCTTTGTTTGAACCATCAACATCTGCTGACACAGGGTTGACAAAATCACTTTCCTTCACGCCATAAGTTGCAATGAGCTCTTTGACTTTTTCATTCACATGCACATTTCCCTCATAAAGATCACATACAAAATGTCCACTGACATCTATCATCACAATCTTCGCCTTGAGGGATTGGTTAAGAACTGCCTCCTTGAGCCATGCATTGACCTCTGGCAAATGTTCCTCCTCGGGAATGTCATGAAGTCTGCATCTCAAAGCCTGCATGGGTGTCATCAGTAACTCCAATGCCATTCTTGGAATCGGCATGACATTAACTTTTTCAGAAATCTGCTTGTCGCCGTAATCTACGAAGAACACACTCGTGTGCTTCGGGGACTGAACAGGTTGAGTCAGAGCCCTGTACCACTGACCATCACAAAAGTATTGTGCCAAACAAACATTTCCGCTGCAGTCCTCAGACGTTGTAGACAAGAGCTGACTTTCTTCAGCAACTCTCTCCATCAGCTTTTCAATGATGTCGGTGTTTTTGTCGAGATGAAAATAGATTTCCCATGGACTAGAGACACTGGTAATATGAACCAGCTCCTCACTTCCTGGACCGATGTTGAATGAGGAGTAGACGAAGGAATGAGGATACACAGATGAAGTTAGGGCTTTCAGAGTTTGAATTTCAACTGCAACGCCTTTTTCTACAAGGTATGCAGTGGCCTGATGAAAGGCTTTGTGGACGTTGACCACATTGAAGAAACCTTTTCCTTGCTCATACATCTGAGAATTAATCTGGCATGTCATTTCTAATGAATTGTCAAACATGAAATCCTTAAACAAATGGCATGCTTTTGCGCTCCATGCATCTACTCCAGCAGGTTCGATTTGGTTTAAGCTGCACCTGAAAGCTTGTTCTTGAAGTTCTAAGAACTGAGGCGCAAGAGCTCGGACGTTTTGCAACCTGTCCTTTAGAACTAGACCATAATCTACCAAAATCACAGAAAGTTCTTCATTTTCTTGACTTAAAGTAAATGCTCTGCACCATCTATTATCAATTGGACATTTTACTGCACAACATAGTGCTGGGGACACATAAATTGTTGTGTATGTTTGGTAAAACATCTGCATTTCTTGCATCATTTTGTCCAAATCAGCTTTTGTGCTCTTGTTCAGGCACCAAAAATCCGATGGGGAGTTTACATGTGAACAAATGACCTTTACCTCTGATCCAGGTTTAAAATGCACAGGTTTGAAAATCTCTGTGGTGGGGACCTTTGATTTTGTAGTCTCTGAAGTGTGTTTTTTCCAGTTTGATTTAACCATGAGACTTGGGCTTGAGCTACAACAGCTCAACTCAAAGATGACCTTTTTATTCTTGTTCTTGTTCCAAGTCTTGTTCTTATCTTGTCGTTGGTTCTTCAAGTCTATCGATGTCAACATAGGGTTGTACTTCCAGTAGTCAGCCATATTTGCTTTTGTCAGGATAGTGGCGATACTATCTCCACCTCCTTCCTCGAACAGTTCAACAATGTATTTACCATGTTTTTTATGAATAACATGAACCTGCAGGGTTTTGTTGGATGTAACTTGCCTAAAGAAATCAGACGTTGCAGTCGACCAGCTGTCCTGAAAAGGAACGATGTGCGCTAAAGCACAATTAAGGGCATACTCTTGTTCCAGGGCAAACTTCTTGGGTAGTTTCTTTATTAACATCCCAGGCACCTTCTCTGTGTTCCCAAAGTCAATAAAAAAAACCTCGGCTCCATTTTCCAAAGTATCCACCACAAGAGCTCTGTAGTAATGCAAGTCTTTTTCATACATGGCGCAGCAAAGTACACCCGGCACAGGGTCTTCAAAGATCTCCTCGTTCAACGGTACTTTGAAGAAGTGTTCATTTATTTCTTTCATCATCACCTCAAACTTACTGTTCTGCTCTTGGGTTCTTATCCAGAAATTTTTAGGATTCTGGACGTGCATGACATAGCCTTCAAATAGAGAACCTTCCTGAATGGCTTCACTAGCAACCAAAGGGGACTGGATATTTTTCATCTCTTTGGTGTTACATTGTGAATGGATATTGTGTGATTTTCTCTTGCATTTAGACGGTTTATTTTCTTCCACTTGCACTCCTTGGTTCTCTGGAGGATATTCTGTGACTTTTAATGTTACCAAGTAGAAGTTCTTATCTTTGCAAAAGCTGTCTATATAAACCTCTAAAGTTTTTCCCAACAACGTGCTCTTAAAAGTCTCCAGCTGGTGTTTTTTAACAGCGTCATCTTGGTCATTCAAGCACGAAAGCGAACAAGGAACTGCCATGATCGGTGTAGAGAGGAACTCTGATGGCAGTTGAAGGATGTTTTCGACTTTTACCGATTCATAATATCCGCTATCAACGAACATGACTCTGACATGGGAGTTGACAGGAAGACACTGCACGACCCCTCTGTGCCATTTATCATCCTTACCTTTGACTGCACAGAGCAATCCCAGATTTTCAAGCACCTTGTTGCTTAAGTTCCCGCTGCCTGACTCACATTTGAGTGCCAAATTGTGGGACATTTTTTGTGCATCTTCTTCCATAGATGATAAACGGCAGTAAAACAGACCAGGGTTTACGGCTGCTGTAACAACAGCTTCAACATTCTGGCCAACTTTCAGCTTTGGGCCATTAATAGACAGAATCTCTTTGAAATCCGGGAGGTTTAAGGACTTGAGACAGTATTCTTGGCCCACTTGCTTTTCAATCAGAAGATCTGGAACAGACTCGTTGCTTTGTTTTATTTGTACCTCAATGAGCATCTCAACCAATAATAGAAATGTACAAGTGTCCACATGTCTGGCCAGTTTCAGTTTTAATAAGTCACTTTTGATGTCTGGAACTTCGAGAATCAGGACTTGGTATGGCAGGCGGGCAAGAATGTACCCATTGATCTGACTGCCGATCAAAGACGAGAAGTAGTTTTTTGTTAAACTGTTCCATTGTTTCTGAGCTGGCAGTATGTTTGCAAAGAAACCACAGACAATCTTTGGGGGGAGCATCAGAAGTGTGTCGGATAGTATTGATAAATGATCTGGGAGAACAGTCAAAACATCTCCATGGTCAAGCAAAAACACGTGAAACAGATCCTTTTCTTTGTTTTGAACTCTTCCTCTGTACCACCGGCCAGATTGCGAATCTTCTACGAGGCAAAGTTCGCCGAGTTGAATAGATGCTTTTGTTTTTACAGTGTTCTGAATTTCCACTTGCAGAATGTTGTAGTCTAGTTCACAGATGGTCATATATTGACCCTGGAAGTGGACCAGCGTGTCATCAGGACTGCAATCAATGTGTGTTAGCTTCAGCTCCACGGGCCACAACACACATGGAGTGAGGAACTTTGACTCCTCTTTTGACCTTAAATAAACACAACATAGGAGTAAATCTCATTTAATTTAACATTACAAATTAAAGATCATGCAAAGTAAATAAACATGTATTGTAACATGCAACAGCATTTAAGAATTTAAAATAATATCAATAATATAAGATTTGATGAAACAGTTTGTGCAAAAATTATTTTTTTCATTCAGAACCAGGATGTCACATTGCAAGATTATGTAGAAAACAGTAAATTACAAAAGAGATTTATCTGGTTTTAAAGAGGCTGGGTCATAAATATATAATAATTTAAAGCATTTCTATAAATTTCAGTTCATGATGAAACATATAATCTAAAAATGAACCCCTGTGCATTAAAACCATTACATAGCTAAACAAACTCCCAAAGATGACAGACAAGAAAATGTAATCAAATTTAGAACACCAGTTCTTAGCATCTTGCAAGCAACAATGAACACATGATTAGCCATACATTTGTAAGTGAGTGAATAGATGACTCTTGATTAAATGAATCATTAATGAATCTGAGCTCAGCATTGTCTTAACACACTGGCTGTATTATGGCAGAATGGAATACTGTAAGAACATTTTGATGTTTCAAACTAAAAGAACATTATGTCATCATTTACTCAACCTTTAGTTATTTAAAGGTGAAGGTCATGGCACACACTGTAGTGAAGCAAAGTGACGTATTGCCAAGTATGGTGTTCCATACTTGGAATATGTGGTCTTCATTTAACCCATCCAGTAAGTGAACACACACACACTGTGAACACAAACACGGAGCACTGGGCAGCCATTCTGCGGCGCCCGGGGAGCAGTGGGGGGGACAGTGCCTTGCTCAAGGGACTCACCTCAGTCGTGGTATTCCCGCTGGGTCCGAGTCTCGAACCAGCAACCTTCGGATCACAAGCCCTAGACTCGAGGCCACGACTGCCCCCTATTTCAAACCTGACTTTCTTTCTTCGGCAGAAGACAAAGGACACAAAATGTACACAAACCCAAAGAGGAAATGGGTTTAATTTGTCGATATTCTTCAAAATATGTATTTTTGTTCAGCAGTAGAAAGAACCTCATTGAGGTTTATAAAATAAAAATTTAAAAATGGTGAGTAAATGATGACAGAATTTTCATAATGCACTATAATGCAAAAACTGTACAGATGGTCTCAATTTACCACTTACAGCACAACATAAGTAATATTAGCCAAATTCATAAAGCATTTATTACTTTTATTCTTAACATTACATGAAAATAGAAATGAGTTGCCAAGATTTATTATGCATCATAACATCAAGAGGTGGGTACTGGTTAGAGTACCAAAAATCTTTACTCAAGTAAAAGTAGAAGTACTTATTGAAATCTTTACTCAAGTAAAAGTAGAAGTACTTATTGAAATCTTTACTCAAGTAAAAGTAGAAGTACTTATTGAAATCGTTACTCAAGTAAATGCAGAAGTACTTATTGAAATCTTTACTCAAGTAAAAGTAGAAGTACTTATTGAAATCTTTACTCAAGTAAAAGTAGAAGTACTTATTGAAATCGTTACTCAAGTAAAAGTAGAAGTACTTATTGAAATATTTACTCAAGTAAAAGTAGAAGTATTTATTGAAATCTTTACTCAAGTAAGAATAAAAGTAAAAATGTTAATAGTAACCAGTGTTAGAGTAAAAAGAATCCTATGGAAAACTACTCAGGTAGTTAGTTACTAGTTACGTCTGAACTAATTAAAATGAAGCAATTATTATTATACATAATTAATTGAATCATCATAAAATTGGTCATTATGTATTTACAGGCACTTTAAGTATATATCATTTATAATGAACATATATACGCAATATACATGAGATTACGTCACACAAACAAGTGATTTTTTTTACATATATAATATTTAATACAATTTTATGTAGATAATGTTTTTTTCACTAAAAATGTAATTGATTAACAGTACTTTAAGACCGCCTCATTCATTTTCAATGTGAGCTGGCGGCGAGAGGCGGCAGTCTGAACGTACGGTAAGAGAAATAGTAAGTATCATTAAGTTTATTTTAAAAGTACAAGTTACCCCAAAATCTACACAAGTAACTGTAACAAAGTTACTCTGATAACTTCCTCTTAATACTCAACCATGGGACAACACAATGAACATAAAAATAGATTTTAAAACCGATCATCACCTCTCCATTTGAATCCAGTTTATGAATCCAATTTAACCCGGCTAGATGTTTATGATGTTAATTTAAGTCCGGCTAGATGTTTATGAACCGAGTCTGTCATCTGGACATCAACACGCTGTGGAAACAAAGTATAGAGTTTAAAGTTCAACTTAAGAAGAATATACTCTATTAAGTCACACAAGGGGTTAAAATAGTTATTTCAAATCTTTATACAAAATTAACAACAGTGAAACATTTAACAAAACATGTACAACATTACTAAATAAGCCAAACATTTTGGTTCGGTCTAACAGAAAGTAAGATATTTTGAAGAATGTACAGCAAAACAAATTCCCGTATAAGTTAGTCAATGGAATCTGTTTGGTAAGATAAGCATTCTTCCAAATATCTTTCTTTGAATTCAACAACACAAAGAAATGAAACAAGTTAGAGTTATTTGTGACACAATTTTCATTTTAGGGTGCACTGTTCCTTTAAATAAAATTGACCTGCATGATTGACATCTAATGCAAGCCCATGGGTCATCATGACGTCATAATAGAGATACTGTTATAATAACACGACACAAAACGTTATATAACATTAATTTTGTGATGACGTATGTTTGGATAGTAACTGCATTTCTGTACATCGCATAGCATCGTTTTAACACACCTGACAGAATCTGCAACTTTACATTTATTAGCCAGACTTACACAATATTCCCCTTTTCTGCATATAATTATTTAGAAGAATGTTTAAATGTCGTTTTTTAGTGTTTGTTATAAAATATTTTTACCTTTTTGAGCAACACGCAAAGTTTCTGTCAGCAAGTCGTGTGCGCGCGCTTCTGTTGCGCAATACGCACGTGCTCAAACCCACCAATAAGAAGTCGTTTTTTATATTTATTAAAAATGTTTCTTTATTATTTTAAATCAAACAAAATTATTAAGTTGAGCAAGCTGAAACGAAATGCTAATTATTAAGTTATCCGTAAAATTATTACAATTAATAATAACATTTTATGTATTTTCTGTCATTTTAGTTAACACAGACCCCATACACACGGCAATTACACTTTATATTTCTCTCTTTATTGTACAAAATAATAACACAAGCTTTAATTTTTTCTATCAAGTGAACTATTTAACATCTGGTGGAAGTGAAGGTAAATTGTTCATATTTTTTAAATGTGTTCAATCCATATCACGACAAACCACACATAAATTCAACGTTTGGAAGAAGCTATTTGTTAGAAATCATTTGCAAGAAAATCCATAACTGGATTAATAACCAAATTAATTTATTTTTAATTTATCTCCCTGTAATACCAGTATTGGCCTCCGGGGGCCGCTGCACACTCAGAACACTGCATTGACTGTATTCTGCATTCACAAAACATGGCAAACATCTCATTTTACATTTACATTTATTCATTTGACAACATACAGTATCCTGCATTAGTCAATCATCACTACAGAGTAAACAGGGGTAAGATGTCTTACTCAAGGACACTTAAGTCAATGTTTGCTTGCCGTGGGATACAAACCCACAACCTTCTGCTTACAAGTCCAAATCTCAACCGGCAGACCACGACTGACCCCCCATCCTCATCATATGTGCATGTTGTCCAACAGGATATTACGTTTAAAACAGTTACTTGTATATGTCCATGACAGTCGTAGTCTTGTGATTGACATACATTATCTATACATGTGTGAAGAAGCCACGTGATGGCCTAAAGGCCTGCATCCTTAAATCTTGTTTTAAATCGTGTTTGATATTATAAAGATTATACTCCACAACCTGGCTTGCCAACAAAACACAATATGCATGCAATATTAGAGCTGCCAGCTGGTATTGTGCCCACACTACTCGACACTCTTATGTGTAAATATCACTTTTAGTATGCAAAATATATTCAAAGCGAGTTACAAATGAATGTTCTATTTTAGGGTCATCTGTCTCTATGAGTTACGTCTCTTGTTTTCATTGCGGTTTAAAGTGATGCCTTCTTTAAATGGGGTTTATCCATCATACACAAAACTACACAATTGGGCCATATGTCCATTCCTGAAATGAAAAGTTGTTTTAACCAAATGATTGTTTGTGTAATTTTGTGGAGGATGATTCGGATTTGACTCTACATGCGGGCCACGAGACCAACACCAGATTTGAAGGAGATGATATCTCTCTTGGTTAATCATTAAAAGGCCGAATCCATTGGCCGTCTTCTGTAAATAAGATAAATGCCCCTAAAGCACTCACCCCTGTGACGCACCATTTCAGAAACAGCACAGCTTTAATTAACACTACAAGGCGTTCACTTCCTTATTCCTGGATTATAATAAGCATTTAGGGTTTTAACATTAGATTTGAATTCAATTTGTGCTTTTATAATGTTGTGAGCCTTCGAGGAACGGCAGCATAGTTGACAAATTGTTTAAATGTTCTTTGGAGATTCATCTGGATGCTTTGGAGATGCACATCATTTCAGGAATGGACCTATGCATCACGTTGCCAAATGTTATAATGACCCGTGCGGATCCTGGAATGTTTTAACAACTTTTTGGGTGGCTTTTGTTTTCGCTTGGTTTTAATTTTGCATTCCAGGTTTTTTCATTTTAATTTCTCCTTGAACATGCCAATGAAAAGAAACACAGGGAGTCCATTAAAGAATGGCACGTTTCATCAACTGCAGCCGTCGGAGGCAAAAAAAGCGCGCAGGGACGCAGATGACCTCCACGCAACAATTATTGTTGACCAAGACGATGTCAGAAAAAACATGTTTTTCAAAGCCAGGCTTGAGGAGGAGGATTCTGGAATTAAATCAGGTGGGTAAATGGTTATTAAAGCCTCTTTTTATTTAACCACAGCTATGCTGCCATTGTCCTGCTCCCTGTGTGTTGCCAGATTGAGACATTATGAATAGTTTGGCAGGCGTCACGGTTTTGATTAACCATTTAAAAAGCTATGTGTGTTATGTATTCGACAGAGGCTGATGAGAGTAATGGGAGCATATCTTCTGAGGAGGATCTAGATTATTCTAAGACCTTCTCTTTAAAACAAACCGTGCCAAGGAAAAGCATCAGTCAAATCATCAAGGACAAGAAGAAACAGACTCATCTTACTTTACAATGGTATTCTCTAGCTTGTGCAAGGAGCAGATGTTTTTAATTTACTTTGTATTTTATTCTTGTTGAACTGTAATGAACTGTGCTGATTTTTTTGTCTCGTCCCTTGAGGCTTGAGGAAAACTACATCGTCTGTGAAGGCGTTTGCCTGCCTCGCTGCATCCTCTACGCTCACTATTTAGACTTCTGCCGGAAGGAGAAATTAGATCCTGCTTGTGCTGCCACGTTTGGGAAGGTAGGATGAATTGCATCTATAATAATAACTGTCAAGTCAAAAAAAATGTGTTTGTCACACGGAGTAATTCCTTTTCCTTTCATTTGGTTTTGTTGTTACTGTTGCAGACCATAAGGCAGAAATTTCCTCTGCTTACAACACGGAGGCTTGGAACTAGAGGCCATTCAAAGTAGGAGAGAACCAAACACTATACCAAGTGATTTCACTTTTTACATCTATAAGCTCTCCTGTGATGTCTATGGTTTCTCAATGTTTTTCAGGTATCATTACTATGGCATTGGAATAAAGGAGAGCAGTGCGTATTATCATTCCGTGTACTCAGGAAAAGGCTTGACACGGTAACACACCTTCAGGTTTATAGCACCGGATGTCATTTAAGTGTCTCAGAGACAAAAGTTAGATGTATGAGACACTTCATTTGTACATACACTTTGTGCAATTAAAGATTTTGATCCTTTATATGATTTATCATATAAGTTGTTTATCATATCACCATTGCAGATTCTCTGGAAGCAAACTTAAAAATGAGGTTGGTCGTTTTATCAATCAATCAATCTTTTTATCATACAATTATGTGGATCTAAAACATGTGTATGGAATGTGTATGTCATGTTGTATTCATGCTATACTGTATGCCCTTTAAGTGCATCTTTACAATCAAAAGGTACCACAAAATATAAATACTGTATGTGACCCTTCCTGTGAAAAATCCGCTTGTCATTTTTAATATATATTAAATCATTCCTCACAATGTAAGGCACATCTGTGAGAATACAACATTCATATTTTTTATATCGAATGAGTAAGAGTATTCAACAATTGAAATCATGGTGAAATTTAGAGTTAAAATCGAAGTTTACTACTTGTTTTCTTAGGAATAGATGTTCACGAAAGGGTCACATAAACATAAAATACGGTTTCACTCATGCACGTGTTGTCTTATAATGTAAGGGAGGATTTACCAGGAAATATTCGCTCAGTTCTAAAACAGGGACGCTTTTACCTGAATTCCCGAGTGCACAACATCTCGTGCTTCACGAGTCTGTTTCAAAAGACAAGGTTTGTTCACTTGCGTATTTTCCAATTTAGGAAATATTATTTATGTGAACCCCTTCAAAGTTATTAAATCCAAACACAATTTGTAGGTGGATACATTAATCATGATGTACAAAACACACTGTCAGTGCATTCTAGACAACGCCATCAATGTCAACTTCGAGGAGGTAGATTTAAACCATCATTTTGTCTTTATATCTATATTCACCCACACTAACAATTCATTTTTATTGTAAAACAGATTCAAAACTTTCTGCTTCACTTCTGGCAAGGAATGCCTGAACATCTCCTCTCTCTGCTGGAGAATCCTGTCATTGTGGACATCTTCTGCATGTGTGACTCTATACTTTACAAAGTACGTACAAAGTTTCTGTGATTCACACTGTGGCGTTATCATCACATCATCGATTTTGATATTAGTCTGTGTTTCTTCGTTTGACAGGTTCTTACGGATGTTCTCATCCCGGCAACCATGCAGGACATGCCTGACAGGTTGGCCTGTTAAGCTATATACATTACAGTATATACATGATCCGTTTATGAACCATTTGTTATGTTATCAAAGTGGTTTTGAGTGAGTTTACGGAAATATCTTCAGTCTTTTGGCAGATATCCGAAATTTTGCCAAGCATTGGGAACACTGGATGGTGTCATCGTTGGAGAACCTCCCAGACATCCTTTCAGACAAGAAACTGCCCATCGCACGCCGGTTCGTGTCGTCTTTAAAGAGACAGACCTCGTTTTTACATCTTGCACAGGTAAAATGATTCTTTTTGGTTCTTGAAATGATTTTTATATTGAATTACTGTTTTACTGCACGTGTTTCTGTGTCTATTCAGATAGCGAGACCTGCACTTTTTGACCAGAATGTGGTGACGTCCATGGTGAATGATATTGATAAGGTCGATCTGAACAGCATTGGTTCCCAAGCGTTCCTTTCGATCACAAATGACCAAGAGTCGGACTTCTACTCTGAATGTGAGTTATTGATTGCTTGAGCCACCTATATAAAGTTGGATTCAATTTGTCAAAAATGCCTCAAACTGTCTTCATCATTTCCTTCTAGATGATTCTGTTTCATTGTTTCAAGAGCTGAAAGATCTCTTGAGGAAAAATGCCACCGTTGAGTCTTTCATTGAATGGTTGGATTCTGTGGTGGAACAAAAAGTTATAAAGGTGTGTTGCATTGCAAGATTTTTACCCATAATATGCAACATAAAGCTTGATTTTTAATATCCTTCTTTTAGCCAAGCAAGCAAAGCGGTCGATCGGTTAAAAAACGAGCTCAGGATTTCCTTCTGAAGTGGAGTTTTTTCGGTGCAAGAGTGATGCATAATCTGACTCTGAACAACGCATCCAGCTTCGGTGAGCCTTCATCGCACACACACGTCTAAACTTTTGTCCTTCTGTATTTTCTATCTTCCTTATTCTCATACTTAATATCATTTCTTCATTTTTAACCTGAGAAACACAGTGAAGAATGAGCTGTAAAAGGCATTCAGCAAGCCTGTATAAACAACCTTTATCTCTGCACATGTCCACTGATTAGGGATCGACCTTTCTCAGGTCTCCTAACATCGGATGACCTCACAGGTGTTCACAAAACCAAACACTATCACCTGGAAGGCAAACCATTTGACCCCAATAGTAGTTCAGTAGACAGATGTACCGCTCAGTCCATATGAGAAATGTAATACAGTTACAATACAAATGTTGCATTTCACTCTAGAACAGTGTTTTTACCGTGGAAACAATGTACTGCATGCTTTAACCTTGTGTAAAAATGTCAATTTCTTAAAAGTAAATACAAAAGAACGAAAGATGAAAAAATTAAAAAGGACCGGAGTTAGAAGTATGATATATGCTTCAGAACGTTGTGAAGTTTATGTATTTCAAAGTAAGACACATTTTTATATTTAACACTGTTCTTTACTATAGTACTATACTATGGTTGCATATTGTTGTAATTTACAACAGTCATTTTACTATGGCATAATTGTACCTAGTATTCTGTATTAACAAGCTATGTCAAATATAAACATCTGTAACATATTTACTATAGTGTGTTTATAACATGTCTGAATTTTACTACAGCCTACTATGTTGAATGAGAAATATGTGCAGAATGAAACACAAGCATAGTATCAAAAGAAGAAATTTTAAAGAATCTTAGTAACA
Organism: Triplophysa yarkandensis; assembly: GCA_033220385.1. NCBI lineage: Eukaryota > Metazoa > Chordata > Actinopteri > Cypriniformes > Nemacheilidae > Triplophysa > Triplophysa yarkandensis. The sequence continues at coordinate 19,903,732 of CM065658.1, forward strand.
GGCACCCATTCACTTGCATTGGTTTTGAATCAATCAAAGAGTGCCATTGCAATTTGGTTACCAACATTCTTCAAATATCTTATTTTGTATTCTGCAGAAGAATGAAAATCATGCAGGTTTCGAAAGGACAAAATTTTAAGTCAATATGGCATATGAAATAATCTAATATCAATTTAAGATTAGATCGTCTCTAACAGGTTCGTTTCACCTCATTCGGATGCTTTTGGACGAGTACATCCTGCTTGCAATCGAAACACAATTCAACAATGACAAAGAGCAGGACCTCCAGAACCTGTTGGAGAAATACATGAGGAATGCAGGTGACTGTCATTTCTCTGTTCTTAAAATCTCATCAGTGTTAATTGTTAATAATTTGGTGATGTTTTGTTCTTAACAGACGCCAGTAAGGCTACATTCAGTGCCTCTCCAAGTTCCTGTTTCTTGGCCAATCGAAATAAAAGCAGCGTGGTTTCCGGCGATTCCACGGTCAAGGATGAGAATCCTCCAGAACATGATTTTCTGCCACTCACAGTCGTACAGCAAGGACTCGGGGCCAATACTGCTGTGTACCACGGTTCAGATCAAGATAGCTTTGCTGTTTCTGGTACTTCTAAGAATCATGAATATGCTATTTAGTTTAATAAAAAAAAAAAAGAAAAGATTGCTGTTAAAACGTATATGGTTTTATTATATTTTCAAGGACAAATGGATTACTCACAGACCAGCGGCCCCCTAATGACGCCCCCCATCTCTCCTGCCATGATGAACCGTAGCAGTGTGATCAACCAGGGTCCGATGGCTGTGAGATCTCAAAACGACTGTCCCATCCAACCCCAAGTGTCTTGCCAGGCCTTCTCCGATCCCATGTATCAGAATCTGCCCATTACTAGCTCTGGATCCTATCCCCACTATGCTTATCAGACGGTGTTTAGATCTCAGGCCCATACCCCGACGTCGGCCTACCAGGTTCGCGGCGACAGCGGACGCTACACATCCTTCTCTGGACACCAGCTGGGCAAAGACTGTTTCGGCAGCAGCTGTACCGTATCTCCATACAACACCAGGGGGTCATGTACTGGATACACAGCCTCGGGTGATACTGGGATAGACACAGAGGCTGTTCAACTGCTGGACTCTGCGGGATATAGTTTCGGAGGAGCTGGTCCAAACGGGGAGGGATGTTCAGGTCCGATTTGCTCCAGCACGGGACACATTGGTGAGAGAAGCTGGGATTACTTAAACGGAATCAGTCATTTATCTACCCGTGTTTCTACATAAAACACAAAGAAGATACTTTGAGAAATGTCTCAGTGGTGTTGTGTCCATTTTGTGGGAGCCAATGGTTACAAACGTTCAATCTACTTTTGAGTTCTCTAGAAGTAATAAAGTCATACAGGTTTGAAGTTTGATTGAACGGATCTCTAAGTGTTTCTCTTTTAGGGTACTATGGCTCAAATGGATATGTGGATGCTCAGAGGATGAGCACGTTTGTCGATCAACACGTGTCTGTGATCAGCAGTGTTAGCAGCAGCCGATCTGTTTCAGCCTACGCTGAGGTTCATGACCCTCTCAACATCCTGGATGACACGAGTAGGAAGAACGTCAGACCTTTTTACACTGAACTAGCCTCGATGGGCACACACACAGCAGGTCAGCCTTTTTCTGAAACTTCAAAACAATAAATCTATATTCAGTCATCATTTAGTTACACTCTTGTCATTTCAAACCTGTTTGACTTTCTTTATTTGGCCAAACACAAAATCAGATATTTTTAAGAATGTCGTTAACTTCTGTTGTAAAAGAGAAATCCAATGCAAAGTCATATAAGTTTGAAAAGACAAGATGCTTAACTGCTATTTAATTCATTGTTGAACCTAATTTTATCGATTTCTTATTGATATCCTGTAATTCAGGCTCCAGCGTGTCTCACTCCTGTGCCATCTCTGCACCCTGCATGTATGGATCTGCTGCTTCATATCAATCCCAGAATGCACTTCTGCCTCATCAGGGAACAACAGAGATCCGAGAAATAGTTTCCTCTCTGCCTCCAATCAACACTGTGTTCATGGGGTCAAACGGTGGGCCGCACTGACTGTTACAAAAAACTCCCAAAAACTATAGTTCAGCATATCAGAGGTGGGACGTGTGTACATCTGTAAATCAACATCAGCATATTGTTTTCAAAAACATTTCTATGTTTTTATGTTTTAATTCTAAAAAAGATTTATTATTTATATATTATGTGATTTAAATTCACAGCATAACAGACATAAAAAGGAATTTTCTGCATAAAATTCTATTTCTGAAATTCACTCTGTCATAAACCTCTCAACCTCAAGTTGTTCAAATCCTGTGTATGTTTCTTTGTTTGGTCAAACACAAAAAGAGATATTTAGAAGAATGTAAGGAATGGTGGTGTTGTTAACCATAATAGAAAACAATACAATGTTCAGATTCCTTCATTCTTCAAAATAACTTTGTTTATATATAGCAGAACTAAAAAACACACATTTTTCTAATATGGTAGCAAATGGTGCTCCAGACATTCTTACAAATATCTTTCTTTGTGTTCAAAACATCCTCAGGGTGAATACATTTTGACAGAAATGCAAATTTTTGGGTTTTGGGTACACAATCACTTTAACATCTTTTAAGGTAAAAGTGCAGAATGCAATAAACACAAATTTGTTTTTCAGACTTCACAGGTATTAACTGTACCCTATGATACCCGAGGATCATCGTTCGCAATTTCACACTGTTAATTATTTTCTGTAAAAAAATCTCCTGTCTGCTCTCTGGAGGTCACTGTTTTTTACTTAATGTACTGGAAATAAAAAAATCGACACTGATATTTTGAATTCCCTTGTGACACGTATGTACCAAAAGATCTTGAAAATGTGACTCTGTAGCCTTCAATTTCAAAAGATGACTTTCTTAGAAAATGAATTTAATCACAAAGCCTGTTCCTAATGCAGTCATTTCAAACAGGGAAATAAAAGCAGTAGAAGGACGCAATAAATACAGCAGACGCGTTGCAAGTTGCGTTTGTCTCGTTTCTACAGAAAAACTAAACGCATGACCCTTTCCCCTTCAATCCTGTTGTAGATTAGGAACAGAGAACGGGGAACGATGAAGCCGTGGATGTGATTCTGTTCTTACACACGTTGAAAAAGATTTGTTGATTTTATCATTGTTCCCCAGATTAAGATACATTCTGTTAAAGGTGTTGACTAAAACCAGAACCAATAGACGCAGTATCAATCTGTTCATGCATTGTCAATCTTTTTCATCTCTCTTCATTTTTTTTGTTGGTCTTTGAACAGATGGAGGCTAATAAATCCATAATCCAACATTAGATCGGCGGCTTTATCTGTGTGCAGAAATGATATCGCAGAGCTTCAATATATATTTGTCCGTATTGAACAGGCCTGACCGCGGATTCAGGCGTTTGTCTTCGTCGTATTGTGCCGGTCTTTATCTACTCGAGGGGAAAATCCATTTCAGCCCTTGGACAGGAACAGATGGCTTGAAATGTAATGATTACAAAATCCTGGCGTTAAAATAGTTTAATTACAAAGTCAATAATGCCTCCAACAATTGCCCGGGCTTTAGTGTAAAAACAACAGAAGGCAGAACGCAAACTTTGGGACAATGTTTAACCAGAAGTTCGCATTAGGCCGAGAGCCTCCATATGCACCTATGACAGAACAAAGATCAACAGATCCGGTGTAATTACGGCTTTTTAGCATCAGTGTGTGAGAAACAGAGATGGATTTAGTGCAATAATGTGTGCTTAGCCGAGTCCTGTCACAATCAGATTTACCACTTATGCTTTTACAATCGTCGGTGGATCTTCAGATGTGCACTCTCTCCGTTGATTCTTGTGTGACTGGTTTGTTTTATAAACTCATCTCATTGACATTTGATGTCTGCAAACACATTAAATTGTTTTCCCAACAGGTTTAAAAAATTGAATGCATTCGTGGGGACACATGATAAGTGTAGCTGTTGTCTTTAAAGGTTGGGTTTAACCACTTAAGAGCAAAAGCATAATTCAAGGAGATGGTTCGCTCAAAAATAAATAATTCTGTCATTTTCTCAGCTTTCCGTTGTTCCGAACCTGTGTGCATTTCTTTGTTCTTATTAACACAGAGAAAGATATTTGGACGAACACTTGTAACCAAACAGTTATTGGACCCCACTGACCAACATGATAGGAAAAAAACTGATTTTGATCTTTAAGATATTTTGAAGAATGTAGGACATGAAAAATCATCCTGGGGTAGTTTGGATTACTTTTGTCATTTTCTTACTATGCCGGTGAGTTGAACAGAAAGTGAGTAATTCAAGACAGAATATTTGGGTAAAGTCACACAAAGGGAAAGGGATGAATTATTTAATCATTTACTCATTCATGTCATTCCAAACCTTGATGGATTTTGTTCTTCTGCTGAACACAGATATATTAAATAAAGTTGCTATCAAACAACAATGAACCCAAGAGACTTTGCGTGTGGACTAAGACTTTTCTCAAAATATCTTCTTCATTATTTTGAATTATTTTGAAAATTTTCTTTAATGCAAATACTGGACAAAGAATTCTAATTTCGTGTCTTTTTTTTGGGAAATATGTTTACAAGGACTATCATTGGTGTCCGAAGGGATGATAAAAATACTCTTATAATAAACCAACAGAGGCCACTAAAGATCAGAAAGGGTTTTTCAAAAAGGTCTTAGACCAGGACCTACTGATTGATAGAGAGGAGGAGCATGGACCCCTTCACACAGAACTGTATCGAATTCGAATTTTTGCCTGAAATATTTACATTTAGTCATTTAGCAGACGCTTTTTTCCAAAGCGACTTACAATAGTCGAGGAGACAATGAAGCGGTAAATAGCCGATACAACAATAGGTGAACAAGTGCTACAACAATGCTACCATGTTACAAAAGTTTTTTTTTTAATATATTTTTTTTTTTGATAGAGTGAGTAGTTAGAAAAGAAGTGAGTTAGTGAGTTAAATGTAGCCGGAAAAGATGAGTTTTTAGGTGTTTTTTGAAGATAGAGACCAATATAATGCTTACGCTTTACAGATATTGTAAAAAATATTATATTTCAAAATGTAGAGTATAGTTTAAAACTTTACAGTTTTACTATACAAAATTAACTAAACACCATACATTGCAATTTTTATTATTATTTATTCTAATTTCAAATATTTTTAAAGTCCTCTGGTCTAAAACCATAAACACAGAACACCATTAAATCCTACTGAGATAAGCCCCAAAACACTTTACATAACGGAATTTGTAATAATTGCTCATGGTTCATATAGTATTTGTAAAAAAAAAATCTTTTATGTTGTTGTATTTCAGCAGGGATATGATTCTTGTAGAGTATTAGTTATTTGTTTAACTATTGGCTCTCTGATAACCGGTTAACAAAAACCCTGATGGCAAAAAGTGGTCAAAAGCTTCCTTTGCAAACTGTACAGATTGATAAAATTCTTCATGGATGTGTTGCCACACATTTTCATCCTCCCAACCTTACAATTTCAAGTGTTAAGGAAACACTTTCTCGTTGATCTTGCCGATTAACGTGTCAACTATTTCAGCTTAAATGCAATCTACATAGCTGTGTGCTGCATTTTTATAAAATGTTTTTTATGGTTTTCATTGAGTGGACAACCCTGCTGTAGAAACCGTACATTATTTAGGAAAAACCTTGAAATGTTATGAAACAAAATATTAATGGCAAAATATGAAATGCACTGGAAAAAATAATAAAAAAATAAATAAGTTATATAGGTATTGAACACATTTCCGTTAATGCCTAAATGTAATTTCGTGCAGAGCTAAATGTAAAATAAACATAAAAGAACTGTAAAAAATATTGAAGAATGGGTGATAGATATGTAAGACTTCCCATGTGTCAAGTATGCTTCATCCAGTAAAAAAATAAAATGGTAATCAATATTACCCCAGAACTTTTGGTTGCCTTACATTCTTCAAACATCTTACCAGCTTAACAGAACAAAAAAAATAAAGATTTGTCTCCTACTGTGGTAGTCATTGGCGTCCAAGAACTGATTGGTCACAGGCATTCCTCCAAATATCTTCCTCTGTAGAAAGAGATGTATGCAGATTTGAATGTCTACAACTGGAAGGTGAGTTAATCATGACGGACTGTTTATTTTTGGGTGAACTCTTCCTCTGGGCCGGCGTCAAAAACTAGACTAGGGTTATTAAAATAAATATATTTTTCCATTTGAACACAATCCCACCATGTCATATGGTACAGGCTGTTTTGTATGTCCACATAGGGGCAGCACAGTGCAGGAAATATGGAAAAGCATTGTCTTCCCAAAGTTTATTGTTGTATATTGTTCTTTTCTGGTGCCTAAATTATATATACACAGTAAATAGTATGAAGACTTGTTTTTAATTTTTTTTAAGAAATACACTTTATAAGTCATTCATTGGCATAACTTGAAGCTGTCAAAATTAAAAAAATATGGCAAACTTTGAAACTTATCTATTCTTGCATACTGCAGGACAACAGGCCTTTTATATTTAAACATCCAGGTATAGGAACTCTTTATTTCCCAACATTTAATGTTTTCCCAATTATATCCTCTGGCCCATCATGGCTCTCACAAATCCCAGTCGGCCGAAGCTGTCTATCAGTTCACGGGTCGGACTAGCAAGAAGTCCGAGAATTCCACAACTGCATGTCTGCTAACCTGGAGTGAGCAGCAGGCTGGTGTAAGAGCATTTGGAGAGCACTGACAGACATTGTAGGCATTTCTCTCATTGGTGATAAATATCTGGGGGAATCTCTCATGGGTTTTCTGGCACAGGTCGTCCGGCAGCAAGACACCGGAGAGAAACAAGTACACGAGGATTCACTGCGTGTGTAAGACTGAAGGTTTATATTCCAACGAAGGAAAGGCCGGATAACATAGACATGTATATAGACGGACAGGCTGATTTTATAGCTTATGAATCATTTAAAAGTATTTCTTAATGGGTCTTGTAAAGCACAGAATGATGCCTGAAGAACACACATTCTTGTATGATAAGAGCAACATTTAAAGCAAAAACAGTCTTAAAGTTTTAAAACAGAATTATGACATTTGTTGACCTAAAACGCACTTATTCTTTTATTTCAATTGCATGGATGTTTGGGTGATACCACCCATAAAAAATGTTTTCTTTATGAGTAATTTGATGTTTATTTATTATAATATAACTGGTTTGACACATAAAAATCACACTTTATCTTAACCTTAAAGATGTGATCTCTAAAAAGGGATATGATCGTTCATCTAAGTATGTCAATGTTAATAAAAAAATCATCATGTATCATTTTTACATGACGTAGATGAATATTTCCTGCTGTGCGTTGACTTTTGTTTGTATTGTTGATCTGTCATTATAGTTGTCAAAACAATTTAACGTTCCTTTGTATACCTTTCCCTTTTCGTCCCCTCATTAAGAGCAAAAGTAATTGAATAAGCAACACTAGATTTCCCGGGCCTGCAAACACACATCCTAATCGAGCTTTATATAAACACCGAGGAGGCAGCTGGTCTCTCTTCATATATGATCTCCATTAGACAGAGCTTGTATTGCAGATAGAGTCTTTACACGTTTATCTATTAGCCGGCTGGAGTGAAAGGAGTCTATTCATAACATGATTTTAATGAGGTGAGATGCCCATTGAGGGCCACTTAATGCAAATGAAATAGAAGTGTCAAACGGGTCCGATCTGGCGAACCTGTTTTGACATGCTTCAAAAAATAACCTAGAGTGTAAATAAAGATCATTTGCCCAAATCAATTTTTTACAGTTTTGCTATTTCCAATACAAAGTTTTAAGAAACCTTAGAGGAACGCATCTCTGAGCAATCATATTTCTATTTGTAGGTTTTTGGTGATTGCTATGATGTTTAAATTGTGGCCAGCAAAAATACCCCCCCCTGTCTTTTTGTTACAGGCCCTTTGGCTTACTGGTTTGTGCGTTCCTTTTGTGATGCCGTCCCATGTCTCTATGGCAGCGTAGATGAGGTTCAGCAAAGACAAGACATGTGATGTTCGTGTGAGACAGCCAGGTGTGACAGGACTCTTTTCAATGAGCCGTCGAGATGTGCCGAGACGAATCTCTCCCAGACAAAGACTCTCATGTTAAGAAATGAATATAAGTGACATTCACTGTTGTGCAATAATATACAGTTTTTTCACATTTAAAAGCATATATCAAAAGCAACATATCAAGCATTGGGAGAAAATACATCTGGAAATTGTAATTTTGCCATTTTTCTGCCTTTACTCTTCCTGGAAAGCTTTTAAGCAGCATTGTATTTTTTCTAATTGGTCAAAATGCTACATTTTATATACATATATATATAATTTTTTTTGTTTAAAAATTAAAGAAAGAAATGTGTTACATTTTTGTCTACTAATGTAACTTTAAACACTGAAATATACTCTCATATTAAAATATTTTTGTTCAGTGTGTCCATCGTACTACACATAAAAATGAGAAAATCTTATTGCAGAGTGACAAAATCAGAGCTCGTTTTGTTTTTACTTTTTTTTTTTTATTAATCTGTATTGTATCTATAGAAACTTAAAAAAAGCCTGTTAAAATTGAGTGTGTGTGCTCATATAAACAGGTAACATGTGACAATTATATTCAATTTTTATATTCAATTTGACCCTTTGAACGAGTTAAATGTAACACACTTTTAATGTTTTTCTAAAATCCAGATCATTTTGGTTCAATTTTGTATAATTTCATAACACATTGACTACAGATTTCTCCAGATGAATTCGATTCTGTTTCTCTGCTGTCAACCCTAACTGTGCTGTGCAGATGCAATGCAATAATATATGCCAACAGAAGGCGATTCGCTTCCTTTATATACAACATGTAATTAAATTAAGTGTTTGAACCCTCTTGACGTGGACATTATTTTGCTAGTTTGGCCTTGAGGAAACAGTGCTTTATGAATCAACAGCTTTCTGAAGAGGAACTTTCTCTTTCTTTGAGCCAGCACGAATAAACCTTACAATAAAATGAAAAAAATAAATGAGAGGTCTTTCTCAATGCGCACACACTTCAGTGACAAACGGTTTGTCTCATTTTATGTGTTCTGTATTCCTGGACATTAAATCATATTAATGTAAAGGGCAGAATCTTGTCATTCATATATATATATATATATATATATATATATATATTGTACCTGCAAGTACTTTAAAAATGAATGTGTCATAATTTACTCACCTTTTTTAATTTTAAACCTGCATTATTTTTGTAGAATATAAGATATTTTGTAGATTTATACCGTTTAAAGATATTTTAAAGAATATTGGTATCTGGCACCAATTCACATGCACTGGTTTTGTGTTCATACAACAGAAATGAATGTGTGCCACTGCTGTGCCGCTTACACCTTCATCAAAATATCTTCTGTGTCCTGCGGAAGGAAGAAAGTCATACAGATTTTAAATGATGAGAACTTAAGTTATTGACGGGAGAATTGTTATTTCTGGCTAATCTATCACTTAAATGTATCGCAGAGAATATGAAAACGATGAAAGGTAATCACTGTTTAGGCCATGGCTGCAAAGAGAGACGTACAGTTCTTTAAATCTTTTTGTAAGTTGATTTAAACAAACGCAGCTGCGTATAAATGCAAATAGGCCAAACTGCATGGCAACACGCTGGCATTGCATTATCATTATGTTGGCAATTTTTATGTCATCTATTTAATACAAACTCTCTGTTCTTCTGTCTTGCCCTTTTACTTTCAGTTTCATGGAAACCCAGGAGATGAGACACACATGTCTATGTCAAGAAACTTTTTTATTTAGTTGGGCTTTATGTCTCTTGCGATGCTGCTTAAAGAGCCATGAGGTCCCAGACTACATTGTATGAAACCATTATACATTGTTCTCTTGGTCTCAAGTTTTTCCTTAGCAGACCTTTCAAAAATGTAGAAGCGCATATTATGACGTACTGTATATTATCAGCAGCACAATTCAGATGTGGATTTTACCAAGCAGATACTCAGTATACAGACATTTTTCAACCGAATCTTTGAGGACTTTCAATGAAAAAGATTATGTTAATCATATTTTAGTTTGAATGAGACCGGGCTAAATGTTGGTTTTCGATCAAATGTTAGCTTTGAAAGACCAAAAAGGTCAGTAAATGATTTCCATCATATTAATGGAATCAGCTTGCAAAACCATGCAAACATTCAAGAATAAAACCATCACATCAGCACCGAAACATCACTAAGATACAATTATTTTTTGATTCGCACCTGTTTGGCTGTGAATTAGAGGAGGATGTATAACGTCGATCTTTCATCCGTTAATGAGTCAGTTTGCAGAGACGTCATCTCTTTCATCTCGCCGGTCGCCCTGTCTTTTGTCACGCCAGTCTCACCTACAGCAATAGCACTACATGAGCATTCAATTAAAGTCTTTGAGAAGGCAGAAAAATGTCAGGGAGGAGACGGGAAGGAAAACAGACCTATTCTTCAGCAGGACACTGAAAAGACTTGAAAAGGCTCTTAATTAGAAGAGACGTCTAGATGTTTAATTAAGATGATGCTCTGATAACCGCGCCGAAGTGTCAATGAACAAATTCTCAGATTATCCTAAATAGAGCAAAGCGAAAATGTGAGAAATGTTTTTCAAATGGTGTGTTTAGGCCTGTATAATGATGCCTTTTATAGCGTCAGAATGAATGACCTGTCTGACTTGAAGCTGATGAATACCTGGGCCCTCGGCAACTGTAAAGTATTCCTCAAAAAGTCTACCATGTCTGTTGAAGACGAATTCGCACGTCTGTGTCCCTCGGTCATATCAGAATACTGAAGAATGATCGAGGTCTTAATGATACGGATCTGATAATTAATGCAAATACCAGCACTAATGAGCTAATTACAACCTTCACAGGTCTCAGATCAGTTTGCATTGATTATTATGCAGATAAATGTTTGATCAACAGACGGATGAACAGATGAATAGATAGACAGAAAAGCAAATGACTGATAGATAGATAGACAGACAGATGGGTGGGTGGGTGGATGGATGGATAGAGACAGTCACACACACACACACACACACACACACACACACACACACACACACACACACACACACACACACACACACACACACACACACACACACACACACACACACACACACACACACACACACACACACACACACACACACACACACACATTATACAGCCCATTAACTTTGAAATTGATTTTGTCTCCATACAATAGAAAACAATGTGTGCCAATGCTGTTTGGTCACCAACTTTCTACAAAGTATCTTCTTTTGACACAAACACACACACACGCACGCACGCACGCACGCACGCACGCACACACACACACACACACACACACACACACACACACACACACACACACACATGCAGTCAGTCAGTCAGAAAAGAAGAAAGACATATAGATGGACGAAGATAGAGAAACAGACAGAGACAGCTAGACAGGACAGACAGACAGACGCACACACAGTCAGACGGGACAGATTAACTCAACTCCTTAGGCTCTCATTTTGTTTCTTGTGTGTGTTTTTCAGCTGTTCTAGGGTTACAGGGCTGTTTATAACTTTGGTGTCCGTGTGAACGTGTGGAGGGCCTGCCACATGACCGGTGATTCATGGGGACGCCCATAGAGCTGTCAGTCCCGAGCCAGGTGTCGAGAAACTGGCAGAGCGCCTGAGTAAAGAAAAATATTCTGACCTCATCCTGAAATACTGCAAGACGATGGCCCTGTTGGTCACAGGACCCAAGCTACTGACATTAAAGTGCTTTTCTAGGTTCTGAAATGAAACCCGATCATGTCCAGGCAAAAGTCACATTGAAGACTTATGATGTGCTCACATGACCACAGATATTTAAGAAGAAGCCTTGCCGTAGAGAGGGTATGAGAGTAATATTGAGGTGGAAATAAAAGTGGACATAAAAAATCTAGTGCCAATGTTCATGTTATGTTTGATGTAAAACTGACTGTCTGGTCAGCGGCGGTTCATCCTTTATGATGCACCAACCTGTTTGATACAAAATAATACTAATGTCAATTTACAGCAAAATGATGTGATCTTCTGAAATCTGTATCTATGATTTATTGGCGATTTTATATTTGTTAATACTTCACGTTCATTTTTGCTGGCAGTTTTTTGAGACGCCACAAGAATTAGGAATTCTTGCCAAGAGGAACCTGATCCATCTCTCAATGTGTTTCTCAAGGTGCCATGCTGTAAAAGCGTGCATACTTCAGGATTTCATCACTTCATTTAGCGTCCAGTATTCACACTCATACAACATTTTCAGCCAAACGTTCAGAATGAAAATTTGTATCACCCCTCAACTCGTTCAGCTAAGACTCCCGCAAGTGACCATCCAGCTGTCCGTGACATAAACCTCCGTGGCCCGGATCCTGGAAAATCATTTTAATCGCACGAGTCTGCGTCGATAATCCATGGTCACCCGCTCACCCCTGAGGTCTCGCTGAAGGCTTGAAGGCACGGTGGTTTAAGCTTTAAATTCTCAAGATTCCCCACAACATAGCTGCCATGCTTAAGAGAGTTTCTGCAGCTTGTTATAGGAGATGCCTGGGATGGTTCTCCCAGTGTATATTTTCATTTACTCTGAGTGCTTGGCACACTTGCTTCATAAACACAAGCCTAGGTACACATAGAAAGAATTGTTGCTCTGCACCGCATGTGACGAAAGACGCTATTCATTAACATACCTCATTTACATAGCTGAGAGGCAATATTTACAGGCCCAGAGAAGCCACAGAAAGATTAATGGCTTGAAGATTGTGGGACGTTACTGAAGAAAGTGGATTTGTATTCATTCTGATAAACCTATTTCCTATTTCTCTTATGTTACCCCTGATAAATTAGTTTAGATTCATTCTGTACTAAATGATGCAATGCATCTTGAAATCTGAAATGTGTATCTTGAATCTGATTCCTTTGGTACAGTTTGAAGCTGTATTTGAGATGTAAAGTAGCCGATCCATGTTTTCCTTCTAGAATACATATAAATAAACATATTTGCAATAACAGTATTATAGCAGTATATATTATATTATGCATTTGTATTATTATTATTATTATTAATAATAATGTTTTATTTTTTACTAAAGTACTTAAGTATAAACATTTATATTTTATTTTTAATGTTCATATTTATTTTTAAGTTTATGTACATATACTGACGAAACTGTCAGCTTAAGATAACCACAGTCTCTGTTTGAATAACTTTGCTTCATTCTATAGAAATTAATGACCTGTCAACGAAAACTCAGTTACAAACATCATTTCTGATTTATTGGTGTCTATGAAATGTAAGGAACATCCTTAAAAAATATAACCTTGATATCTTAAATATTGACGGAGTAAGGCAATCTAAAATATTTGAGATATTTTCTTTTATGTACAATTTGTAAAAATAAGTAATTTGATAAACAAATTATATTTGTATTTAATCAATACATATAAAAATTCCTATTAAAATGATCATTTAAATCCTCTTGAAATCTAAATTTATTATGTACACATCAAAACACATGATCTAGTATTGTCTTAATGTAATGTTTTTTTTATTTTATTGTTTGTCTTAAGCCGGGATTTGACAGACAGCGTCACATCTATATTTTCTAGATTATTAAATATTTAATACACGACAGCGATCCGCTGCTGCATGGTGGTCCCATGTAAGCTTTACTGTGGGAGGCCCAAATTTTGTATGCCATACTCTCCGTGTCTTTCATGCAGCTTGTGTCCAAGTATGGTCACTATGAGGGAACTGTCACTGGGGGACTTTGTAGGAAATTAATGGCGACAGAGAAGGGCAAAAAAGACAGAACAGGTGCCTGTCACCAGCGGGGTCAGACCGAAGGCACGGGGCAGATGTAGGTGCTCGGATGGTATGTACCTTTACACAAGTTTTTCTGCTAATCTGATATTGCTGTCAGCAGCTATCTCTCATTCGGTCTCATCACTCTTCCGCCTGGCCCTGTCCCAAACAAACCCAAACAACAAAACAAACGCCCTCAAATGACATCATTCATCATTATTACATTCAAAGAATGTTGTACACTTGATATTCTATCTTAACACTGGGAGAACTACAATTTAAACACTATTACAAATATCTTCTAAATCATAAAAATGATTCACATTATTGTAAAAATGATTGTCAATACAATAAATAATTTTACAAAGCAATTCATGGATCTTTTTTAAATGAATAAAAAAATACTCTAAAAGGCGTCTACATTTTGACAAATATCCAAGACGCATTTAACTTATCATGAAGTCAGGTTGAGTGTACAGTATCTGATGTCCTACATCTGTCCACAATAGCCCCTATAAATACAACACAAGTGTGACTGAAAAGACGACGCGATCAATCATGTGACATGTGCGAACGCGTCCATAAATCTTGTTCCACCAACACAACTGATTTTGTTAAGGTTATGAAAACACGTTTGTGCTGAAATGAGAAAATATGTGCGGTGTATGTGTGTGATGGTTGGTGGAGGTTTGTAAGGCCCGAAGCCTTAATAATCCTCTTTAAAAATCTCAATGGAGGGTTCAGGGACCAAGGACACACCTGGCCATGCTGGAACAGAAGACAAAATTAAATCATTTGATGTCCCAGTCACCATTGGAGACAAGGCATACCTTTTGATCCCAAATACGTACATGTGAACGCTGTTTGAGTCAACCAACCCGGATGATGTTCACAGCGCTCAGCAAAGTAATGATGCCATGTCATTCTTCCTGAAAATAAAAGAATGGGTATGATTGTCTCTGGAATACACTGTAGATACATATCCTGTAGGTAAATATCCTGACCACTTATTTTTATATTAAAAATGTATACAGGGTAAAAACATTCGTAATCATTTGCTCACCCTCGTCACTTCAAACCTGTATGACATTTTATTACCAGAACAAAAGAGGAGATATTTTGAAGAAGTTGGTCCGAACAGCAGTGTCACCCATTGACTGTTGTATAAACATACCAGTTATGTACATTCTTCAAAATATCTTCCATTGAGTTCCGCTGAAGGAAGAAAGTCATAAGTCATACATGTTTGACATGACAAGAGGGTGAGTAAATGATGACACATTTTCATTATTTGGTTGAACTATCACTTTCAGAACCCACAAACCAAAAATATAAGGGTGTCGCGGTCTCTTTGGAACCCACTAGCTTCACACACACCTCTCAGCTCTCAACTCTCAGCTGTCTATCAGATCACAGGACCCAATGATGATGGACGGCACATGACCATGACACCGCACCCGCAGGGATCCACATCTCTGCCAGAAATAGCCAAATGACTGACAGTCATGGGTTTGTAAAGGAGCCAGGATTACAGCCAAAACACATCGGATGGAGTCGGGTGGAATTTCTTGTCCCTGTGAAAATGCAACACTGATATTTTGCTCTGTGATTGTTTCCCTTCTGTATCCTAACCTGTGTGCTCTTTTGTGTCCTGGCTATGAATCCAGTTTAGAGGGCCACAGATGAAAGCAAACTCTAGGTAGATTGGGCCGGGTTAGATGAAGACATCACACTAGACATTTGAACCAAATGGGAGCACATGTGAAGATTTATCCCGTAAAAGTCTGTGTCAAAAAGTTTGGTGAATGCTCACGTGAATTTTGTTTAAAAAAAAAAAAAAAAAACGCTTAGTTCATACATTATTTTATAATAAATAAATAATTTTTATAAATACAATTCAATTTATTTTAATATGATAAAAATCATTAATTATTCTATTTATCTATTTAAATTATATTAAAACATTACAGTATATGTTACATTTAAACCCTATGGTTGGCATTGCCCCTTTTTGACCCAATGCTGGATTGTTTCGAGTGTATCTTTTTAAATCGAACAAATAAGTTAAATAAAAAATTATTGTGATAGTGTTTGTTTATAAGAAATGATGCCACGGTCTGAAATGAATGCACACCAAATTATTTATTTGACACTTGAACTATAACAATTATAAACATAATTAAATGTGGACAAAACAAATGCTTTAGAGCGTGACCTCTTATCCTGTTTTTATTTAAAGCCGTGTCTGCGTGATCTTATAAACGTGACCCTCTTATTATAAAGATATTAACCATTAAAAGGTAATTTTGATGATATTGGTTGACAAAACCCCTTCATACATGATGCTGATGCTTCATATTATTCTCTCTTTAAGATATCTAGCCAGCCAAGCGGGTAACATTTTAAAATAAAGAGTTTTTTAATGATGATTCGTGATTTTTTTAAACTTGAAACACAATTAAATTTTTTGTTTTGTTTTTTAGGTTGTAGCTTTATGAATGGATGTGCCCAACCTTTTTAATTAAAATTCAATTCAATTTTGATTATAAAATATTACAGAAAATAATTACATTTGTGTTAATTTCACTCAAATATTTTGAGTAAAAAAGAAGAGTTGTAGTTAGCTGAAACATTATACTCACCAGCTTTTTATATAAGAAACATTATGATGTTATTTGTTGATCACTGTTCTGTGTATACTCAGCAAGCATCCACAACATGACCTTATCCTCTATGTACTGTAATCAAATAATATTTAATTCATAGAAGAACCCACTTTCTTCTTTGAAGTTCTGGACCAAACATAAATCTCAAACTACACTCTTGTATAAACTGGTTAATTGGATGTCTGAGCTGGTATATGGAGCAATTTTCAGTGCTTTGTTTAGGAGCAAAACATTTTTTTTTTAAATAACAAAAACACTTGAACCTTAAAAACGTCTACAGAGCATCAGTCCTTTAAGTACCCCAAAACGTTATCATTGGATTTACTATAATGCTTGTAGAACATATGCCACTTGATAAATCTAAAAAAAAATATAACCAGATGCCCTTCAGTACACTTGCATCATGTTTGCCTAGTGTACAACCAGAGGCTGCAATGAATTTCTAAACAAAATCTTAAAGAATTGCCTATCCTAGCACAGTAGGCCCCCAACTATATATATATATATATATATATATAGTTGGGGGCCTAATGTGCCTACTGTGCTGGTCAATATGTATATATGTTATTATTTTATATTATTTTCTTGTCGTTTTAAAGTTAACGCAGAAAGACACAAAAGGACTTATTTCCACTGTAGAGTATTATTTGAAGAATCTTTATATTGAGAATAACTGAATAACCACCAAAAATGAATAAACAATCATTTGACAAAATATCTTATGTATACAGAAACCCAAATCACATTATATAGGACAAAAAACACTCACCCGAACACTAGTTTACAAACTTTCAAGGTCTTAACTGTGGAAGCTCAGCATCCGTCCATTCTGCACCCGCTGGACAGACAAATAATTCCCCTGAAACATTTGGTAATTTAAATATTAGTTTAAATAGATGGCCTTGCAATTCTCAACCATAATAACTTGAATGGAAATTGCATTTAACAAAACATAATTCCACTTGTATTTGCTATTGAGGTCGACATTTGAATATCTCTCTTATTATTAAAAAGGAGGCAGTCGAAAGTGTTTTAAAGAAAATGTTAGACAGCCAAAATAACAGAATAATACATTGATACATTATCAGCTTATATTACATGATAAATTATCAGCTTCTGTATTAGAATGTGACTGTAAATAAAACAGTAATTAAAATCTATGTTAGCATGAGATTTCATTTAGTTTTATTTCTCAATTTTAATTTTAAACACAGAATTTTTGAACAACCAAATGTTGACATCTGTGCTACAAGTATAATAAAAACCTTTAGTCAAAACTCGATATTTTCATAGTGTTGCCCACAAAATTATTTTAATAAACAAAAAACTTTACTTTTAAGATTAATTTGCCATACGTTTTTAAATAACGGATCTTCTCAATAACTTCAAGTACTCCAAATGTATATACAGTTGTACGACTTCTCCATACTTTCCATGCATAATAAGCAACACAAAATATAACTAAAAGAAACAATTGCATTTCAAGATAATATAAAATATCAGATAAATCCAGCCCTTGATTTTGACTTGTTGTGCCTTGTACCTGTGAGCTCATCATGCTGCTTTGTTAAATTGTTTGTGAAGAACCACATTGCTTGGAAGAGGAATAAAAGTTTATATTATTATTATATAAGCTAAAATATACATTATATTTTTGTTCTTAATGTTTATTTTATGAGCCCTTGACCGGTATACAATAAATAATAATAAATAACTGTTTTATGAAAGCAATAATCACTGTGAAACCACTGTAATCCCCAGATTCTTGAAGCGTCACTGTTATAACGTTCCCTATGAGGCCTATGAATAGCGTGTCTAACTCACAGCATTCAAGGAATGAAGAGTTGATTTGGTAAGCATGGATTTTCACATTTCCTCCGCAGCCGGAGAAAAAAGACAACGATTTGTGTGATTTTTTTTATGAAACGTGTTTTGACCTTTAAATTTGATTAGAAATTTGATACATTTTTAGTGTACACTTTTTAACTTAAATTTGCAGAAATCTTATTTTTAAAGTCTCACCCTGAAATGCTTTTTGAAGAATTTTTGTCCCCGTCTATTCTACACTCTTATTGGCTTTTCTTTTTTTAATATTCAGTCATCCATTCAAATTGTTGAATAAAATGTAATTTACGCTATGGAAAAAACAATTATGTTTGTTAAATTATATTTTCGTCCATTAAACTAATTTCAGACATTTCGGAAAACACTTTCAGATCAAAACATTTTTGAATAACATATAAAGTGTCCCAAAAACTTTAACCTGTCATTTGAACATGACTGTACATCATTGTTATTAGATATTTTAACAAAATATAAAAAAAATTACATTTTTTTTCACAAATCTTGGTAGCCAAACAACATTTTGCCCCATTGAATTGACTATTTGGACACATGTATATTATAAATATCTATATTGTGTAGTCCACACATCCAAAACAATAAAAAAAATGTTGTACAGTAAATAAAGAACAATATGTCATCTATGGCTTCTGATTAATACTAAAATCCTTCAGTTTCCAGAATTGGTTTGTGCATACATTGTGCTCTCTGTGCCCGGGACAGGTGCCACTCTTCTCCTAAAACAGATACTCTCTGTTTCGTATTGCACGACCCCCCCCCCATCTCTCAACAGTTGCCGTGGTCACATTGAGTGCAGCGGTTCACTACCATGTCACAATCCCACAATTCACCAGGGCTCCTGTTGCCTCCTCAGCAACACATGGACCTCAACTGTCACCCCGGCCACAGTCGGCTTTACACAGTTTTGATATAATACTCAACTTCATTTCATACAAATACTTTTTTATTGCAATAGGGCATAAAAAGGGAGGACAAGCAGATCATTGATGTTTTTAAAATCAATATATCCAATATATATCAATATATGTAATAAAATAAAAATTGCTTCCATTGCTTACTAAAATGCATTCTTGAACGTTTAAACTTCACTATATTCTTTAGTTTTACGCAAAAGAAAGTCAAGTCTCTTTAGAATAAGACCATTAAGTAACGCTGAGTATTCCACTCGCATGTGTCACCATTTTGTTAAACATTTCCACGTCCTTTTCTCAAGTACATGTTTACATTCCTTCCTCTCTTCAACTTGCCTTGACAATGTCTTTGTGTTTTTTTTTGTGAACCCCACAATCCACCCTCCGGCCTCACCCTCGGTCTAAAGATTACCTGCAAATTGATGGCTGGGGCCAAGGGTCCTTGCTGTCAGTGGAGGAACAAAGCCAGGTGACTCCTTTATTCTTACATATTAGAGAAGAGAGCTAATGTTGAAAACTGTGGGCCGGTTAAAGCTGTAAGTGATGTGTCGTGATCTTCTCTTCTTGATGGGATGTGTTGAATGTTCTGTTGTTTCAGCAGGATGGCTTCGATTAGGTGTGTGTTAGCACTCAACGTTTCCTTGTCCTTAAGCTGTTTGGGTAGAAATAGAAACCTTGTCAGGTTACACTGTCTAAAACCCTTATTGTTTGAGAGCTGTCACATCAGAAATGGAGAGTTTCTGCATGCTGAAACTTTATCTGTGAACAGGTGTGAAACCGCTAAACTTGAGGGCAATAAATTTGAGTTGATACAATTGTTATTTCCCCCATGAGCGGTTTCATTACAACATCTGTTTAAACTAAATTATACATTTTAAAACAGAAATATTTGATGGAACACGTGCATCAAAAAAGTAAAATCAGACTTTGATGCTCATTATCTCAGACTTTTGTATTATGACACAAGCCTGGTTTCAACATGCAGGATCACACATTAATATTTTACTACAATTTCATAATCATTTTTTATTCATTTTAACTATAGTGGTTATACAAATATTCAAAAACAACCATCTAAAAGAGTTTTAACGCATACTTGTTTCTGTTAAATCGTAATGTTAAAGAATATTTAAAAAACTATGAGAATATTAAACAAATCAAATTTTTTTTTACTATTTTTACAATTACTTTTTATTATTACTAAATATTTTTTATTTCAGTTGTGGACGTTATTCTCCAAAACTAAAAGTGAACGTTTTTTTTAACACAACAGCCTATAAAAGCCAATAACTTTACTGACGAGATGTTTTATTTTGACAAGTGATCGATTCATCCCACTGTTTGGCAAATGCCGACATAGTGTAAATCCCTTAAAACTTTAAATCTGTAAAGAGAATCATTTTACATTAAAAAGTGTTTGCGGAGATTGGACCGGAATATTTGACCTCCAGCACTCTGGACAGCGCTTGTTAAGCTAATATGTGAAAGAGCCCATGAAGTGAACACATATAGTGCGGGAATACCCATCATTCCTGTAAAATTCCCAGTTAAATCCTGATAAGCTTTAAGTACATGACTTCAGCTGCTGTGCTGTAGTGTATCAGTTACTACAGCAGCATCGTCTCTGACTCCGCATGTATCAGTGTTTTCTCAGTTGCACTATATTGTTGATTTTAAGGGTCCTAATGACAGAAATATGCCCCTTGACCCCAGCACAAATTGCGTTAAAACTATTTGACCTTTGACCTGGAAATCTAAAGAGTCCAGGCCATATTTGTGCACATGAGCATGGTATCTTAAACTGTGGACTGATGGTGACACACTTTAGCAGTCATTTATTGAATTGTTTTCTAACTTGTGATTAAGTAACTCAATGACATATTTTTATATTTAAAAAAAATATTTTTAATAAATTTTGAAAGTACATTGTTAGTGACTCTGAATATGCATATATAAGTTATCGCAAGCAAATCTGACATATGGGAAAACCAGGCTTAAGTTGCTTTTTCCAACATAAAATCATTCCACATAATAAAAAGAACAGTTTGCGAAAAATAATCTTGATATTTTTCATATAGACTGAGTGAGGCCAAAGATTTAAATTTACATTTACATTTAGTCATTTAGCAGATGCTTTTATCCAACGTGACTTACAAGTGAGGTTTACAGAATAAGTATTTAGTACAAGTGGAAACAAAGCAATCGTAGGTAAAATTAATGACATTTCTAGCAAGAAAAAACACAACATATGTACCGAGTGCCTAGAATTTATTTTTATTATTTTTTTTATAGAAAAGTGAGAATGTCAAAAGAGATTCATTAGTGGGATAAGAGAGAGGATTGAAATATTAAAAATATATTAAAATTAATGTCTAAAATCAAACTTTGATGGTCATTATCTCAGAATTTGGTGTCACGACACAAGCCTGGTTTTACACATGCAGGATCACACATTTATTTTTAATTACAATTTCATAATCTTTATCATTTATATAATTCATTTTAACTAAAGTGGATACAAATATTCAAAAACAACAATCTAAAAAAGTTTCTAACGCATACAAGTTTGTTACTTAAACCTATTTACCACATTTTTGAATTTTAGTTCAAATTTTCATTCTAATATTTTTTATACAGTTTTATTCTATTCAATTCACGAAGGAGTCGATTCTTTAAGATTCATCATTAACACATCCACAAGTCTTTTGAAAAACAAAATGTGATGTCAATTATCAACATTTGTTTCACCACATTTAATTTTACATTGAAAAAAATGTGCAACTTTGAATCAAATGAATCGACTCGTCAAACTGCATCGTTCAAAGGAACCGATTCTTTTGAAGTGACTCAGAGTCGCTCGTAAGAAGAGAGTGCAGAACATAAGAGACGCTCATTACACCCGAGCTGAACGCCACACACGTTGCTTCTATTCCAGTCTGTGCTTACTGAACCTTTGCTTTATTTCCAATGAAGTTTCCTCTCGTCCTGATCTTTAGTTTTAAGAGGTGACATATCTGCCAGATTCGCCATGAGCTGCTTGGATGTTATGTATCAAGTTTATGGTCCAGCTCAGCCTTATTTCTCTGCAGCATACACACCATATCATCATCAGGTATGATATACATCTCATTGTGTTTCTCTTGTGTCTCCTCATCATTTAGTTGTGACCTTTCTTGCCTTTAAATGTGCTCTTCTGCTCTTGGGAAAGTTTTGTTTCTGGACATTTATTGCTTTTTTTTTATATTGCAAACTGCATGAATCTCTTATGGATGACAGGTGTTAAGAAATGTTAAAACTATACATTAAGTTTAATTTATATATGACATAGTGGATTTAAAAAAGAAAAACAGCATCATATGTTCTGTACTTTTATAAAGTTCATTTGTATTGGTAATATGAAACTTGATTTTAGTCTATGCACACTTAAACACAGAACATACATTTTTAGAATTAATTTAATATGCAATTTTAGATTTCGATTTAGATGAAATATTATACAAGCGTAACACAAATGTCATTGCATGCACATTATTAGATTACATTAAATGTAACTTTATTGTCATTGCACATGTAAGGTACAAGGCAACAAAAAATGCATCTAATATAATAAGCAGTACATAATATATGTCATATGTACAATTATTATACAGATAAGATAAGTAAGGATATAATTTACAGATTTAAAAACTAAGGAGATATACAGACAGATGTACTATGAACATACTATAAAGATGGATTATGTAAAAGTGTATGTACAGTATAGAAAGATCTATAAACATATGAATATAATTTATACTTTTGCAATGGATAGTAAAGTGCATAGAAATACTAAATGTAGAAATATCATGTGCAAAGGGTTTATTAAGTATTTCTGGATAAACAGTTCAAGTCACTAGTTTTCCCATTGACCATATTGATTATCCTGCCTCTGAACGTGTGTGCAAGTATTTATTCCAAAAAGGCAAATTTGACACTTCAATGTAAAATAACATAGCGATATTTATCGTTTACAGAAATTGGCGTTTTACTCGAAAATGCAAGAAGCTCCAGAAACGGTCAGCGGAAGCAGTTCGTCCTTTTCCAACGTCTCCGGGCCACCCATCAAAGAGGAGGACTGTGCCCGAGAGAAAGATCACCCGCCGGAGGCCGAGTACATCAGCTCCAGGTGTGTGCTCTTCACATACTTTCAAGGGGACATCAGCTCTGTGGTGGACGAACACTTCAGTCGGGCTTTGAGTCAGTCCAGCAGCTACGCGTCTGGATCCAACAACAGCAAAAGTGCAAGAGGCGCATCGTCCTGGAGAGGTGAGAATCTGTACATGTATGATCACTTTTTCATGCTTAAAAGCATCACATTTCTCTTCAGTCCTTCATGTCAGAAACAGAAAAACGTTGCACTTTAAAATGACACCAAACAATAAAAACATGAACTCAAATATCCACACGTGTCTTTCCAGATGGATCGTTCCCTATGAGCCAGAGAAGCTTTCCTCCATCATTCTGGAACAGCGCTTATCAGCCGTCCGTCACAGCATCTCTCAGCAGCGCTCTGGGCTCCTCCCACACGGACCTTCCCTTCCCAACGGACCCGTACTCGACCGCTTCCTTACACAGCCACCTCCATCAGACCACCCCCGAGCCCTGGCACCCGTCTCACCACCATCACCCGTACTCACTCGGCGGGGCCATCGGAACCCAGGGGTCCGCTTACTCCCGGCCCTCCATGCACGATATGTACGGGACGCACTTCGACCCGCGCTACGGCTCTCTGCTCGTGCCCTCGGTCCGGCCACATAGACTCCCCCCTGCCACGGTGCCGGCGTCTGGACCCTCGCCGTGCGAAATCAGCAAGAGCGAGCCGGGCAGCTCGACGTGGACGGGCGCATTTACGGCAGCGAGCTCAGATATGGGTCTGAATATGGATGCAGGTGTGAACGACAGTAAATCACTCATCATGTAGTTTTAGAGATAGATGTGTCAGACGGTGATAGGGGCCATCAGCATATAAAATATTGCATTGCTTCTATCGTCCAGACAAATTCATGCATCTTTTGTTCATCACTCGCTCTTTGTCTTTAAGATGCTTTCTTGCTTCAGGTCAACTCTCTCTCCTTTATTTGCCTCTTATTTTCTTCCTTCTTTCCTTACGCTTTCCTGTTTTCCTTTCCTTCCTTCTCTCAGGTCTACCGAGTCAGGATAAGAGCAAGGACCTGTACTGGTTTTAGTGCCCTGCGGTCACTCCTTCCTCATCTGGCTTGTCTTTTCTCTGGCTTGTAGACAATCGGTAACAGATTCTCATCTCGCTTGCAGCTCGGCGCTACAGCGGGACCATCCGCAGCTGAAAACAAAGGCCCGGCGGATACTCCCGGTCTAAACCCTCCCGAGAACCGCTCGGACGTGTGCGAGACTCTAGAAAGACGGCACAGAGGAAGGCCACACCAGAGCTCTCCAGAAATACACGGTGGTGTGACTGGCAGCTGCTCTCGGACCCCAGCCCTCCCCCGACCTTCTGCACACACGGCACAAGAAAACGAAATAATAAATAGGAACAAAATGTTTTTTGAGGCATTTGGAACTTGAGAATGGATTTGTCCTCATGGTTTGTTTTTAAAGAAATGACTTCTGGAAAGAGCAGCATTCCGAATCCCAGAACAGAGTGAGGCTATTTGAAGCCACTTGACTCTATCTATATGGCTTTCAACACCTGTCATGGACAACTGTTGTGGAACTTGGAAGACACACACAAGGCAGTTTCTCTGTGCGCCGTTTGACCTAGCGAGCATTCTGGATTTCATAAAAGAAGCGTTTTGTTGTAGCCGGACGTTCAGCAAAAGGGAACAACTGGTCGGGCTTTTTGTGAGACGGCTGTCATTGCTGTTGAAGGCCGACAAAGAAACATTTCGCTGTATATACTTTGTGTTTTTGTCCAGTGCTTCAGTATAAACCGCATGTGTGGTCATGACCTTTTTCATTTGTACTTTTTTTTTAAATGTTCATATCCGTTTTTAGTGGCCGTCAAGGCGACGTCTCACCACGTATTTGAATGTATCACATGTAAATTATTACATCCTAAAGTATTTTTCCATGATGTTGCATTGAGGAAAATGATGTGTTGTCTTTTCGATCTGTTTCTTCGATCTAGCAAAGAAAAAAGAAAAACGTGTATTACTTCTGAGTTCGGTCACAAATTTAATTTCAGAATTGATACGCAAGCTTCTGCATCCTTTAATATGAAACATAATCTTACTGAAAATTGTGTCTTCATTTATTCACCCTTTTGTCATTTCAAACCTGTATGACTTTCTATATTCCACAGAAGACAAAAGATGATATTTTAAAGAATGTTGAAGACAAAACAGTGCTTAAAACCGTCACTGAAATATTTAAACCTGACTTCTGTAATGGCAAAAGAGGATTTGTTGAATAATGTTGGTAACTGGAACCCATTCACTTGCATTTGTTTTGTGTCCATACAACAGAACAGAATGGGTGCCGGCGCTGTCGGGTTATAAACATTCTTCAAAATATCTCTTTATTTTGACATGTTTCAATCTCTCTTCAGGGTCTTTTTTGTGTGAATGAAGTCACACTTAACGCATTTAATCAGTCTCTTATAAATAATCTCACGGCTGTAATCGTTGAACTAAGTTAATGAATTATCAAGGCGAGTCAAGCGCTTACAGCACCATTAGGCAAAGTATCTGTTTATAATCAAAAAACATTGGCATCCATTCACTTGCATTGTATGCGCAGAAAACCAGCGCAAGTGAGTAGGCGCCAGTTACCAAAATTCTTCAAAATATCTTCTTTTTAGTTCTGCAGAAGAAAGACAGTCATACGATTTAAAATGAAAAGATTTATTCTTTTTAGGTGAACAATCTTTTTGCTTGGTTTTGTTGAGATGAAAATGAAACACAGCGAGTTGTAGACATCTACTTATAAACACAACCTTTAAGAAATTAAATTATTTAATTTCAAAGGAATTCTCAAGACGGGTGGAGTTCATACAAGTATTAAAAAGTTCATGTTTGTAACCGAACAGCGGTGGCACCCATTCACCTCTATTGTATGGATGCAAAAACCAATGCCAGTTGAAATCATTCTTCAACACATCTTCTGCAGAAAAACAACATACAGGTTTGCAATGACAAAAGGGAAAGCAAATGATGTCACATTGTCACTCTTGTGGAAGTGTACTCAGTGTGAATAAATAAAGTATATTTTAGGGCCCTATTTTTTGTTGCCAGAAGTGTCGTTCAATCTCACATTTTGAACTAAAACAAAGGAAAAAAAGAGTCATTTATAAAGATAAACTGCAGCACATTGAAACACTTTGCTCTGTTGTTTCTATTTCTCACAATCAAACAAAATCTATAAACACATACGATTACGTTAAGTTGTTACATTATCCTTGCCCGGTAACTCCAGTACTAATATTAGCACGACTGGAGTATTTAGAAGCACCCGCACTGGTTTAGCACATTACAGTATGCAATTACGCTCAGAGCGACATTCGATATCCGCCGTTGACTTGACTGCGGGATTTGTGAAGTAGATGTATAATAATACATCCGTAGCTCATAAATTGTCGGGGGTTAATAAGGGTTCAGATCGTGAGCTGTCAGTCATTCCCCAAAAAATATCAAATGCATTCTGTTGTGTTTTTTTGAATCGCCATCGAGGAATCCGTAAGCAGTTGCCGTGTCCGCCATTTGCCGGAGGGAACAATCATCAGCCGTGTGAAAGGTCAATGCCACCACACTTTAAAAAGCAGATCAACAGTTGGCCGGTATTTTAATCATCTTGCATCTTATCTATCAGTCAAGTGATGGAGTTAAACACTCGTGATAACTGTTATGATTTGGTGATTGAGTGCACATGTAGTCGGTCATATAATTATGTGTGAGGCACTGGTGTTAAACGTTTACAGGGTTCAACGGTAAAAGAGATGATGTAATGTTAAGTTACACCTTGTATCTTTACTTTGTGGCATTGTAGACCTTTATAGGTCATTTGTACTAACTACTGTATTTCATTCCTTTTTATTTAATTGACCTATTACTTATTCACATTTGCTGTAGCTCATCAAAATAATTTACGCAATTTTAACATATTGATAGTTTACCCAGAAATGAATTGTGTCATCATTTACTCAACCCCATCAAACGTGTATGACTTTCTTTCTTTCATGGAGCACCAAATTCATATTTTGAAGAATGTTGGTAACCGACAACCAACGCTCTTCAAAATATCTTCTTGTGTGTGAATTATTCCTTTAACTATGAACATTTTCCTGAGCAGTTGGTTGACAAAAATGTCATATTACTCAAGTATAAATTTTTTTATGCAATGATATTCATACATTTTTAAACACAATTTAAATGCCCAATTATTATTAAAATACTGTATTCATACTCTTCCTTTAAGTGGATAGTGCACCTTAAATTTTATTTATGCCATTAATTTCCCTTAAGTTGTCCAAACCTTTGTACATTTTTTAATTCACATAAATATAAAGAAGGATATTTGGAAGAATGTTAGCAACTGGGATTTCAGGGTCCCCATGACAACCACAGTAGAAAAGAATATCGTACGTTGGCATAATATTAAAATAACAGTTTTGAAGCATCTTTGATTACCAGTGTATTTTTCCTAATGCGGTTGTCAGTGGTGCCTCAGAAAGGTTGCTGACATTCTTCTAAATATCTTCATTCGTATCGAACATAACAAATACGTTTGTCCCTGAACTGTCCCTTGATGTCATTTCATGCATTTGTACATCTACAGTGCACAAATAAAAGTATGTTTTCAAGACAGTGGATAAAGGGTGTTAACTGACACCACTGCCTTCATGTTTCAATCTCAATCAACGCACTTGACTATTCCACATGACAGCTCCCAGCTCTCATTACTGCAAAATAAAAGATCAGAGCCCTGTCAACAAATAATTCTGCCCAAAATAATCCCAAATATATCTCCAGCGGTAATCCAACCTCAATGCGAACGTAACCACATGTTGGACAGATCACAGTGGGAGTCGTGTTTTTATTTAGCCTATGAACAAATGCCAGAACGACTCTCACGCTTTCCCCTGCACAATCAAGGACGGCGCTACTGAATATCAAACACGCTTATTTTAAATATCCGACAATTTGTTCAGAATTGTTTGAAATTCTTTCTTAAGTCCTGTGGATTGTGTTTCCAAAAGCACCCTCATGTCACCTCTCTCATGTGTGGTCCTTTGAAAAGTTTCAAACAAAAGCGATGCGGGTTTGTGGTTTGTGAGGTGGTGATGAGTCACTGAAAGTGTTCAGAGGGATCTTTCCCATCGCGGGCAGGAGAGACCGAGGTTGTAGAGCGTGTGATAACAGCTCGCCGTGGTTGGGGAATGTGAGCCGCGCTAATGCTGGAGCTGAAGGCCAAACGCTACAGTACGGAACACGCACAAGTGCTACATGGCTGTCAATTTTCACACCCGTGCTGATGGTATTTTTCACATTAGTCAACATAAGCAGTGAGTTTCAATGCGGACCTCCAAGGTAATACGCCAATAAGTCTATCTGGCTTATGATGAAGCTTTCTGTATCTCAGTTGGGGCATGGCGATAGCAACGCCAAGGTCATGGGTTCGATCCCATATATGACACATCCTCAGAAAAAAATGCAATGTCACGCTTTTGGTCCGTCTGCCATAATGTAGCGTTCCATATCATAGTTTACGATGCTTTTTTCTTTTTTTAAATCATAGAGAACATGAAGAGGGATGAACAAGGAGAGTTTGTTTCAAGGGTTCCTGATCCTTTATATAAGACCAGCAGACTTCTGAAACTTTTGGCTCCGTACGGGTACCGTGAGCCTGATGCTGTCATCGGTCATATCTTTCGAGGACCATAAACACAATACTTCTGAAGAAACATCAGCCCTTTATATCCCACACAATCCGACAAACCATTTTTTGTGTAAAATGTAGCATTAAATAAATAAGGATTGATACCAATAAATGAAAAAATCTAACCCTGTAGTCAAATATTTTCATGCATTTTTGACCATTTGGACAAGGTGCTGATTTACTAGATATACCGTTAAAAATAAACATGCGGCAAAATGTTCTTTACATTGATTTCATAGAACCATTTGTGAACCATGTTTAAAATGTACACATTGCATAAATCTTTGGCCGTTTAAGTAATATTAAAAATTAAATAACTACATAACAAGAACAATTTTAAATTGATAATAAATAAACCCTCCCACACCCACGACATATATTTATATACATTATATATATATATATATATATATATATATATATATATATACACACATATATACACATATATACATAATACGTGTGCGTGTGTGTGTGTGTGTGTGTGTGTGTGTGTGTGTGTGTGTGTGTGTGTGTGTGTGTGTGTGTGTGTGTGTGTGTGTGTGTGTGTGTGTGTGTGTGTGTGTGTGTGTGTGTGTGTGTGAAAATAATAGGTGAAAAAACTAATTTCAATGGAGAAATCTATTGTAACAAGATCTCCATCTTTACCAGTGTCTAAAAAAACACCTCCCATATCTCGTTATACTCAGTTTGCTTATTTGAATCATGTAAAGGTTTACATTAAATTAATTAAATGAATTAACATACTTTCAATATTTGTGCCATGGGGTAACGAACAAAAACTTCTTCGATTTTTAGCAACAGATTAATGAGCAATAAGACACTCTTTATATAGCTAATGCATTCATTTTAGCACTCCACCTTTAAAGTTTCATAAAGCACCACTTTTACTTTTAAGAAGATGTTGTGTCTGAAGTGTTAAGCTCGTAGATCACATTTCACGTGTCTGCACAGTGTTTGGCTTTTCATCCAAGCTGAACACACCTTACAGATGCAAATGAATCCAAAGGTCTCGTCCTGAGAATTCCTCACATATCTAATGTGCTTTGTTACACTTCTTCTGATGAAGCGTACAAAGCCTCTGCTTTAAAAAAAAAAGGCCCTGATGGCATGTAAGAAGCTTTCCAACCCCTGCAAGAACGTGTGCCAAATCTATGATTTCACCTATAGAAACAGCAATTTCTTCCATGGCTGTGTTTAGGTTTCTTTACATATTCTTTTCTTTCATAAATGAATCTGTAAGGTCCTGCCAGAGCGGCGGTGGACTTTAAATGAATGTAAGACATATGCATCAACAAATCCGATGCCATATTACATTAACTGATCTGAGAACATATCACCTCTCTGAAAGGAAATAATAACCTTTTAAAACACGAATGTGGTTGAATTCAGGAAACCGAAGGGTTCTCACTGTCAAAGCTGTACCGCAGCTCACAGCAGACAGACTTTTATTGAGTTATGTTTACGTCTCTTTTAGGGTTAATTCATTGGCCTGTCATTCATTGTAGGACGTTAACACAGCTTGTAATATAAACTGTTCTTGGATCAGAGATCTAAAATAACCCTTGGTGCCTTACACACACTTAGCTGGGTTAAACTGACAGATGGCCATTATTTACTCACCTTTAAGTCATTTGAAAATTGTATGTAAGAAGACAATTTGAAGAAAGTGGGTAACATAACGTTACATATCAATGCAATCATTCATATCCATTATGTGGACACAGAACCAAGTGAATGGGTGCCAGATACCAACATTCTTCAAACTATCTGCAGGAGAAAGTCAAACAAAAATGATGATGAAGTGAGAAAGGGATAGATAGAGAGAGAGAGAGAAAGAGAGAGAGAGAGAGAGAGAGAGAGAGAGAGAGAGACAGAGAGCGAGAGAGAGAGAGAGAGAGAGAGAGAGAGAGAGAGAGAGAGAGAGAGAGAGAGAAAGAGAGAGAGAGAGAGAGAGAGAGAGAGAGAGAGAGAGAGAGAGAGAGAGAGAGAGAGAGAGAGAGAGAGAGAGAGAGAGAGAGAGAGAGAGAGAGAGAGAGAGAGAGAGAGAGAGAGAGAGAGAATAAGTTAAAGCAGTCAAGATATAAAATAAGAATTTTATGTTTATCTATGAAATGTTTAAACTTAACTTCATTTTAATTTCTGTTATGGGGTGATGTAAAAAAACTTTTTCGATTTTTATCAACAGACTTAAGAGTAATAAGATACTGTTTTGATAGCTAATGCATTCATTTTATCCCTCCACCTTTAACATTACATGAAGCACCACTTTTAATAAATCTAAAAAAAAGATTTTTATTTCAGAGTTTTCACCTTTGCTGGATCTCACACAATATCGGGATTATTGTGTCAACCTTCAACAACATCAGCAGGCCTTCATCTTCCAAGGCTTCAGTACTCATTCGTGTCTCATGACCTCCGGACTTGCTGTGGTAAAAGTAAACAAACATTGTCTTACCTGCCCAGGTAACTTGAGATGTCTTAACTTCCTGCTGTGGATCTGTTAAGAGCTCAGTTCCAGCCACCCCTGCCATTAGAGACGTGCCCCGGGCTGAACGGGCTTTACAAGATGGGGCGCAACTAATGGACCTTAGCTACTTTAAGCTGAAAGCTGCACCTGAATGGAGAAGAAAGGAAAAAAGAAGGAAGAGAACTGAGATGAGAGGTGATTTACTGAACTGAGAGCTTTGAGAAAGTAAATGTGTTCAGTTCATTAAGTCAGCGGAGATGTAGAAGAACACTTGAGATTTGTATGGGATCTAACTGTAAACGTTTATTTAATATATTTTGTACGCTGTTTTTTTACAATGTCTGCACTCGCACACATGGTTATTATAATTTGTTTACTAAAATCTTATCTAAATCTTAATTTTTTAATTCAAATTAAATATTCGACTAAATTTTATTTTAAAACATAAACTAGAAATGCAGCCTTAATAAAAGGACATTGAATTAAAATAAATAACTGGAAACAAACATATATATATATATATATACAAAAAAATACAACTTTTTTACTTTTTTTAAATATGTCCCAGTTACTCTTTATATGGTAAGTGTTTTATTAGGAAAGAGACAGTTCCCTCAAAAATAAAACATCTCAAATCAGTTATGTTCCCTTCTGTAAATCAAACCTCGACATTACGAGTTGTTCTGTTAAACACAAATTAAGATATTTTGAGAAATATCTCAGTGGTTTTGTTTTAGAGATCATCAGGGGGAGTTATTGATAAAATAACTATATCTTGTTTTTTGCCCAAAAAAAAAAGCAAAAGCAAAATGCAAAAGAAAAAATTCTGAAACCATTATTAAAAACTTACACACTTAAACACATTTTTTTGTCCCAAAGCCATACAAATACAAAGATTAAGAATTATAACTTAAAACTAATGTATTTAAAGGACAACAAATATTTACAAAATTGAGGTTTTTGGTTATATATTTGGACTATGTGAAGAATGTATGCAAATATTTTTGTTTTTAAAACCCAAATACTATTCCCAGATTATTACAATTCTCAAAAGCAAATTATAACAGTCTCTTTCAGTGTATAAACTGTGTACATGCTATAATAAATGATATATCAATACACGAAAAGCTCTTTTCCCAAACGAGATATTCCCATACATTTTTAATATTCAATTTATCCTGTTAAAAAATGTCTGTTGGGACAGTCTAAACATATTAAACAGTGATTTTAAAATAAAACAACAATATTGTAGATCATAAATTTCAAAGTTCATTTTTTTCCAAGACGCTACAAGTCCATCCTTTTTTGTTTTAAAATTTTTGTATTGTGTCTTATAGTGCATTTGTGGGGGTCTGGAAAAAACTGTGTCTTACAGTGCATTTCAAACGCACTGTAATATAATGAAAATATAAAGATTAAGCATGAAACATGGATGGATCAGAGAATAGGTTCACTATACGACAAAATGTTTAAATTCTGCGCTTATCTCATTTTGAAAAGAGTACTTCATATCTTTTGGCATCTATCTATGTCCTTTATCACGTGGAAGCAAACTTTCATATTGGGATCTTTTCCATTAGTCAGTTACACTTAAAACAAATTAACTGAAAGAATTTAATTTTAAATAATGTAACATTTTGAAAGAATTTTAAATTTAAAACCTTTAAATTAAGTTCCTGTACTCCTGAAATATATATGTAAGTAAAATATTAAGTAAATCTCCTTAATTAAAATATTTACATTAGACTTCACCAAATAATGGTTCATAATACAAATAAACATATTTTAATTAAATTCTTATTTTTATTTAGAGAAATTAACTTTTAATCAATTATTTAAATGGATTATTATTCACAATTATTTACGATATAATAACTGTGTATTATGTGATATTTAATAAGCCATATTAAATATTTTATATGTATATTTGTCAAATAAAAAGCTTATATATATATATATTTCTGTATGTGTTCTGCAGGTCATGTTCTGCAGTAGCCAAAGTTCATATAAGTTCATGAGAAGGTCATTGTGACTAAGAGCGACTGAGAGCGTACTGAACGGAGTCATACAACATTTGCAACACATGTATTATTTCCTGATATATCAGGAGACTGATATTACTATATTAGCACAAACTGTACAGACATTTCATCAGATGTGTTGCATCAAAATCACATCAACGCTGGTGATTATCCCAAAAGGATGTAATGAAACCAATAGATTTGCTTTAAATCCTATTACATTGATCAAATGAGATTAAGTGCAAGCATGATGTAAGATTTCAGATCTTCACTTGTGAACATGGCATATGGCAAGCAAGATAATCACGAAACGTTTTTGTCTAAAATCTTATGTATCCGTTTCCAACTTCTCCATCCGGTGTCACATCAATCCTTTTCAACACCGAATACAAAGATTGTAACATGGCAGTGTGTCTCGGCTCTCAAAGTTCATGTACGTAATCTGAGGATTGAAAAACACCAGCCGACAGACAAGTGCTTGTCACACACGTTGCCCAAGCTGTGGCCAGGAAAGCAGCACCCACGAACAGGTGGGCATAGCCCCTGTCAAGCGGACAGAGATTGATGCCTTGGGTGACGGGACTGCTGGGTATTCTCTTTCTGCCCAGACAGCTGTGCTGTACCGAACAGAGATGTGTTATCTCTTACAGCAGTGGGACACACTGGAGCCCTCCAAATTCTCAAGGCAGGAACTCTCAATGTGTGGGCACTGCATGAATCGATATTTATGTGATCAATTTGCATTCATTTCTGTACAATAAGAGTGAACAGTGACCTGGTACTTTAGACTATTAAGACTATTTGGAAGCATGAGACACATTGTATTTGCAGGCCCTAAAATAACCTTCTTTAAATAAAGTTTAAATTGATAAAGTATTCATAAAGACAATTTACAACATTTTGTAAAATTAAGTCATTTAAATTCAGCAAATCATATGATGGGTTCTCAGGACAAATAAAGTGATTGAAAATCTGATTTGTGTCTAGGATGACACTAGTTCTTTATGAACAAACACTAAACACATGAATATGCATTATTGACATGATATATCATGTATTAAATTGCACATATATTTTAACTACTGATGCACAGATTTGACTTTTAAGCCAATACTGATTTAAACAAACAACTATAACATGATTCCGATACCACTATTGTTCAACTGCATACAGTTCTGTCCAATACCAGCAAAGGCTGTAAATACTATACATTTTATGAACATGAATTGGATCCGTTTGACATTTTTAGAGTCATACAACTTAAGATAAAATTACAATAAGATAATATTCAACAAACAAATGTTTACAGGTGATTTCTTATATCCAATATTTATTATATTGACAGCAAATTGTTCATATTTGAAACTTAAATAAAGTTGCTATGTAATTGTTTCGTTAAGAGACAAACATGAAATCATTTAGACATGCATCTTTATTAATAAACCACCTGTAGTCTTGCTTTTTTCAGACCATTTCTTATAAACCAATATTGTAAAATAAAGCCAATATCGGTGGCCGATACATCGGTGCATCTCTCGTTTGAACCACATCACACTCCAAAGTAAGCATCACAGCAGTGGACCAATGTGTTTTGTCTTTTATAAACAGCACGTTAGGTTTTCATACCAGATTTAAACATCAGATCCCTCTGATTTTAAAATAACACTAACTAAAAATCCTTACCATATTTTCTTGAATCTAAAAAACATACCTGAGCAACACAATGCTCTGTGACAGTTACACAACAGATTTAATCCCAACGGATAATTGCATTAGGATTAATTTAATATCCAAAGTCAAAAACTGCACAAGGGTGCATTTCTTTACTTTGGATGAAAAATCTATATTTTACATATAAACTTGTGAATGCATTCTTCAAAAAGCATCAAGGGCTTGATATATCCGACCCCAATTTCAGAACCTTGAAAGTAACTTATTTCTCTTCTTTACGCTTTAATTATGGCATCCCGGATTCAAATGTATTCATGTGAGCACATTATAAATGGACTTAAATTGGGTTCCAATGAAGCCGTCTTCCTCAATCCGCCTGGAGAAAACAGATTTTTTTAAATGAAAATATGAAATAATGCAATAAATTGTGGATATGATCAGAAGTGTAATCCTTATCTTTGGACCAGGTGCACGTATTCACAGTTTGAAATAAGTGTCGGATATTGTCGAGTTTCGGTTCAAACACGATTTATATATACAGTCTCATTGTTGGCGACGAATAGCTATTATCTCTCAGAAACCTTGAAGCACACGGTATAGAAATTTTACAAAGTGACACAGCATGTGCTTGGTTTCAGAAGAGTCCGGGATCTCAAAAGAGAATAAAAGCAAGTTCCATCACCTTACCGCTCTTCAAAAGTGTTTCTGATGTTTTTAAAGCCTGATCTAAAAGTCCATTATGAAAGCACAAAGTAAAGAGACAATTAAACCGAGAATGAAGGTTCACTGACCCTCCTGTCTCAAATCTTGTCTTTTTCCTCGTACATCACTTGCTTTCAAGATATTGAGACCTCATATGAAGCCCATGCTGTCAAAAACACAGAAAGTTATTGAACATTTAAGGCCCTTAGAAAACTTTTTTCAAAACCATTTTTTTGTTTAAACGACTGTATCTTCATCAGGGAAGACAAGGCCTTGTTATCATTTTAAAACTTAATCTTGACATCCAAAACGAATCGCTACCAAGAAAACATTTTCTTAAGCTCTCATATTCAGACCTAACATTACAAACCACCAAAAGTCACGAACGAGGTCAGAATGTCCGGCAATCTGGTACGCGTAAAACATTGCAGGCAACTCCACAAATTTCTCAAACGAAACTTGATAAACAAAAAAACTGTACATGAAATGCGGTTCTGATGAATACGAGAATGTAACCTTGCCTTTCTTTAGTCAAATCTGTCTCTTTCTTTTAAATTGCTCTTTTAAAAAAAAGGAGGAGTGTTTCTTGGCCCTTCGTCAAGCACTTAACATCACTCCATGCTATAAACTGAATCGCAATACTTTGCTGTTGGCATGTTCTCAAAAGATGAAAAGCCAGACATTAGTTTTAAAGTAGTCAATAGTCTATCCATCATATACAAAAGGACTACCAAGGTCTTACATCATTCATTCTTTGTCCTCCGGCGATAAAATCTCTCAGGTATTTCAGCAATCCTTTTATTAATTAAAGGGAAAATGCATTACAAATACTTCATTACCACCATAAACTTGTCAATGGTTTTCTTTTTTCCTTTTAAGCTTAGTATTTTCAAACGGATCGTAATTATGTCTCAAAACCTTTACAGTGTTTCTTCTGTTCATTTTCGTCCCAAAAGGCATTCTAATATTGGTCTTGGGTATCTAAAATGACCCTGACAGTTGAAACCCAAAAATTAAAGGTGCGTAACATTGTTACATGAACTGTATGTAAAATGGGGCTTCGTTGGTTTTATTGGGTGTTAATGTAATAGTTCCCATCATAGAAGGGTCTTCCTTCTCTCACTTTTGTCATTTTAAATGACATTTGCTTTACAATTCACAAGAAGGTATTTTGAAGAATGCTGCTTATCAGATTCAATTGGAACACATTATATGGATCCAAAACCAATGACGAACGTTGTTAGCTACATTCTTCAAAATATATCTTATTTTCTTCTCTATAGAACGAAATCAATACACGTTTAATGATAACAACATTTTTATTGTTTTTCTTTTAATGATTTATAAGTGCACTTCAATGCACAGTTAAGATGTCATATTTAATATTGCAATGGGGTGAAACGTTAACCTTGGGTTCACTGACACATTTGAGTTATGATTGTCATGAATAAATACATTTACAGATACACTTGATCTTGACGTCTCCTTTATAAAAAAGGGTCAGACATGATTTCTGTGTAAAAATAAAATCAGAAATGTAAGAAGTCAAACAGCTCTCAAACTTGGTCTTGGGCATTGCAGTAAACACCAGGAATTTTGTGATGTACTAGCCGTCTCTCTTTTATTGCAAGATTATTTATTTTGTGCTTTTGTGTATTTTCTGGTGTCTCACCTATCCAAAGTCACACAAAAAATTAATTTTACTCATTTTAAAAACTCTCAAGGATTTCAATTGTCAATTGTGAGATGGGGAATAGAAAAGAATATTTGCCCTTGTAGAAATAGCACAAATATATATATATATATATATATATATATATATATATATATATATATATATATATATATATATATATATATATTTATGTGACATTCATATACAATGAACATTGCCTTTTTTAGATTTCATTAAGTGGGACTGGGTTCAGCAAAGTCAGGATCAATTTTGGGTTGCCAAGAATCCTTAATAAAACGAATCATTTATAATCTTTAAGAATGAAGGGTTCTTTATTTACATGTTGAATTAAAGGAATCTCACACAAGCGTAGTTTAGCATCTGTATTACAGGACATTCAGATGTTTGGGAATAATGATGTCAGTTTTAACAATACAAATTAAAATGTAACCTTTATTGGTCATTAAAATGAATGCATATTCTTTTAAAGCTATGTCACATTTGTGTCCAGGAAAAGTTATCTGACATTACTGCAACTGAAATATTGTCCAAAACAGTTTATACAGTGTTTCAAATGTTAAGAAGTCACACAGCGCCATCTAGTGATTATATTAAATCTGTTTAAATGGCAACATTTAAACATAACATAGTTAAATTTAATTGTTTTATTTTATTTAAAATTTTATTTATTTCTAGTAATAATTTTATGTTTTATGTTTTGCCTTAACCGTGAATTAACATTTTTATACAGTCTTATGATAGATAAAGTATATGATATTGCAGTGAGAAATTAACCTAATATAGAAGACATCCTTTACAGAACACAACAGTATTTGTCTTCTCTTCTTGATGCTCTCTTTCCTTTTTTCTTTCTATTCTTGTATGGCCTATATTTTTTCCTTATTATTTTCCTATTTAAAATGCATACTGTATTTTTACATTCATGTTTGTCTATTATATATAATATGTAATTAATTGTATTATTGTAATTAACGTGTTTAATTAATAAAAATATAAAACAATTAAAAAACTTCTCAATGTGATCCTGTTTCTCTCCACAAACAGGCGCAATATCTTTTGTGAAAATGTACTCTCACCCAACTCTCTATCTTACACACTATAGCTACGTCATGAGGACTATAAATAATAAAAAATAATTATACAAAGATACCTGTTACTTCCTTATAAAAATTAAACCTACTCAACTTTTGTAGATTTCTTTATCTTCGCTGTGTAGTATTAATGCTAAAGTGACTTGTTTGTTGTAACATAAATAACCCTAAATGTTTTGTGCCCATATTGATCTAATCTTTGCATTGTTCACCGTGTTTGTTATAATGAAACTTAATGGTATTGGATGGTAAACACATGCCTGTGTTCTCCTGGGACTGAAGGCCAAACTTCAGTTCTGTTGTCCAGGGCCAAATGATGGGAAAATCCACTGGGCACTTCCTGAAACTACAGTGTTAAGATGAGTTGAGTCAAGTTGTGTTGAGTTAAGATGAGCTAAGTCTAGATGAGTTAAGATGAGATGAGATGAGATGAGATGAGATGAGATGAGTTGACTTGAGATGAGATGAGATGAGATGAGTAAGGTGAGTGGTGCAGAGTAGAGCTGTGTTGTGTTGTGTTGTGTTGTGTTGTGTTGTGTTGTGTTGTGTTGTGTTGTGTTGTGATGAGTTGAGTTGAGTTGTGTTGAGATGAGTTGAGATGAGTTGTGTTGTGTTGTGATGAGTTGAGATGAGTTGAGTTGAGTTGAGTACGGTGAGTAAGGTAAGTTGAGTTGAGTTGAGTTGAGTTGTGTTTTGAGGAGTTGAGATGAGTTGAATAAGGTGAGTTGAGTTGAGTTGTGTTGAGTTGTGAGGAGTTGAGATGAGTTGAGTTGAGTAAGGTGAGTTGAGCTGAGTTGTGTTGTGATGAGTTGAGCTGAGTTGTGTTGTGATGAGTTGAGTTGAGTTGAGTTGAGTTGAGTTGAGTTGAGCTGAGTTGTGTTGTGTTGTGATGAGTTGAGCTGAGCTGAGTTGTGTTGTGTTGTGTTGTGTTGTGTTATGATGAGTTGAGATGAGTTGAGTTGAGTTGAGTAAGGTGAGTAAGGTGAGTTGAGTTGTGTTGAGTATGTTGTGATGAGTAGAGATGAGATGAGTTGACTTAAGATGAGATGAGTAAGGTGAGTGGTGCAGAGTAGAGCTGTGTTGTGTTGTGTTGTGTTGTGTTGTGTTGTGTTGTGATGAGTTGAGTTGAGTTGAGTTGTGTTGAGATGAGTTGAGATGAGTTGCGTTGTGTTGTGATGAGTTGAGATGAGTTGAGTTGAGTACGGTGAGTAAGGTAAGTTGAGTTGAGTTGAGTTGTGTTTTGAGGAGTTGAGATGAGTTGAGTAAGGTGAGTTGAGTTGTGTTGAGTTGTGTTGTGAGGAGTTGAGATGAGTTGAGTTGAGTAAGGTTAGTTGAGTTGAGTTGAGTTGAGTTGAGTTAAGATGAGTAAGGTGAGTGGTGCTGAATTGAGTTGAGTTGTGTTGTATTGTGTTGTGATAAGTTGAGTTGAGATGAGTTGAGTTGAGTTGAGTAAGGTGAGTAAGGTGAGTTGAGTTTAGATGAGTAAGGTGAGTGGTGCTGAGTTGAGTATGTTGTGATGAGTTGAGTTGAGTTGAGTTGAGTTGAGTTGAGTTGAGTTGAGTTGAGTTGAGTTGAGTTGAGTTAAGATTAGATGAGATGAGATGAGATGAGATGAGATGAGATGACATGAGATGAGATGAGATGAGATGAGATGAGTTGAGATGAGTTGAGTTAAGATGAGATGAGGTGAGATGATATGAGATGGGATGAGTTGAGTTAAGATGATCTGAGATGAGATGGGATGAGTTGAGTTGAGTTGAGTTTAGATGAGTAAGGTGAGAGGTGCTGAGTTGAATTGTGTTGTGCTGTGAGGAGTTGAGATGAGTTGAGTTGAGAGTTGAGTTGAGTTTAGTTGAGATGAGTACAGTTGAGTAAGGTGAGTTGAGATGAGATGAGTTGAGTTGAGTTGAGTAAGGTGAGTTAAGATGAGATGAGATGAGATGAGTTGAGTTGAGTTGAGTTGAGTAAGGTGAGTTGATATGAGTTGAGTTGAGTAAGGTGAGTGGTGCTAAGTTGAGTTGTGATGAGTTGAGATGAGTTGTGTTGAAATGAGTGGAGTTGAGATGAGTAAGGTGAGTTGAGTTGTGTTGTGCTGTGAGGAGTTGAGATGAGTTGAGTTGAGAGTTGAGTTGAGTTTAGTTGAGATGAGTACAGTTGAGTAAGGTGAGTTGTGATGAGTTGAGCTGAGTTGTGTTGTGATGAGTTGAGTTGAGTTGAGTTGAGTTGAGTTGAGCTGAGCTGAGTTGTGTTGTGTTGTGATGAGTTGAGCTGAGCTGAGTTGTGTTGTGTTGTGTTGTGTTGTGTTATGATGAGTTGAGATGAGTTGAGTTGAGTTGAGTAAGGTGAGTAAGGTGAGTTGAGTTGTGTTGAGTATGTTGTGATGAGTAGAGATGAGATGAGTTGACTTAAGATGAGATGAGTAAGGTGAGTGGTGCAGAGTAGAGCTGTGTTGTGTTGTGTTGTGTTGTGTTGTGATGAGTCCTGAGTTGAGTAAGGTGAGTTAAGATGAGATGAGATGAGTTGAGTTGAGTTGAGTAAGGTGAGTTGAGTTGAGATGAGTTGAGTTGAGTAAGGTGAGTGGTGCTAAGTTGAGTTGTGTTGTGATGAGTTGAGATGAGTTGAAATTAGTTGAGTTGAGATGAGTAAGGTGAGTGGTGCTGAGTTGAGTTGTGTTGTGATGAGTTGAGATGAGTTGAGTTGAGTAAGGTCTTTAAGGTGAGTTGAGTTGTGTTGAGTTGTGTTAAGATGAGTTGAGTCGAGTTGTGTTGTATTGAGTTAAGCTGAGTTGAGTTGTGTTATGTTGTGTTGAGTTAAGATGAGTTGAGTTGAGTTGAGTTGTGTTGAGTTGAGTTGTGTTGAGTTGTGTTAAGTTGAGATGAGTTGTGTTAAGTTGAGATGAGATGAGTTGTGTTGTGTTGAGTTGTGTTGAGTTTTGTTGTGTTGAGTTGTGTTGAGTTGTGTTGAGTTGTGTTGTGTTGAGTTGTGTTGAGTTGTGTTGTGTTGAGTTGTGTTATGTTGTGTTGAGTTAAGATGAGTTGTGTTGAGTTGTGTTGAGTTGTGTTAAGTTGAGATGAGTTGTGTTAAGTTGAGATGAGTTGTGTTGAGTTGTGTTGAGTTTTGTTGTGTTGAGTTTTGTTGTGTTGAGTTGTGTTGAGTTGTGTTGAGTTGTGTTGAGTTGTGTTGTGTGTTGTAACCGCTTGGTGGCGCGTGTGGTAGAAACACAGAAGAGTTGTGTTGAGTTGTGTTAAGTTGAGATGAGTTGTGTTAAGTTGAGATGAGTTGTGTTGAGTTGTGTTGAGTTGTGTTGAGTTGTGTTGTGTTGAGTTGTGTTGTGTTGAGTTGTGTTGAGTTGTGTTGAGTTTTGTTGTGTTGAGTTGTGTTGAGTTGTGTTGTGTTGTGTTGTGTTGTGTTGTGTTGTGTTGAGTTGTGTTGTGTTGAGTTGTGTTATGTTGTGTTGAGTTAAGATGAGTTGAGTTGTGTTGTGTTGAGTTGTGTTGAGTTGTGTTGAGTTAAGATGAGTTGTGTTGTGTTGTGTTGAGTTAAGATGAGTTGTGTTGAGTTGTGTTGAGTTAAGATGAGTTGTGTTGAGTTCTGTTGAGTTGTGTTGAGTTAAGATGAGTTGAGTCAAGTTGTGTTGAGTTAAGATGAGTTGTGTCAAGTTGTGTTGAGTTAAGATGAGTTGTGTCAAGTTGTGTTGAGTTAAGATGAGTTGTGTCAAGTTGTGTTGAGTTAAGATGAGTTGTGTCAAGTTGTGTTGAGTTAAGATGAGTTGTGTCAAGTTGTGTTGAGTTAAGATGAGTTGTGTTGTGTTGAGTTGTGTTGTGTTGAGTTGAGTTGTGTTGTGTTGAGTTGTGTTGAGTTTTGTTGTGTTGAGTTGTGTTGAGTTGTGTTGTGTTGTGTTGAGTTAAGATGAGTTGAGTTGAGTTGAGTTGTGTTGAGTTGTGTTGAGTTAAGATGAGTTGTGTTGTGTTGTGTTGTGTTGTGTTGAGTTAAGATGAGTTGTGTTGAGTTGTGTTGAGTTAAGATGAGTTGTGTTGAGTTCTGTTGAGTTGTGTTGAGTTAAGATGAGTTGAGTCAAGTTGTGTTGAGTTAAGATGAGTTGTGTCAAGTTGTGTTGAGTTAAGATGAGTTGTGTCAAGTTGTGTTGAGTTAAGATGAGTTGTGTCAAGTTGTGTTGAGTTAAGATGAGTTGTGTCAAGTTGTGTTGAGTTAAGATGAGTTGTGTTGTGTTGAGTTGTGTTGTGTTGAGTTGTGTTGTGTTGTGTTGAGTTGTGTTGTGTTGAGTTGTGTTGAGTTTTGTTGTGTTGAGTTGTGTTGAGTTGTGTTGTGTTGAGTTGTGTTATGTTGTGTTGAGTTAAGATGAGTTGAGTTGTGTTGTGTTGTGTTGAGTTGTGTTGAGTTAAGATGAGTTGTGTTGTGTTGTGTTGTGTTGTGTTGAGTTGAGTTAAGATGAGTTGTGTTGAGTTGTGTTGAGTTAAGATGAGTTGTGTTGAGTTCTGTTGAGTTGTGTTGAGTTAAGATGAGTTCTGTTGAGTTGTGTTGAGTTAAGATGAGTTGAGTCAAGTTGTGTTGAGTTAAGATGAGTTGTGTCAAGTTGTGTTGAGTTAAGATGAGTTGTGTTGTGTCAAGTTGTGTTGAGTTAAGATGAGTTGTGTCAAGTTGTGTTGAGTTAAGATGAGTTGTGTCAAGTTGTGTTGAGTTAAGATGAGTTGTGTTGTGTTGAGTTGTGTTGAGTTGTGTTGTGTTGAGTTGAGTTAAGATGAGTTGAGTTGTGTTGAGTTAAGATGAGTTGTGTTGTGTTGAGTTGTGTTGAGTTTTGTTGTGTTGAGTTGTGTTGAGTTGTGTTATGTTGTGTTGAGTTAAGATGAGTTGAGTTGAGTTGTGTTGTGTTGAGTTGTGTTGAGTTAAGATGAGTTGTGTTGTGTTGTGTTGAGTTAAGATGAGTTGTGTTGAGTTGTGTTGAGTTAAGATGAGTTGTGTTGAGTTCTGTTGAGTTGTGTTGAGTTAAGATGAGTTCTGTTGAGTTGTGTTGAGTTAAGATGAGTTGTGTCAAGTTGTGTTGAGTTAAGATGAGTTGTGTCAAGTTGTGTTGAGTTAAGATGAGTTGTGTCAAGTTGTGTTGAGTTAAGATGAGTTGTGTTGTGTTGAGTTGTGTTGAGTTAAGATGAGTTGTGTTGAGTTGAGTTAAGATGAGTTGTGTCAAGTTGTGTTGAGTTAAGATGAGTTGAGTTGTGGTGTGGTGTGTGTTGTAACCGCTTGGTGGCGCGTGTGGTAGAAACGCGGAAGAGTTGTGTTGAGTTGTGTTGAGTTGTGTTGAGTGGGCTGCTGATCCACGGACACGAGTGTTGCTCTGTAAACATGCTGTCGTGAAGCGGCTCAGATGTGTGGAGTCAGTCTGAGGTTAGAGAGGAGATGTCTGGAGACTCGCTCGTGTTTCGACTCTTCTGCTGCTGCTTGTGTTTGATTGAGCCGCTCTCGTCTGCTCTGAAACCGAGTAAGTGATCACAAACACGGACACAAAAGCGCTCGTGAGCCGCTCTCCGTGTCACGTGTCTCTACACTCTTACATTTCTGTCTT
The DNA here is from genome assembly GCA_033220385.1 of Triplophysa yarkandensis. Lineage (NCBI taxonomy): Eukaryota > Metazoa > Chordata > Actinopteri > Cypriniformes > Nemacheilidae > Triplophysa > Triplophysa yarkandensis. The sequence continues at coordinate 19,948,215 of CM065658.1, forward strand.
CTTCTCTTTAATTCTGTTCAGTTGTTCAGTTGTGTCTGTGTGTAGTACAGCAACTGTGTGCTGTTCAACTGTATTAACTTGTTTTTAATAGTGTGTGTGTGTGTGTGTGTGTGTGTGTGTGTGTGTGTGTGTGTGTGTGTGTGTGTGTGTGTGTGTGTGTGTGTGTGTGTGTGTGTATATATGTGTATATATGTGTATATATTGTGTGTGTGTGTGTGTGTGTGTGTGTGTGTGTGTGTATATATTGTGTGTGTGTGTGTGTGTGTGTGTGTGTGTGTGTGTGTGTGTGTGTGTGTGTGTGTGTGTGTGTGTGTGTGTGTGTGTGTATATTGTGTGTGTGTGTGTGTGTGTGTGTGTGTGTGTGTGTGTGTGTGTGTGTGTATATATATATATATATATAGTGTGTGTGTGTGTGTGTGTGTGTGTGTGTGTGTGTGTGTGTGTGTGTGTGTGTGTGTGTGTGTGTGTGTGTATATACATACATACATACACACATAAATGAATTCATGCATATAATCCTGCATTGTGCAGTCTGTAAATCATAGCTTCACTTTGCACTTTTTTATGTGTATAAAACATTATATTTGTGCACTTCTGTTTAGATATTAACTTGTAATCTGCATAGAACTATGTATAGATCTAATCTAATTTTATCTGATCTAAAGTAACGGCGGTAATCCCAAAATACGTCACTGACGATACCGATGAATCCCGATACAGCGATTATGTGACAACCCATATATAAGTGTTATATTTTTGTGGGCTCTCTGGAGATTAAAAAACATTTTCCACATGAGAAACAAAACTAAACACTTGTTCTTAAATTGACGGCTTAAGTTTGTAAATTGACACTTTTAACTGTAAAAAAATTACTAGAAATAAAACCAAAAACATCGGTACTATGGGTTATTTGAGGGTTTCGTCTTTTGGAAACAAATTGTGGTTAACATGTGAGATTTGTGTCTAATGTGTGAAGTTCTTCTTTGAACCCAAACTGTTAATGTGAAGATATTAACATGGGACGTACATTTAAAGTAATATTTTTACATTGTATGTGTGTCTTTACACATGAGGGTTGATAGAACTTTGGCTCATCAAAAATCCCTAAATCGATGTTTCTCAGACCATGGGCTCGTGATGGATCCATCCATTTTCATCCATTAAACGCAACTCAACATCAGGACGTTAAGATCACCTACAAAAATAATCGATTTTCCAGCATTGTATAGCTGAATATGAGTAGCTCGGCTTCTGTCGTTCTTTACCTTCTTCCCCTCGGCTTAACCCTCACATAACCTTCATTGTCATTCAAGTTCCTGAATGTTTTCAAATGCAGATCGAAGCTTTGACCATTTATCTCGTGACCTTTTGTTTGGGCCTAGGTATTTTCATTTAATCGTTAGCAGATGCTTTTATTATGAATCCAAACAGTTGATAAATGAGAGAGTATTGATAATGTGTCTAAAGACCTAACAATGAGCATAAAACGAGGTTTATAAAGAATAGGAAGATGTTATTATATACGATTTTCAACAAGACGGTTCACAGCTTAAATAAATGGAAACACTTCGCTTGGGTTTTCCATAAGAGAAAGATGGAAAACGCTCTTTCACTCCTTGATCGCCAACATGCACATAGGAATTTCCTTTTTTATTAAACTTCCCAACAGTTAAAATGATAGTTGCTCATCCCTTTAAGTTGAATTTCCTTAAGTAGTGTCAAGCGATTCGTAGCGTTTGTTGGGAGACACTTGCATTGCCCGTACATGCAGAACTCTCTCTGTTGTGAATATTTTGTGTTCCACCCCGAGGCAGAAGATGGCCAGGTGTTCCTCGACATGCCGAGAGATCTGATCATCAAATCCTATGTTCATTTCTGCTAGGATCAGTGAAAAAGAGTGGATAGTGTACACCTTCAAGCTTTTACGTTTCAAATTTGAGGCTCATGCTTGGCACCAGCGGGACCAAAGAATATTAAAATGATTAAAAAAATGTACAGCACATTTCAATGTTCGAAGTGGACCCAAATCTTGCAGCTGTGGACTTGAATTTTGAGTTCTTGTCTTAGAGGGCTTTGATGAACTTTTTTGATCCACAAACGTTGACTAATGTACGCTACAGACATTTAAATTATTCTAAATACAACAAGAAGCTCATATGATTAATATATGGTAATTATGTGGGAAATATTACACAAAAACCTCCAATAATAAACTTCAAAAATGTTTGTTTAGCTTAATTGATTATTTTAAAGCTGAGAAAAATATGTTATAATTAATTTCATACCCAAACACCACACAAGGGTTAAAGTTTTTTGCCCAAAAATTTATTTTATTAACAAACATATTATTTCAAACCTGTGGTTAACTAAAACCCTTGGTTTGTTCATACATTAGAAGTGAATGCATTTTAGGCACCGACTTTCTTCAAAATACCTTCTTGAAATTACATAGGGTCAGTGCACAATCACAGATTTCTGGTTTCCAGGTAATCTCACTTTAATAAACATATCTTGATGTTGGTCAAATATACATATACTTATATAGTACCGGTGGTATGGTTTAGTCTATGCTCAGTGGCATTTGTGTCATTTGTCTACCACCTGCCCTAAGGTGGGTACGCTTTCCACCCGCTAATTCTACTCACAAACCCAGCCCTACATCTGGACGGAGTTCAGTCGCCACCACAAAGGCCACTGTGTGTCCTTAACCATTTTGCACTGACGTAACACAAGCTCAGGCCAAAGAAAGCATTTTTGTCCGTGGCCTGGTTATTTCACGTCCTCTCACAAACCCACCGTTCCTGTTGAGCTATGCATGTATTTCATGGCTGATGTCATTTTAAGAATGTCTTCAATGTTACAAACATCCAGACTCTCTGTTATGTGCACACATCAGCGTCGAGTTCCTTCGTGGCTGCTGGTGTCCCAGCTGTCAGGTTAAAAAAGAAGACTTGTTGGTGCCATCACAGGTGCGAGTGCCTTTACTGTCTCGTAACGTATCAGTAAACGGGTGGAAGTGTGAGATTTGTATGTACATATTCATGCAGAAAATCCCCCCCGCGTGGGATCCCATCGCTCCGAAGATATCCGTGGGGTCTGTGACCAGCAGCTGACTGTTTTTATCACCCGCCTTTGTCCCTGTCTCGACTGTTAGTGAGTTGCTCGCGTTAACTTACGAAACCCAGAGTTCATTGCTAACAAAGTCAAGACGTCTTGTGTTTTGACTTGTCTTAAGAGCCAAAGGCACGTATGTGTTGAAACACTGTTTTAATTTAACTTTGTGTCTGCTTTTGTGTGACACAACATTGTTGGATTAATGTTGCGTCGGCGTGCATGGGCTTGTTGGGTCCGTGCAAATGTTAGTTGCGAGTTTGGCATTATGCGTGTTGCAGTCTTGCTCACCATTTTAATGAATGTTTTGATATTTAAGACAAAAGAGGATATTTTGAAGAATTTTGGGAACTGGCACCTATTCCCTTGCATTGGTTTTGTGTCATTACAAAAGAAGTCAATGGAACCACTGCTGTTCACTTACCAACATTCTTCAAAATATCTTCTTTAATTCTGCATGTTTCTTGCGCGGGGTTGAAATATCAAGCAGGCAAGGACAGCAATTTAATTGTAGGGTGAACTTTCACCAAGTAGTTTTCTATACAATTGTATTTTGTCTTAATTCTTCCGGAATGAAACATTGAAGGAAAGGTATGATTTCTTAATAAATATATACACATTCTTTTTTATCTCGGTGGTGTCTTGAAGATGATGGTTGTGGTCATTATGTCCTGGGCCAAGAGAGTGGTGTGCTCTCCTCCAAGAACTACCCAGGAACTTATCCCAACAACTCCTTGTGCGAGTGGCGTATCCGCGTACCCATCGGCCATACCATTATCATGAAGTTTGGAGACCTCAACATTGAGAAGAAGGATTGTGAGTCGGACTACTTGGAGGTCCTGAAAGGATCCAGCGGGCTAGAAACCGGTGAGACGTTTCTTTAATTTATGTAATTAATTTTTTTGACATGTTGTTTTTGGATTTTTCCAAATACATTTCAAGTCTATATGGCTTTTTCTTAAAGACAAGAAGATATTTTTAAGAATGCTGTAACCGTTGCTCATAAACATTGCCTTCCATTGATTTCTTTTGTATGTACACAGAATGGGTGCAAGACCGTTGGGTCTAGGGGTTATTTTTTATTCAAAATATCTTTTTTGATTTGCATTGGGCTTGTTATCAATTACATTGGGAGCATTAAAGTCAATGGCATAAAATTATGAAATTTGATGTTTATTAATAGAAAATTATGGACATTGTTACTATTTCATAAGACTAAAATTCTATTTTTAGTTGACTCTGCATTTTATTCTTTCGCATAAACAACGCAAGAAGTTGACTTCTAAAAGCATTGTTTTTTTGACAATCCATTTTCAGTAAGACTTGAAGATATTGATGTTAAAGTATTGCAAAAAAATTCTTTTTACAGTGTGGATCCGTATAGCTGATCTTACGATGTTTAGTCAGTCTATACTCCTTAAGGTCACACTACTGTGAGTAAACCTGAGTAATACACTTCATATCAGTGCCTTACCAAGAGCTGGAAGCCATCACAGATTGACATGTTTACTGTTAAGTGGGAGGAAACCACAAAGGCCGGTTTATCAGAGGAAGTTTGTTGGAAGTACTTCAGTTTGAGATGTTCCTTTTCTTTCATAAGTTCCCAATTTACCGACCACTAATGTCAATCGTAATCACTTCTGTTCCTGTTACCCAACTGACAAAACGTTGCTTTTGTAATTTCATAGGTTTTATTGAAGGGCTTGACATTGGGGGAAGTGGGAATATGTCTGAAGGATGTCTGAATTTGGAGGAAAGTTCTCAGACTACATCAGTGTTCACTCTTGCCAGGGCATCACGTTGTCAGAGTCAAAGCTCAGACACGTCCAGGGATCAAAGCTTGTTCTGTAGGATGACTGAAATTCTTCTTTAAGTGACTCTTGAACAGTGGTTTGGAGTCGTGGGGGACTGAAGCTTTGTACGGTTAAAACGTTTGACAGATGCGTCAGCAGATGAGTCAAAACAATGAGAAATGAAACGGGTTATTCAGCTTATCATGCACTTAAAAAACTTGTGTGATAAATCTGAACCGGTCAAAACCCATTCTCTTTTTAAAAGGACTGCTGTAATTGATTATCGATTGGAGAGTAAAGGTTTGTGCATACAAATACATATGTCTGAATGCTGTATTAATAACACGCACGCATACAAATACATGTGTGTACATATTTAGGAAAAATGTACATGCTTTTACTTTTGTTAACCAACATATTAATTATATATTTTGAATTTTTTTCTGTAATATATGGAAGTATTTCTAAGCACATGAACACAATATTACTATGAACAGTACACAGTCATGTATAAAATAAACTAACTTTATTCTGCAAATGATGAATTGAGTAATTGATTACAACAGCCCTAGTTTAAGCTACAACAACATATCTGTAGGATGAAGAACCTTAAATGAGATTGTGAAACTTGTTTTAATTTTGAAAAATATTAACAAAATGCAAGATAAAGTCATTAACATGAACAATTTTTATGCTTTATCTTTTAATTTTATTCTTAATTCTTCATCTCAATTTTATAACTCAAACTCGGCATCTTTTATTGGGAAGTTTGTAAGTATTACTTGCAGATGGGATTTTATGGACTACTTTGTGAAAATATACTTTTTTAGGCATAATTTATTGGTCACTGGTTTAATGATAGTTATTTTAAGGCGTTATTTAATCTATGGCTTTCATTTTGATCCTTCTATATCCATAGTAAAACTTTTTGGATATTGTTCATATACTCTTAACGTTAATAGAAAGTCATTTTAATGAACATCCCTGCATCTTTTCTGTCTTCTAGTCTACTGGAAGTACTGTGGCGGTCCAATGCTCAAGCCGGCCCAGCTTCACACCGAGTCCAGTGAAGTGACCGTCCGCTTCCGCAGCGGTCAGCACATCTCAGGGAGAGGATTCCTGCTCTCATACACTACAGACAGCCACAAAGGTACAGTCACACTGAAAAGAAACTATGTTTCATCTTCACAGTACTTCGAGCTATAAGTTAGTGTTATAAATCAGTTTTTATAAATGCGAAGATTCCGTGTGAGGTTTGTTAGGTGTCCACAGGAAGTAAGTCTGTCATCCTGTTGTGACACACACGTCCTGTTGTTCTTGTTGTTGTCGAGTTAGCGTCCTGTTTCCTACTCCATTTTTACACTCATTGTGTCGTCCTCTGCCTTCCTCCACAGAGCTGCTTACATGCTTGGATGGAGGCAGCCATTTCCCGGCATCAAAGTACAGGTACGTGTATATATATAAATAGTCTGTTTTACGTGGGTGGATGTATGTCACTTTACTTTGTGACTGACCCTTTTTGACCCTCCAAACCTACTTTGACAAGCCATACACTTCCAACACATCTAGAACTACGGACTGTCTGATAATACGTCAGAAGTATCACTTACTAAATCTATATGACGTAGTTGGTCATGAACTCACTAGTCGTTTAAAAACACAATTATTTCCGAAAGCTTTATCTTTTGGCTTAATATAACTGACAGATGTAAGTAGATATTTTGCTTTGTTCTCTCCCTCGTAGGAAGTTCTGTCCGGCCGGATGCGGAGCGGTGACGGGAGAAGTGTCTGGGGACGTTTCCCTAGGCTATAGACACGTGAGTACCGTCCCATTGTTTCGTTCAGGTGTGGTAGACATGCCACGGCTCATTTCGACAAACCGCACAAGTTATTTACGACAGCGACGTGCGTCCCCGATGCTTTCAGACGTCTCCGTGGTTCGCTGTAATGTCGAAGCAGGAATTGCGGCTTCCCCCAGTTGATCTTCCCACAGGTGCTCAAACCTCCTGAGCTTTATTTGAGAATGTTGAGCGGGCCAGAAGTCGGGGGCGGAATGTGTTAATGGCCGTCCCATTGTCAGCCGGGCATTTGTTGTGACAGGGCTTGTGTGTGTGTGTGCGCACGGATGGCCCGAGGCCGCTCGGTGACAGATCATTTGTGCCGGCTCCATTGTTCTCTCCGGTCAGTTAGTGGGCTGTGAGGTCGGAATAAAAGGCGTTTATGTAATTGTGCATACCTCCTCTCTAGTGGATCGGGGCTTTGGGTTACGTTTTGTTTGTGGAATGAATCATGTGCTCGGGCTTTGAGCTATAAGTTTCTTCAAGCTTAATATTGTGGAAGGATCTCTTCCTGGTTGTGAAAGGAAAGCCGACAGTTTATACGTGTCACGAGATGCTCCGGTTGTATTGATTTCTTGAGGCTAATTGAAAAGTTCCATTCATCTGACGCTGAGGTGTTTTCAATGGCTGTTGAATAAATGCTATTGATCACTGTGGGAGAGGGCTTTGTTGTGCGATACTGAGTCAGACGGAGAACAGTATTGGAATATTGAAATTCAGGCAATAGGCTGTTAATACTTTTTGGTAAATTGCACAAAAAAAAACTATGAAAATTGTCATCTTCCCGAATTTCAAACCTGTGACTTTCTTCTGCAGAACACAAAAGAAGATATTTTAAAGAATGATGCGAACCGAAAACCTTTGTCCCCCATCAACATAGTATTGTGTCTATCACTATAAATATCAATGGGGATCAACAGTTTTTGTTTACTAACATTCTTCAAAATATCTTTTGTGTAAATGACAAAAGGGGAAGAACCGCATAAAAGATCTTAAGGTTCCACTTCTCTATATTTTTGCATATTAAAAGCTTAATCAATTGGTTGCAGATATCATATCATTTTTGGTCAAAGTTACACAATATTATATTTTAAATATCTGCAATATATGAAATATATGCAATATGTACGTTTTTTTCTCTCTACGATTTGTTATTAAATATGTTATGTATTTTGATTAGTGTCATGGAAATAGTGTCAAATCTAATTCTTCAAAGAATTAGAAAAATAAAATAATAAAAAATAATTTTTCAAAGATCATCTAGGATCATTTTTTGAATCAATAAGCCTGATGATGATTTAGAAGATATGTAAATCTCTTTTGCCATGAACATTGAAATTTGACGCCACATTGGCAAGAAGTCAAATCTTTAGTTTTACATGCAGATGGTGTGTGGCATGATGCAGGTTGTGATTGTGGGAAACTTCTGTAAATCAGAGCGTGACTATCTCTCTACATTGTGTTTTACTAATGATACATTTCCACACACTCAAGTCATGGTTCGGAGGAGCTCTTATTGCTTGAAGTAGTACGAACCCCAACCACCAATCACAGATTTCCAAGAGAGACACCAGAGACACGACTCTGAGCTTAACGCTAACCCGACGGGGCCTAAGCCAACAATGGAACACAGGGGTGTGCATTTCCACCCTGCTGCTGTCTGCTTTGATATGCGAGGGCTTTAGAAAAACCCGAGCGATTGATTACTTCACGTGAGCTTTTGTGAAAACTGGGTGGAGCAGAAGATTCAGGGATTACGCTGCCCACCAAAGCCGTTCGGCAGTTGCTCTAAACACATATGTGGTGTTATTTACTATTTTACATATAAATGTCAGCTTCAGACCACGGTGAAAAGAATGGTTTTGTGTTGCCTTCCTCTTTATGCAAATAACAATTTCAGTTTGGAAGTTTGTCACTAATCCTGAAAGTGATGAAACATCTTATAATGTCATTATTGAACCTCGCTCTCACCATTTCAAATCTGTATATGATTGCTTCTTCTGCAGAACACAATAAACAATATCTTAAAGAAAGTGACCCCGCACCCATAGACTTACATTGGAATGGGAATGGGTACTACTGCTGCTTGGTTGTCAGCTTTCTTAAAAATATATATATTTGTGTGCTCTGCAATACAGAAAGTAATACAGGTTTGAATTGGCGATATTGTTACATGACACTATTTTCATTTTTGGGTACCTTTAAATTTATTTAGTTATGCACACTTTGAAATGCAGTTCAAATAAGTTAGTTATTGCAGTGTCATAAATCAGAGTTTGAGATATTTGATTGGAGATAAAGCTTTATTTATGGTCCCGACTGGAGGAGACATGTTCAGGTTAATGAAGCATCTCTGTCTGAATTTAGAGCAGCTGTTTCTGGAGATAAGATTAAATGAATCTTCTGTAAACTCATCAGAGTAATGATTCACTAATGATCTCAATACAAACCAGGCAGACCACCCCGGACCCTACAGGCTTCTCTGCCCCCCATTGTTTTGCTCAAGTGTGGCTCCTTGTATAGGCAAGAGAAAGTTGGGAACATTTTAACTGCACTGCTTAAAAGTATTGACACACTTTATTGCAATTTATCGAGTCAATCCCAACTTTACCTAACACAATTTTTTTTTTAAATAATACCATTTACTTGGATTGGTTTTGTGTCCATTCAACGGGGACAGATGTTTTCTTTAGTTCCCAACATTTTTATAAATATCTTCTTCCGTCAAAGAAAGACAGTGACACAGGTTTGGGGTTTAGTAAGCTTTAACTTGGATCTTCATTAGTTCGGGTCTAACTTTGTCCGGATCAGTTCCGTCCAGATCATTAACAGGTCTCTTCTGTTCAGGTATAAATTTCTGGCCCGGTGAAGACTTCTTGTTCTTGTTTATGGTTGTTGGTCGAGGAATATGAAGTATTTCACAAATACTGTATTTTTTGCTTGGAAATAAAATTCTAGATCCCACGCGCTCATTGTTGAATGAATCTGTGTTGAAACCAAGAATGCCTTTTCTGTGTTCACTTGAGACAGTTCACGATGTCAGAGCACGTAGAATCTTTTGCGTTTGAAGGATTAGACAGTGCTCACAGCATCTTATGTAACATAACCTCTTGATTCTTCCTTTAGAGAAATCTTTACTGTACATGCCGGAAAACATAAAGGTGGTGAATGTTTTAAAAAAGTCATGTTAAGACATGTTGGATTCCTTCCCTTCATTCCGTCATGATGGTCTCTCCACTTTCCATTTCAGACGTCTGTCCTGTGTAAGGCAGCGGTGCATGCTGGGGTTATCATGGATCAGTTTGGAGGACCAATCACAGTGGAGAAGCGCCGAGGGCTCAGTCACTACCCTGCTGTCAGAGCCAATGGCATCCAATCTAGAGAGTGAGTTGTGACGTGTATTCGGTGCTCTTTCAACTTTTAATATTTTACATTCATAGATATATTCTTGATGAAGAATTCATGATGAAAGTTCAGTCATTACGTTAGACTGTTGAAAACATCTCATATGGTCTGTTTGGTTGTCTTCAAAACAAGTGTTAAAATGGATTTCACTGTCACGGCTGTGGCTGAATGTGACCTTGACAGGTTTCATTTAGAAATTCTTAATACTGATCGAGTGCATAAAGTGCGTCCTGTCTGGTTAGTGTGATTAACGGTCAGGGGCATCGTCTGGACGTTGGATGGTCCACAGATGTGTCAAAGGGGATGGGAGCGGGTTGAAAGCAATACTGAGATGTCTCTCATTAGGGTCTCTGAGGATGGGGAAGTGATTTATTAAAGTGGTAGTTCACCTAAAAATGAAAACACTCTTATTCTCTTGTTGTTTCAAATCTGTGTGAATTTCTTTGTTTGGTTGGACACAAATATAGATATTTGGATTAAAGATTGTATCTTAATTGTTCTTGGACGCCTTTGACTTCCATAAAAGGAAAAGTACGTTGCCATACGTTATTCAAAATAACTAATTTTATGTTCAACAGAACAAAAAAGGATCATTTTCTTCCTGCTGTGGTAGTCATGACCTGCAAGAATAGTTTTTTTAAAAGCGTTTTTCCAAATATTTTTTGGAATATTTCCTGTATTTTTCCCTGACACAGATTTGCAAAGATGAGTAAATAATGACTATATTCTTATTTTTGGGTGAACTATCCCTTTAAGAGGACAACACACATGTCTTGACCACTTATTTTTATATTCACTTATCTGCTTATCACTTTTCCATTTTTTGCCCTTTTATTTATTTTGATGCCAAAATGTTTGCTATCTTTCTCTTTGCCTCTTTACACTTATTTTCTGAGTGAGATTACAAAATTGAAGATGTGTGAGCATAATTTATGATTGTTCAATGTTATAATATTACTTTTAAGTTTTAAGAATCGTGGAAAAAAAAAGGACAGAATGAACCTCCTCCCCTAAATAAATAATGTCATTGGACAAAAGCAAATTGTTCTGAAATATCAATTAGCTTATGTATAAATCAAACATTGTCTGATTTATCACAATGCTTGATATTGACTTATAATTAACATCAATTGTATCATTAATAATATTTATTGTTTTACCACAGCGACAGACATGTGCCGTTCTATTATTAAAGTTCACATAAAAGCACTTTTTATGTGAATCACAGAGATTTGTAAAGCTTAACCCGGTCATATCGACATGAGTGGATTAGCTGGTTATAGATTGAATTGTCAATACAAATCCATCATTTCCTCTAAACAGATTAAGTTGATGATGCAACAGTCCCCAGGGCCGTAACAATCAAATCCAATATAAGTAACTGCATTACTGTTGGTTTCAAGTAAAGCTGGCATCACATTCATTGCCTGTGCATTGTTAGTGGCATGATGTGTTGCTGACTGCATTCGATTCATTGATTTTTAACTATTACATTTCTGTCAACAGCGTTTCACGCGCCAGACGTTTTTTTGGTCGGCACACGATCCACCGTTTTTATAATGCTATCGTAAACCAATACGCACCCCAAGCTCTGCATCCGATTGCATGAAAGTAATGAAAAAGTAATCGCATTCAGGAAGTGTGTAAATGACGGGTTTTTAAGTAATGACTGACAGAATGGCAATTTCCCTGCGTGCTTCCCTGTAATTAACACTGAGCGGCTCTTTTCGTGGGCGCAGCTGTACCCCGAGTCTCCTGTCTGAGGGGTAGATGTGGGATGCTGTGAGGGAGGTCCGGCCTGCGGCGGGACTGTTATTTGGCAAAGGGAAACAGAATAGACAGCGGGAATCTCCCCGTTTGCCTCAGTTGACTTGGCCTTGAGTTGACGGGACACTTTAATAATGATCTTTTATATTTGAAAAGCTTTGTGTTGATCAATGTCATCTTTCTTTTGTCTTGCAGTGGATCCTTGTCTGAAACCCTCTTCACATTTGTCACAAACGGTAAGATTGTCTTGGTTAATCCTTGTTGTCAAAAGTAAACAGTGACAATTCTCTTATCATTTATTCCTCCTTATGAGTTTTTCGCCGGCATAATATGTTTAATCCTGTTATTTCCGGATCCGTGTTGACATGATTAGTTTTTGCCACCTGCTGTCTTTCCTGCTGTCACCATTGTGGAACAGTTTTGTTTGACCAGGGTATTGACACCTCTGTAAAAAAAGGAAGTGGGATAATGAGGTGTTGGCAGCCCAGCTGTTTTTGTAACCAGTTTGAAAAGGGAAAGCTGTATTTATGGTTTATCACACTGAATGGAAGGCGTGGGAATATCTTCTCACCTGAATTGCCTTTTCTTCGGGTGTTTAAATCTGGCATGAATCTGCTTCCTCTGGATGACATGTGCCCGCACAGACTCGTTTCATAGGAGTCAGGTTCATACAATGTGTGCCCTAACACAAGCGCCAACATGAGCCCTAAATGTTTTTTAGTTTAGTATTTATAGTTTATGTATTTTATTTATCATGATATTTTTATATATTATTGATATGTTTTTAGTGTAATTTATAGTTATTGGGACAGGACAGCAGAGAGAAGACGGAAAGTGTTTGGCTGAGACATTGACACATGAATCAAACTCAAGTTGCCAGGAGTGCCTTTTATACTTAAATTATTAATATTTATTCAATGTTTTTCATAATAAAAGTTTAAAGTTTTGTTTTTATTATGAATATTTGTATTTTGAATTAGCATTTCAAATCATTTAAACATTTCCTATTCGAAATACATAATATATTTTTTATTTTATTTCCATGTTTATTTGAGATAAAGTTTAGCACTTTTCTTGTGTGATTTTAACGTTGTTTTTGTTTTATTTATTTTCAACAAATGATTATTTTTACAAACTTTTGTTGCTAGTGCAACATTTGTTATTTATAAAAACAAATTATTTGAAAGTTAAGTTTTATTTTAAATAATTTATAAAAACTTCCTGATAATGATAATAAAACTGCACTGGTGATTAGTTAACTTCACAATTGCTGCCTCACAACTTGAATACATAGACTTTTTACCGTTTCCATTTGGCTTGCACACAAGCATTAGTCAATTATTATGGATTCATGGATGTATCGATCTCAATTGAAATCACCGTTATCTCTCCTGGTCCAGAAGTGGATCTGTGTTCGAAGTAAATCTTGATCAAATAGATAAGCTCATGTTGACCGTAGGTTAATGGGTGTTCGGACAACAGTCGATGCGTTTCAATTGATTCACATTAATCGAGTTATCTTAAAATGTGAGCACAGTCAACAAAGAATCATGCCATTAAATAAGAACCCTTCTCGTACCCCAATTGCTCCATTTTGTAGAGGACTGTGTTGATCAAATTCTAGGCCAGCATGATTGTTAAAATATTGATACCCGAATTGTGAACTTCAAAATCCCTTTGTAGTTCCATTTCATTACACAAGTATTTAAAATGATACTGATCGTGTCTATCCTGGTATCCTCCCTGTCACCCTCCCCGGGTTCCACTGCCAATACGTGATTATCTATCAAATCAGAACTAAACACAGGATGTATTGTCCCTGTGTTTCCCTCTTAAGAAAACATGTTTCTCATCTGTTTTCCTGTAATATTACTGTTCACAACACATACGTCTCCATTTAACTGTACACATGGTGGAAAATAAAAAGCGGAGTGCTTCCTGTTGAGTCAGTTTACACGTAAGCTCTACATGTGTGCTTTATTATGCTTGTAAACACAAGCTAAAACCCTATAAACCCCTGTTTGATGTTGTTAGTTTTTTTTTGATGAATAAGACGTGTTGGCTTGGAATTCATTAGTATGTCAGGATGGTAAATTAATTCATGTCGGGCCACATCACGGGATCGAGATGTAACCGCTTTGACCTGTTGAAATGCATGTATGGATAGAAACAGGGGTCAGTTTTCTGTTATACATGTGTACGTTTTAATAGATGAATCACTTTTCACGGTTTCTTTGATTAGAAGTGTTGCTTATAGCGAGTTTCTTTCTACTGCAGAACATAAAATACATGTTGAATAAAGTTGGTAACTTGCACCCAATCACTTGCATTGGTTTGTATCCATACGATAAATGTAAATTGGTGCTATTGATGTTCGGTTACCAACATTCTTCAAAATACTTATGCTCGCTCAAAGAAAGTCATACAGATTGAAATGACAAGAGAAAGAGTGAATGATGAGACAATTTTCCATTTTGCGTGAACTCTGACTATAAATGCAAATCCAATCAAAATGAATCACGATTCCATTTAAATAACGATGACCATGTGAGCTTAAAATCTTGTCTAACTTATAATATGTTGCTTTTTTCTACAGACTGTGAGAAACAGACGGTTCTTCAGACCGTGGGAAGCATCACAAGCTCCTCATGGCACAACGCCACCTTTGAAGGTACGGATGTTGAATGGTTCCCAAACAGCACCCACCCGTCCATCTCTGAAGACGCCTGGGTGACCAACAGTTCACCGTGGCTGCAGATCGACCTCGGCGAGAAGAGAAGGATCACAGGTAGTTCACATGTAAACCTCGATGATACTTTTGTGTTTTTCATGCAACTCATTGTAAAGCATTTTAGCATTGCCTTCTTGAACCATGCATGAATGTTGAGTCCTCCATCCTTCCAAAAATGTGTTTCTCCATTGTTAAAGACTCTTAAACAAGCTCGCTTTAGGTCCTAGTCTTGATTTCATCCCAACATACATACGCAACATTTGAAAACCTTAAAGACGGGTCTAAACAGGATGATGATTCCCACAAATATCTTTCTCGTGACTTCCATCGGATTTCCGACCATTAAGCTTGAAGCAAATCAGGGAGGACTAATATCTCCCTCACATCTAACTGGTATTTGGGATCTTTTGAACGGTTCCTGGTATTGCATGAAAGCATAGAAAGACCTTCTCTGTGTCCATTCATCACAAGTACAAACCCTCTTACAAAAGCACATTTAAATAGAGGAAGACTCCGGACGCTGCGTTTATTTCGAGCGTGCAGTTGAGCTAATTCCGCTCGGCTCGAGGAGACGCGGTGTACTCAAAGCAAGAGAATGCTCACTTTGTCTCCTGTGTGGGAACTGTGCTTGGGGACACCATGACCTTGAGTGAAAGCGGTTCAGATTCCTTTAAAAACACTGTTATCTTTGTACCAAAGCCGTAAATCTCAAAGGCTAAATATGGTTCAAGAAAAAAATATTTTTATACCGCGCATCTTCATGCTGTGTTAATAAGATGCTTCCCGATAGCCATTTTCTTCGGTGTGTATGAAAAAGATTAAATGGTTTTGCTGAGAGAATACTGTATTTTAAAGCAATGATCATGGATTTGTTTGTTAGTTTTTTTTTTATTTGTGTTCTTTATCTTTTGCGGTATGTTTTACATTTTAAATGTGTAAGCCGTTTAAAATCTATTCTATAATTTGATTTCGATTGGCATTGTTTTTAACTCATCCTTTTCCTGCTTATGTTTTGCATTTTGACAAATTTGTATTGATCTTAATAGTTATTATTCTTAAAAAGGAAGCTTAGTTCACCCAAAAATGATATATGTGACATTATTTACTCAATGTCACTTAAATCCTGTACGACTCTCTCTTGTGAGAGCCACAAAAGAAGATATTTTGAAGAATGTTGTTTCCCAAAAAGTAATTGCACCTATTATTTCTTGTTGCAAAACACCAATGCATGTTTTTGAGATCTGCAGAATACATTTCAGGTTTGAAATAACTAGAGTATGAATAAAGGTTGACAGAATTATTAATTTTGGATGAACCATGACTTTTACCTGATTCACAATGCTAAGCATATAATAATGATTTAACAACTAGGTTTCAAAGGTTTCGTGTCATTATTTACTCACCGTCTCGTCACTTCAATCCAGTACAACTCTCTACCGTGGAACACAAAAGAAGATATTAATAAGAATGTTGGTTACCAAAAAGTTATAACACCTATTCACTTTTGTTTTAACGGAGTGCCGGCTACCCACATTTTTTAGTATATCTTCTTTTGTTTTCTGCTGTAAGAAAAGAGTCCTACACATTTAAAATGACTAAGTGTATAAATGATGATATAATTTTGGGGTGAACTATAACTTTAAAGGATTTTTTTATATGTTATAAGTTCATTTATTTGAGAATTGCTTTGTTTTCTCATGTCTATGTTTCTCTACTTTTGCTTTGCTTTCTTGGGACAAGCTAATTTCTTATCTGGGTATATACATGTATAGATTTCTCCTGTTGAGTAATTTCCCTAACAACCCTAACACACTTTCATGTCATCACACTTCAATACCACAACTTCACACATCTTGTGATGATGGTGTGTCCCTCACATCTTTGATGTTCCCAGTCAGGCATATCGGGTAATAACAGGGCTTCGGGTGATTCTGCGTCGTCATGGCAACATGCTCCTTCAGTGTTTTTCAGGAATGTGGTTTAAGGGCCGTCTGGTTGTCTACTATGACAGGCCACTCTCTGAAGTCTTTGGCAAATGTTACATCACATTTCTCAGCTGACTGGTTGCTTTCCTCGCTTAAATATCTACATTCATTCTGATAAATGATGGCTTTGTTTTATAGGTATTTTGACCACAGGCATGACTATTGGAGGCTTACAATATTTTGTGAAAAACTACAAGATTGAGTACAAAGAAAGGAATCGCTGGAGGACAATTCAACAACAGTACAACATCTCTGATGATGTGGTGAGACTCATATCATATATTCTTCCATTTTTATCTTTAAAGCTACAAAAAATCACACTTGCATTTTTAATATAATCTCTGTTTGAAATAAAAATAGCTGATTACTTTCTTCTAATCTGTAGTTTTGGTGAAGTTAAATGTGTCAAATGTTACAATATGAATACTTCAATATAATAATAATGTTTAAATAAGTGGAAGAACATCCAATCTTATTTTATTAAAGTCATAGTCCACCCAGTTAAAGCAATTGTGTCATCATTTACTCACCCTTTTTGTCATTTTAGACATTTTCCTGCCGCAGGACACGAAAGTAGATATTTTGAAGACTGTGACTGGCATCTATTTACTTGCATTGCTTTTGTGTCCTTAGAGTTGACATGAATTAGTGCTGCTGCTGTTAAGTTACCAACTTTTTTCAAAATATCTTCTTTTGTGTTTTTATTTCAGATTTAAATAACTAGAGTATGAATAAAAGAATTATCAATTATGGATGAACTATGACTTTTACCCGATTCACAATGCTAAGCCTATAAAAGGTTTCAAACAAGTTATTTATGTACCAGCTCTTTAACCTTACTTAAACATTTATTGAAAATGTAATCTATTTTTATTTGATGTTGTCTTAGCATTTCGAGTATTTTGGTATTTTATTCATGCTTTCTAATTCACTACAAAATTTTCTCAATCTCAGATTTTTGAAGGGAATACAGACAGCTTCCATCAAACGCGCAACACCTTCCATCCGTCCATCGTAGCGCGTGTTCTACGTGTCGTACCTCACCAGTGGCACAGAATAATAGCCATGAGAGTTCAGCTCCTCGGCTGCCCCTATGTCAAACCCGTTCCATGTATGTATTTGTGTTTTACACATGACTTATCATTATTCATCATTTAAATTCATCTAAAACTCCGTATGTCTCCGTGCAGTAAATTCTTCTCAGGTGACCCAGGAGGCTCTCCCAACACAACCCATTCAGAACATGACTAAGCCGGTTCCTTCTCAGGTTGATCTGGGTACGACTGTCTGACTTATTTCATATTACAAAAACCATATTCGTTTATTTTGCTGCTTTAACCTGCTTTCATTGGTTTTTCAGTTCATCTGATTGTGATAGTGGTGCCTATCGTTCTGCTTTTCATTCTCCTACTGGTGGCCATCTGTGTGGTTAAAACACTGTACAGGTATGTCAGGTTTTACAAAACGTTTCTGTCGTATTTTGTCTGTCTTCAGAGAGTGGAAAGGTCGGAAATGTTCACTGAAGCATGTGGGCTTATCTTGGTTTAGCAACCGCTCTGTTATCAAACACAGCAGACGGCGTCACCGATGTGCTGGTTGGATACTGGAACGGATACTAGATCCACCGGTCTCTATATAGCAGAATTAAAACCTGATGTGATTTTTTTTTAGCAACACATTGCAAGGCTATTTATGTTCAGAAAGAATGGATATGTTGCAAGAGAGGAAAGCTAAAGAAGGGTTGAGGGTCAAAGGTCAGTGTCAGGAGATGCCAGCTTAATCAGTCCCTTGAGAGAGAGCCCAGCATGGGGAAGTGATGATCAATGAGTGCAGCACTGTTTTAGGGGACTAGTAGAGCTTGCGTTTCATGAATGATGAGGGTTTTGAAGGACCCCAGACTCTGCCACCTCTGTCTCTGATGTCGATGTTTGTCATTGTCCCACAGTAAGAAGACAAAAGACGATACATACGGCTCTGCGGATGCAAATCACACGGGTGAGTGGAAAACACGTGGTGGTATAATTCACCCCAAAACGAAAATTCTTTCATCATTTAATCAAGATATTTTGAAGAATGCTGGTAACCAAAGTCCCACTGGTCCCCACTGACCTTTATTGAACGAGCACCCAAGCAATGCAAGTAGGGGGGAAGAACATTCTTCAAAATATCCTTTTTTTCATACATTTTTTAAATGTTTACAGGGTGCGTAAATGATTAAAAAAAACATTTTGGACTGTCCCTTTAAAACAACTTTTATTTCCCCAAATGGCAAATGGAGTACATCCTTTCATATCATTTCAAACCTGTATGATTTTCTTGTATTAAAAAGGTTCATGGACAAAAAAGGAAACCATAGAGTAAAGAAAGAGGAGAATTATTATTACAAATTTGCATTCAGGATGTTTGTCTTAAGATCGCAAATAGTGTGTCAAATAAAATATTTTTATAAGTCATTAAGGATTAAAAGTAATGAAAGAGTTTCTTTTTAAAGTGGACTATAATTGAACCTTAACTTAACTTTCTGTCTCTTTTCACCCTTTAATCATTTTTACTTCCCTCATTCTTCCAAATACTTTTTTCATTCTTTGCTCTGCATGTATAATTTAAGGCTAAGCTGTTCGTCACGTGTGAGGTTAAATCCGTTCTTTCACGGCTGACAGTTTAATGATTTTCATCTACAGGCTGCTGGAGACAGATAAAACAACCCTTTACCAGACACCAGTCTACAGAGTTCACTATCAAATACAACACCGAGAAAGACCCTGTCCAGAAACTGGACCTGGTAACCAGCGAAATGGCAGGTAAACAAAAAAAAGCGTTCACTACACAGCAGATTATAATGACATGTTATTTTTATATTTCTGTTATATATGTGTACTTTTTCTTTCCTGGGCTGAGAACAAAGAAGTATATTTGCAAGCAACTGAGATTTCTACCAAAGTAGAAAAAAAGATTGCCAATGCTAGGATATGGTGACCCATAAATCTCTGTTCCTAACATTCTTCTAAATATCTTTCTTTAGAATGTATACAGGTTTGGAACAACTCAAAGATAATTAATGACAGAATCACATTTTTGAGTATCCTTTTAAAACCTTTTTTCATAGGTATAGTCCAACCAACCAAACATTAATAAACTATCGTAGAAACAGGAAATGCTTCTTGACCAGGTTGTTTTTGACATTTTGTAAAATGGTCTAAAGACTGACAGGAGACTTCAACCTTTAGAGATTTTCATTGACTGATAAAAGAGCAATTTACATTTATCGACCTGCACTGTGCCAAGAAAGAAACGTTTATGTCTGAAACGTTATGTCTCATTGATCTGTTTATGTCTTTGGCCAGATGAATATGCCTGCTGATGTTTAATAGGCAGTTTTCCTCCTCTTCGCTTCCAGGGCTGTAATTAATGATGATATGAGGTCTGTTCAAGACATCAAAATAACAGACACTTGTTTAACCCTGACGTTTGCGTTCAGACCCTCAAGAGCAAAGGTTTCCATTGATTTCATTTTGTTTGAACATTTTCTTGCAGTGGAAGAAAAAAGCAGACAGTTTGTCATTTATTACAGCGTCAGCTGTTCCTTTGTTAGACACGCTGGGGGACGTAATTGTCTTTTATGTTTCTCAAATTGGATGCCATTAGAGATTTTTACTACTAGGGGTGCTGCTGTTTGAACATGGCACATTTGGTTAACCTGACACCTTTAAAGCCTAAACCAAGAAAGGAATTTAAGATAAATAAAGAAAGCTCTCAAACTTATTCTCTCTTTCCATCTGTAGCCGAGTACCAACAGCCACTGATGCTCGGCACAGACACGGTGTCCAGAAAAGGCTCAACGTTCCGTCCCATGGACACGGAAGCCAAAGACAAGGACATCGATGCTACATCTCACTATGACCAGTTGCAGACAGGAATCCAGTATGCCCTGCCGCTAACCAATCAGGAGCCAGAATACGCCACCCCCATCATCGAGCGTCATGCCTTCCGCAAAGATACCTTCCTGACTGATCCCAGCTACAGCGTGCCAGGAGTGGTACTCAACAAAAGCCCATCTTTCCGAGCCGTAGAGGGTAGTAACTGCAGGAAAGTTATCGGGGGGCTGGCCGGGGGTTACAAGTTGCCCATGGTGAAGGCGAATTGCACGGACATCTACGACAGCCCCAAAATCCGGAAACCTGCTAGGCATAACGGAAGTTTGGAGTACCAGAGACCCCAGGTGAAAGCCCCTGCGCAGGAGTGTTACTCGACTCCTAGAGACTGCGTGAGACTACCCTTCACAGGCCGCAGACCCCAGCCGGAGGGCAGTAGATCTGACCCAGAGGGGAGCAGCTCAGACGGAACATGAGCAGAACTATACTGTGACGTATCCGACGCATCAACCAAATCACCTCCGGAATCTTCTGTTAACTTATTTGTATGTAAGGGATGCTTGGTTTTATATTTTGAAGTGGAGGTTGTTTGATTTGTGTTTGTTTTGTATATATGACTGGCGTCGTATAACATCATTGCTTTATTTTTTATGCATTTTTGGGTTTATGTGCTTTGCCGGGACCATAGACCAACAGTGTGTCCAGAAAATGCAGATTTTGAAGTGTGCTCATTCCCTCGTTGAAAAACTGTGAAAGTGAGACGGATGTTTATGTATACAATGTGATCATCTCTATGTTCTCAGACTCGGGTCTTCACATTAAAGGGAAAGTTCCCTCAATAATAAGCATTTCCTTTCTTCTGCAGAACACAAAGGAAAATATTTTGCCAAATGTTGACCATTGACATTTGAAAACCAAGACATTTCTCAAATTATCTTCTTTTGGTTTTCACGGAAGAAAGTTTCACAGGTTTAAATGCTATAAGAACAAATACATGATGAATGACTTGTTTTTGGGTTGACTGTCCCTCTAAGGTCTATATGCAAGTATTTTTAAATCTCCAAAGGCATTTTATGCTGCTGTTGCCCATAATCTAACTTTTCATGCATAAACTCACTGTTTCATTATTACAGAGCAATACAAGACTGTCATTTGGTCCTGATCTCATTGATTCAGATTGTGTATAGATGTATACATGTTTGTACATGTTTGAATTGTATATTTAGACCGAAGAAAAGAAGAAATGTTGCTTTATGCAGTTGATTATTTAACGTTCCTGAAGATCTGGGCATTGCTGCTGTGTTCGATGAACAATCCTTGTTCGAGATAACTGTGACAGGTCTTCATTTCTGTGAAATGTTGCTGGAATTTGCATTGGGATTGATGGGCAATGCCCATGAGGATCTTGTTGTGCTGCTGTGTTAAAGTGCCGAGAATCTCAAAGATGTGTCCGTGCTCGTCTTCAAACCCGATTAAAATCCCCAGCAGTTGAACCTGCCGTGACGGTCTGTTCATTTTAAAATGTGCACGTCTCAGCAGAAGGTATTGTGTATGTTTTTAGGGGAAGCAGGATGTCACACCAGACATCCCAGAACTGTGTGTGTGTTTGGTGGGAATAATGAAAAGAATGTAACGGTGTAGTGTTAGCTGACAGTGACTCTTTCTGTTCAAACCTTTAGTATAACCTCACCACAGAGTTGCCACAGAGGCCATGCCGACCGCCACGGATGGAATTGTAATGCTATTTGTAGCTGTATATGCAACTCAAAGGTCATGCATTTGATCCTGGAACACGTATCAAAATGCATTAATATAATTTCTTGCTTTTGGCTATATGGACATCTGTACACAAAATTTCGCGTTAATTATTTTCTCAACTTCAAATTACTATCTGTCACATGCTTCCATCACCTATGGAGAGTGAAGGCCGATGTTATCACGTATGTGCGGCCTTTGGGACATTTCGCCGCAACAATATTTATTACATTGTTAAAGCTTGTAAAGACAAATCACGTTTATTTTAGTTACTTTAATTTTTAATACACATTTGGAAACCTGTTTACATTTTTTAAGTGCGTTAAATTATTTGATTCATGGAAATTCGAATCGGTGACTATATACATTATATATTTAACATATAATGTTACCAAAGTAATAATAAAATTGTGACTATAAACGACAGATCAAATTAATGCAGAACCGGAAATGCTTGTTCCCCGTCTTACCAGATGAAGGAATTTATAAGTATAAACTCTTATGTACTATAATATATAAGAGCAAGAGCTTAATATAGGAGTATCTGACAAGTTTTGTGGCATCAGTCAGTTGTTAAAACAGCACTTGAGTCGTTTATAACCAAACAAAGTCAATACATAATTAAAACAACATCAAGGTTAAAGTAACATTTATATTTTTAATTCTTAGGTAATGTTAGGGTGAATTCAGGTTGATTGGGACACATTTTGAAAATGATATTATAACCAAAATGTGTTCCCGTCAACTTTAATTTACCATAGGGCTGCACGATTGTGACAATCATAATTGATGATATTTTTTGCCTTGATATTGTTATTTCTATTGATTATTTTATATTATAGAATAATATTTATATATTTTTCTTAAAATTTGTATTATATTTTTTATTTATATAGAAGTTTGCAACTATTTTATAACTTTCTTTAAAGCAGCTGCATGATAAATTCTAAACATCTCAGACTTAATGTGATGTAAATACACAAATAATTTTGGTTGTTTTGTTGTTAGTAAAATATAAATAACTTAGTTTGAATCTCTTTTTACTGTATTAAGTTCCCAAACACACTGCCGAAATGTACAAAGGTTTGCACAAATATACAGCCGTAATTAAGCTTTTTGTACATTATATAACTGTTTCACGTGTGATTGTAATTGTAATTAGTTTTTCGATTAATTGTGCAGCCCTAATCTAACTACTCCTAAACAGGTAGTTCATCCAAAATGATAATTCTGACATAGTTTACATAACCAACATGTATGAACCCTCCCCCCACAGAAGACAAAGGAAGATATTTTGAAAAAAGTTGGTCACCGACCAGCGACGTCACCTATTCACTCGCATAGGTTTAAAATCCCTCATTTGCTTCGAAATAACTTTTGTGTTCTGCTAAAAAGGAAAATAATGCATATTGAGTTACCTATATCTTTACTACTGTCTGCTCTCATACCGCCCCCTATTGTTTATCTGAATTACTGCTAAAAGTAAACTACCAGTTAATTCTGGGCAAATAAATTTAAGTTTATTGAAACATGTCATGTCATACATCAGCTACATGTGGAACATTTATTCCAAATCTCTATTGTTTCACAAACTGATGACGTTGAAAATGAAAAGTGTTTTACAAACATAAAATGAGAAAGTAACCAGATTAAGAAAAATGTACATTCTCCTCGAAGTTGTCTCTGAGCTGTGCCATGCCCTGGCAGAGTGAGAAGAAGATAGCGTTAGAATATAAATCAGTAACAAAGAAAATAAAGTACTAAATCTGCCCTGATAAGAGAAGACCATGTGGTCAAAGATTGCCCTCATCTGCTAAACATCCCAAAAAAACACCTGTGAAGATACAGTGGGGTAATAAACAGCAGAATATATCAGTGGTCTTGAGCAATAGATGTGTACTGTACTCACAGGCTCCACAGAAGCATGTTTTCTCTTTTTTAGGGAATGTTTTATTGCTTTACAGACCGTATGCTATTTTAAATAGTTATTTGTGCCGGAAGATCTCGAGATCTTTCGGAGCCAAAGTTGTTAGGAGATAAATATTCCAGAGCGTGTGAGTTTAGTGATATGTTAAATAACTGAATAATAGGGAAGCAACACTGATTATACAAATGCCGTCTAAAGCTATACAGTAGTGATCTTACAATTCACAGATTTGAGGCACTAGAGCTAACTCTACCAGAATAGGGGAGGTTGGTCATTGAGAATCATTGAAACCCCACAGCAAGGTTATACAAGCATATATGCTTGGCTTAAATTAATTTAAATAAAGTTATTTTGCTGTCGAAAATCTGAGATCACTCCCCCAACCGGTTATCAGTAATTTTCCAAAGACATTTTGTAATACAGTAGGTAAGATCAATGACACGGTTTTTGATAGATTTTCAAAAATACTTAACCGGATATGTAGGAGAAAACATGAAAATGACCTTGAGGTGTATAAGAGGTCTTAGAATTTATTTCACCCCGTATTAATACAAAATTATGTTATAATTCGTGATTTTATATTTAATCATAACGTAGACAAGTAAGAAAAATAAACAGGACTTTTTTCTTTCAGCAAACTTTTTTTTATCAAACATTATCAAATGAAAAAAGGAAACCAGGGTGAAATAAAACCTAGATATTAAAAGTCCTCTTCACTTTTTTGATTGAAATTAAAGTATGTATGCAATGTAAATATATGACGCGTGTATGTGCACTGTCATTGTTTCCATCCCTGCCATCTGCTGACCACCCTGTCTACAAAACAGGAAGTGACATCACTCTAGTAACATTGCTTTAGAGGAGGACAGCTAAGCAGGTCTAACAGCACAGACTCACACTAGACTAAAAGTGCAACATTAAAACTTTTGATGTTCTATATGAATAGATTTTCCCATATATCTAACCTAAAATAACAGGTTCACTCCGAAACTCCGATAGTATGCATTCCTATATAACACAACAGCATAAGTGTTTGGAACTATTTTCAGTTTTGGGTGGAATACTCCTTTAAGAAGTCCCTCTACATAGATCCAGGTTCATTTACCTGCTGAACATCATTAAATGCATGGAAAACACACAATCACGGAGGTTGAGGATAAACTCTTATGCAATATATTTTTAGACGCCTTTTTCCCCCACAAATGTTTCTTCACGACTAACCCAAGATGGTGACGTTAACAAGCGAACCATCCTCTGTGTCCACTGAACGACAGTCCTCTCCAGTGGTTCATCTCCAGTGGACAGAGCCAATACAGTCTGTTCTCCATACGGCATGAAACAAAGTAAGTTACAAATTTTACATGTGCAGTCTTAATCTCTTTCTGTTCCTCACATCAGGGTTTCCCAGGTCCTTCAGTTGACCTGGGCACCTAACTCTCTGTAGATTCCTCTGTCTTGGAGATCTTCTCTTCTGAAGGACTCTCGCTTGACAAGGTTGTGTCTCCATTTTCCATTCTGTTATTGGCTAAGTGCTTCCCAACAGCTGCAAAGTTTAAAAAAGGAAGAAAAACATGTTTATTTGCACGATTATATCTTTAATTTAATTCAAACAAATTAGATATTGAGCAATAACACATGTGAATCAAACAACGTTAAATAAGTAAAGTAAGAGAAGATCTTGATTTTTGTATCACTTGCCTTGTAAGGAGGCGGAGTCAGCAGGGCCATTGTTCTGATTGGCTCCTGATCCTTCTTCCAATTCATCCAGGTAGAGACGGTACCGATGGCCACTGTCATCTTCATACTCCACGTTCTCATCATCCGAATCTACCTCCGGAGCCACATAAACCACCTCAAACTCAATCTCCCCTCTCTGCGTAGAAGTCCAAACATTTGGTTGTGTGTTATCGAGGCAAATAGAACCTTTGCTCCCCTGAGTGATGTCATTTCACGGTAGTGACTTATTTGTTATGTACTGCAATAAGGAACTATTATTTTGTTCATTTACATTTCACAAGAGCATTTAAACCTTTCATGCTCAGTGTGTGATGGATCCACGGTCTAAAAATAAACTTATATGTCACACGCTTTTCCTGTTGCGACCGACTGCTCACAGAGCAGCAAACTGAATAGAGTGGAATGCGGTTTGAGCTCTGCATGTGTCAAATTACCTGCTGTGAGAGGATGGTGACTGCTTCTTTGTGCTTGGCGTCTCTCAGATTGATGTTGTTGACTGCTAGGATGGCATCGCCAACATGTAAGCCTCCGCAGCGCTCTGCTGGCTGGGTGGGGTGAATTTCCGAGATGAGGATGGGAACGCCATGTTCTTTACCGCCCTGCGTCATTTTGAGGATGAAAATTTCACATTAGCTAACTGTCTAATTTGATATAATTCAAAGGAAAATTACGTATTTGGTTGAAATTACTGTAATGGAGATTCCAAGGCCTTCGTGATCTTCTTTGGTCAGAACAACTTTGCGTATGGGACCAACGCCTTGGGTCTTCTTTAGAGAGTCTGTGTCCTGGAGATAGACCAACAGGCAATACTGAAATGTGTACTGTAAAGCCACTTTAATACAAAAATGTGAAAACACTTGAAATGTACAAGATGGCAAGAGAAAGGTCGAAGGTTAAAATAAAAAACGAATTTTATAAAGATGCCTTACATGGCCCACAGGTGATGGTAATGGTTTCTTAGGGTCATTGCGTCCCCTGCAGGCTCGGATTACTGTTTTGTGGCGGTGCAGGTGAATCTCTGCCTCCAGCTGGTTCCACAGTTTGTCATGAGCCGGTCCTTTCATGTCTCGCCCCAGCAACTGTATTTGCTGTACTCTGAAATAAAATGGTTTTTGTAATACAAATTATACACATTTCAAAAACAATGGATTTCGGTAAATACAATCTTATACGTTGTCTCACCTTCCTGCCAGCTCCTTGTCTAAGTATTTGGCTGCCAGCCTGGCTCCATAAACCTCAGCCTGTAGTACAGCGATGTGCCTGCGGAGAGCCTCGTTCTCCTTCTTCAGCATCTTTACCTCTGCTTCCAGTTTGGCCTCCTTCACTTTTTCTTTCTTACTGGCCTCCAGTTCCTTCTCCTGTAAAATACATAAAAACAGAACCTAAGGAAGGTACAGGACTAGATCGCTGGAGTGTGCTAGAAAGGTCTGACAGACGGAATCGCATTAAATCCAGAACAATAACAGTCGTTTTGAAGTGCAGCCCATGAAAGATTGAAATCTTGTGTATGAACATCACAACGGTATGAATGACACACAGAAAGGATAAGCAGACAAACAAAGACTTTCCGTAGCTCACACAGACAAGTGTAAAAACGACACATACACTAAAAGTGTGACACAAATCCATGCAAAGTCCTTTCAATTGTTACATACTCAAAACTATGTGATAAAGGGATAGTTCATGCAAAAAAATGAAACAAGAAATAGAAGATATTTTGAAGAATCTCTCATTGGAAGTTAATGCGGGTCTGTGTGTAGGCTGCCAGCGTTCTTCAAAATATCTTATTTTGTCTTCAGCAGATTATTCTGGTTTGGAATGCCAATGGCCAATACATGATTATGAAAAAAGAAAATAGGTTACAGCATTTTTAACCATATTGCTTTTTTGCGTATTGTATGCAATATTTTTCAGAGCATTCAAAGCAATCACATGACCTTAATAAAGAACTTGTTATACATCGACTTCTTTAATGATCTAAATATTTTCATATTTGCATGAACTATTCATTTCTAACACACCACAGGCCATGAGGTTTTTGTGACAGATGGTTGAAACCTACGTAAAGGGATACACATGCACTCAAAACAATGCAAAACTCACCATCTCGTCCACTGAGAGAACATGCTTCGGTGGAAAAGAGAAACAGAGGATCAAAGGTTAGAGCAGCAGTGTTAAACAGGAAAGCAGGTTCCAGAAGCATCATCAGTCTTATGATGGCAGGGTTGTGTTAGGAAGACTTGACCCAAGCTTAAAGTAAAGTTTGATTTCTTTCTTAAGATATTTGAAAAATGGTGGTCACTGTGACAGTGACAGCCATTCACTTCTATTGCAGAGACACAAAATCAAATGCAAGTGAATGGGTGCCAGCCAACATTCTTCAACATTCATTCAAAATAACTTCTTTGTGTTCTGCAGAACAAAGCAAGTCAAACAGGTTGAAAATCACAAGAGGGTGAGTAAATTATGATTTTGTTTTCATTTTTGTCATCCCTATACTACATCTTGTATTACATTTGATCTTATACACCTGTTTGCCATAGTATACCATCGCAACTCTACCATAACATGGTAAAAACTATAGTATACTTCAGTCCTTTTTATATGTGCTTTCATAAAATGATTTGAATCATATTTCAGTATGTTAGATTGTCCAAAACATTGTACTTAAAATACATCATATGATCTTTACATACAACATCAGATTGTTATTCTTCATCCATTTAGACTTCTTTCAAGAAATGATTTATAAACTTTATTGGACTAAGCCCATGACCACACACTTCTGTGTACAAGACAAAGTCCTGGTTTGACTGGAATTACTTTAAGTAAGGAAGTAGAAGAACTTGAATGGCCTGCTCAAACCCTGTTTCCAAGCCCACTCAAAACAAACACGAGCTGAGATTAAACCAGTGTCAATCATTATTGCCAGAGCACAACCCCAAAAAAGGAATGAGACCTATATTTGTTGAAAGTTCTACGATCGGGTGTCCGCCTACTTTTGGCCACATAATAAGCCAATGATCCATTCGTCCTCAGCATTTGTGATCTTTATGCAAGCAACTTTATCTGTATGACTGCACTCATATTGCTATGAAACCTTATTTCTATCCAACTAGACAAATGTGAATCTGGAGGAGTTTATTGCGCCCACCATTCTGTCCTTGATGGAGTCAGAGTCCACCGCCTGACCGCCTTTGGATTGAAGTTTGAGCTGCATTGCGTGAAGTTGCAGAAGCTGTTCGTGAACCTCTTTCTCCACCACTGCCTTCTCCGCCTGCACATCTGTCAGCTCTGAACGCAGGTCTACCAGCTGAGCCTGAAACACACACATACACGCGCACACAGACACACACATTATTAATAACCAGCCACCCAAGATTCATGAATCATGTGGAGACAGAGTGCTGATTCAAACAGTGTCTGACTATGATGTTATTATTACACCATCATTCCTCTGTCCAGACTGGTCGAAGGATTACTGCAACCTTAATATTAGGTCACTCTTGGCTTTTCTTAAGACATGATGTTTAGGAATATAGTTGGAAGGGGATAAGATTTGGTCGACTTAGCTTTGGTCTAGAAGTTTGAGCATATGGTTTACTTTGAACAAAGCTTCTTATTTTAAAATAAACACAAAAGGTTTCAAATGTAAAACAAGCCAAATTAAATAATTATATGAGTCCAGAATTAAAGTGTCAGTAAGCGACACCGTGCAGTTGTTTTGTTAGATATTAAAATAAGAAACCCAGCTTTTGCATCATACATTCACTTGCTTTCTCATTCCAACATTTCCTAGGAACATATTATCATCCGACACACCCATTAACAACCGCAGACGGAGTAAATTATTAGGATCGGACATCCGCGCCACTGGAAAGGCTCAGTCCTCTAAGGGTATTAAGTAACGTAGACCTAAAGTCTTCTCATAGGAAATTCAATAATTTATTTATATGCCAACGCATTCATGACTAACACGGCAGAGAACATTTTAGCCCACAGAACTAAAATGAGAATGTAAGAAGGGATGAATCTGAATTCAAGTCTTAAAGTTCCCACTGAATCCCGTCCCAAATGAATGAATATGTTGTTTATTTCACTTGGATCCAAAGTGACTTTGCAACTTTAAAAACTAACCTTTATAAACTCAAAGTGGCTTTGGATAAAAAATGCAGGGTCTGCAAAATGTATTTGAATGTAATAGGCGCTAATATTCTAATCTTTGTATACCATACAGAGGTACCCGCTGCAGCGTGAGGATCTCAAGCGGGTTCGATCTGCTCTGCTCAGCAGTAAAGAGGCGGATGAGTGTCTGACCTCTACACCTGCTAAAGCGACTTTTGTAGAAAGAAATCCAGCCACCTACAATAATATATTGCAACAATTCCTTCCACAATGATGGATTTTCCTCCCTAGTGGAGGATAATAACACTTTCAAATTGGACGGGGAGATTTGATAAAGAGCCATTAACAGATTTAAAAAGTCGTGGGCAAAAGCAGATTAGCAGAACTGGTCTCCTGAGAAGGTCTGAAACATACGTAACAGCCAAGGTGCCAATTACCAAGACTGTGACAGAAGAATATTACAGGACAAAAGGGCTTATAGTAAACCTCACGGAAACAATACTTATTATAAATATATCCTGCCAATAACAAGAGCTGACTGGCGAAATTATATAATATAAAGGTAGTAAAGAAACATAAGATGGATCAGAATCTGGCAAAGCATGTTTAACAGGTTTAGGATATAGATCCTGTAGTTTGATGCCTACATCAACAACATTTGCATACTGGCTATTTTTTTAGCTCACATGCAAAGTAAAATTGTTTTGGTGTTGCACCAACCTTTGAACCATTGCACTTTTAAAATGAAGCTGCTTTGTGATGCCATATATAGACGAACAGTTTTTTGTCTTAATGGTTTAATAAACCATCTTTAACATCTGACAAAGCTTTCTGTCTCACAAAAGGTTTCGCTGGTACGATAAGGAAAGGGAAGGTTCTTCAATGGCATCACTATGAGGTACCTTTAACATACCATTAAGAATATGTGTGACACAACGATCTGTCTGAATGTTCTTTAAATACAAATGTAAAGACTAAACACAAACAAAAGGTCCGAAAATTAAAATGAATGCCTTGTTATGCACACTTGCATTATTAAGCAGACCAATCGCAACTCACAGACGGAAAAGTCATCTATAGACTCGACATGAAACTTAATGGATGTCTTTTCTGGGGGTCGGTTGCGGTCTGCTGTGGACTTGTAATCAGAAGGTTGTGGGTTTGAATCCCAGTGCCAGCAGACAATGACTGAAGTGTCCTTGAGCGCCTATGTAGCGATAGTTGACTTGTGCACAATAACTGGAAGTCGTTTTGGATGAAAGCGTCTGCCAAACGAATAAATATAAATGTTAATGTTTTTGATTATGTTGTGATACGTTTATCCAAAGTGACATAAATTACATTAAAATATAAATATTTTGGTGTGTGATAAAAGTAAATACAAGCAGTTCTGCTTTCGGCCTAATAAAAGAAAGTTAACAAAGCAAATTAAAAGAACACACTATATTGCCAAAAGTATTCGCTCACAAGCATAGATTCGCATACGAACTTAAGTGACATCCTATTCCTAATCCATAGGGTTCAATATGATGTCATCTATAACAGCTTCAACTCTTGCGGGAAAGCCATCCACAAGGTTTACGAGTGCGTTTATGTGAACTTTTCCCCATTCTTCCAGAAGAACATTTGTGACATCACACCGATGTTGGACGAGAAGGTCCGGCTCTTCGTCTTCATCCCAAAGATGTTCTATCGGGTCGAGGTCATTCCAGTTCATCCACACCAGACTCTGTCATCCACGTCTTCATCGATCTTACTTTGTGATGTCATGTTGGAAGAAGAAGAAGTCGAAAGCATGGCATTGTCCAAAATGTCTCGAGTGACAGTGAAACATCTGCTTTTGGATTATTTAGATGGGTGAGGGAATACATTTGTCAACATTGTGTACATTTCCAACACTGTTATTGTAAACAATAACACAATGTGTACACATGACTTGATTTCAACACAACAGACCAATAAATGAAAGAGAATCACTTGAACATGATCCTAATCCATAGGGTTCAATATGATGTCATCTATAACAGCTTCAACTTTTGTCAACATTGTGTACATTTCCAACACTATCATTTGTAAACAATAACACAATGTGTACACATCAACACAACAGAGCCACAAACAAACAGAACCTTGTAGATCTTCTCACCTCTAGTTTGTGGTTGAGCTGAAAGATGGTTTGGGATTTATGACACAGTTGTGCAAAACAAGAACTCAAACTGGTCATCTTCTGACGGCCCTCATACGTGATATCAGCCTGATCCGGATCGATCTCTCCCATTAACAGATCCACGTCCACAAAAGCTTTATCAAACTCCTTCTCCAGCACCTCCAGCCAGCGGAACATGGACATACCTGAGCCCGGGGACGCAGAGGGCCCGGCGGGGAGGCCCGAACCCGGAGACGCGGACATGTTCAGCGCTGTCACGGATCCAGGAAGAACGGGGAAATAAACGCGAAATTCCTCGTTTTTCCTCGGAATGTGTGCTTTTTATGCTAGGGGTAATGTGGGGGTCGTTGGGGGATAGTTAGAGAAAGTGTCGTGGCGGCGGAGATGGGTTCTCTCATCAGGAAATGGGAAATCGAACACGTCAACGGCTCCGCTCGATTAGTTTGGTCTGAGTCTCGGAGAGCGCTGTGGATGACAGGCAGCGGATGGACGAGCGAGTCGATCGAGGGAGCCAGAGCGGAAGTGTGGGATTTCCGTGGGAAATCACAGAAGATATAATAAAAGTCTTCTGTATTATTGAGTGTTTATTTGTTTAAAGACTTTTATTTTTTTTAAAACAGGGTAAACGTGTTAAATGAGAAATATTTAAAGTCTTAATATTAATAAATTAAGAATTTCATTATTAATGCTTTTAAAACAGACTCGATGCAAAATGCAAAAGTGTGTTTTTTGTTGACTTAAATGAAAAATGATTATGATAAATTAAATATTAACATTTAAATTAAATGCATCATGTCATTTAAAGTGTGAGGTTTTGCTTAAAGGGATAATTCATCCCAAAATGAAATGTGTTCGCCGTCGTGTCATTTTAAACACGTTGCAGAACACGAAAGTATATATTTTGAACAATCTAAGATCCGTTGAATTGTATCAGTTTGGCGTCCGCTCAATGGCGACCGACATTCTTCAAAATATCTTCTTTTTTTTTTTAAACAGAAAGTCATGCAAAGAGAGAATAAATGATTGTCATTCTGGATTGAACGTCTCCTGCCGTCTGTGCACATCGCCATTTCTGAAACTTCATCAAAGCGAGTCGTGTAACAAAAGAGAAAAGTCGCCACAACTCATCCAGAGGAAATGCATTTGTTTAAAAGATTAGACTGAGAACGGGTCTTTCGGCACAGATGTCAAACAGACAGCACAATTGCTTGTATATCAGTTCCTTCTCGGTGTCAAATGTTGTTTTCCAACCAAGATAGTGATCTAAGCCATTGTTTCACATGTCTTTTTCTCACATGCGGGCATCTGGATGTGCCATTTAAACCCTGGATGCTCAAACCGCTTCTTCTGCGCAGTGTGTGAAGCTGTTTTCCCATAAGGATGACATTATTCCTTTTTCTTTTTGCTTTACTCTGCTGTCAGGATGCCCACATGTGTCCGAGAAACTGCTTCTGTGAACAAACCTCATCCGTGCAGTGTTTGAGGGTTCGCTCCGTCCAACTGGGCATCTCCAAAGATTTGAGGAAGATAAACCTGGGATACAATCATCTGAAAGAGCTGAAGGTGACTTATGCTTTCCTATCATTCATTTCTTCATTCAATCCTGTTTTCCTGGTCTTATTGTCAGGTGTGCTTCAAAAAAACATTGATTGATCCTCTTCACGTTATTTTCAATATCAGTATGATCTTGTTACTATTTAAAACATGTTCAGGTCGAGGATTTCTCCGGCCTGCCGAGTCTTGAAGAGATAATCGTATCATCTGGTGAGGTCGAGAAGATGGATGCCAACATATTCATATCTCACGCCGCGTTAAGAACCCTTGACCTTCAAAAGAATAAGTTGAGACATCTTCCCAGAGGCCTTTCCCCGAGCCTGGAAACCCTTCATTTGGGGGATAACAGGATACACGGCCTCAGAGAATCTTCCCTGGTGGGTCTCAAAAACCTACGGTCCTGAATCTCCAGAACAACCAGATAAGCACTTTGCGTGCCAACACTTTGTCATTACTCGAAAACCTTGAGAGTCTCTACCTCGATGGAAATAAAATTAAGTCAGTGCACGGTGTTCCCAGATTGCCCGTGCTAAGTATGCTTAACATGGGAAGCAACAGGATCTCTTCCATACCTTCTGCTTTCTTTTCTTCAATGCATCTTCTCAAGACTTTAGATTTGTCCTTAAACCATCTAACCAAAGTCCCTCGTGCTCTTCCAGAGTCTCTGATTCAGCTTAACCTGGACAGGAATCAGATTCAATCACTTAGGAAGCGTGACATGTCTCAACTGCGCAACCTTGAGACTCTCTCGGTCAGCTTTAATAGATTAATATCAGTGGATAAAGGTCTTCGTCTGCCCGGCCTCTCCGTGTGTGAGTTAGCAGGAAATCAGTTAAGTGAACTACCCAGCAGTTTGGCCTTTAAACTGGAAAAGCTGGACTGCAGGATGAATGAAATTCAGGAGGTCAACTTTCAACATCTATCAGGGATGAGTCAACTCAAACATCTTTTTTTGGAGAACAACACCATACGCAGTTTTGAACCTAATGCACTTAGAAACTGCATACAGCTTGCCAACCTTGCTTTAGAACAAAATCTCTTATCGGCTATTCCTCATGGGTAAGTTATGTCTTTATACAGGTTAAATTGGTATTTATATATTAGAGAAATATTTTTAGATATCTGCAGCATTCATAATTTAATGCAGAATCATGAATAACTGAATACGGTTACAAATATACTTCTATGGCAGTTAAAATTATATGTTTTGCTTATTGGGAAAGTTCTTCCCAAAATTATACTTTTAGC
Source organism: Triplophysa yarkandensis (assembly GCA_033220385.1). NCBI lineage: Eukaryota > Metazoa > Chordata > Actinopteri > Cypriniformes > Nemacheilidae > Triplophysa > Triplophysa yarkandensis. The sequence continues at coordinate 19,983,230 of CM065658.1, forward strand.
ATATATTCACCCTCTTGTCACTTTAAACACGTGTGACTTTCTTCTGCAAAACAGAAAAGAAGATATTTTGAAACATGTGGGTGAAAACCAATCATCCTTATTGACCAACGGTTTTTCGAACCAACATTCTTCAAAATATCTTCTTCTTTTGCAAAAGAAAGAAAGTCATGTAGGTTTAATATGACAAGAGGGTGAGTGCATGATGACCGAATTTTCATTATTGGGTGAACAATCCCAGGCAACACTTATATTTATAAAATCAACTATAGACAATATTAAAAACAAAAAAATGTTGTTATTACTTAATTTTGCAATGAATCAGTTTTTACCATTTTGAAATAAAGTTGAATAAACAGTGGAACAAGACCATTGCTCCGTAAGTTTCCTTTAATGTTTTCAAATCCTTACCATGCCAGGCTTCCTGAAACACTGGTCCGTTTGGATCTGAAGGGAAACAACATCGACACAATACACGAGCATCAGCTCAGACCTCTCAGACGACTACAGCTGTTAAATCTCCGCAACAACAAACTCTCCACCCTGCCTCCCCTGACCCTGCTACCCAAACTGAAGGTTCTGTATCTGGATGGAAACCCGTGGCAGTGCGGATGTGAACTGCTCTTAGTCAAAAAGGCCCTTTTGGCAAAGCATGTGGAAGTCAGTCCTGATATCTGCAGTCAGCCTATCCATGCGTCTCTTGAGGAATGGAGAGCTTATTTATTGGCACAAGACATCTGTGAGAGGAAGACCAAAAACGTGTTTGAAAGTAAAGGTGAACACACAGATAATGAGAAAGATGACTATGAAGTTTAACGTGCTTGAATTGTTAATCATGAAAAGCCATGTTTTGACCTCAGTGTCTTATTGGGAGTAACAATAAATCATGATAGTTGTTTTGTAAAATTTCGTTTCTCCTTTCCAACGTTTCATAACTGGGACAATATAGGAAGGGCTCTTTTCCAAAACAAGATGAATCCATTTTTATAGTTTTCTGAAAATGACTTTTTGTTACCTGGATGCATACGTTTTGTTTATATTTATACTGTTAAAATTGTCTGCTGGGTCAGTCCGAACATTTTAAAGAATAATTGTTAAATTAGACAACAATACAGTAGATCATAAATTCAACGTTAAATTATTTAGCTCCAAAACACTTCAAATCCATCCTTTTTCTTTAACGTTGGTTTAGGTCTTACAAAAAACAACATGAAATGCATGACATTAGGGACTCATATAAATAAAATAAATGCAAATGTAAAGCCTACCATCTTTTACCCCTATCTCACTGGTTCATCCAGGCCATCAAAAGTGTTAGTAGAGTTTAAAGCACTTATTTTGAATGATTGAACAGAAACAAAAACTTCTAAACATAATCAACAAATTCATATTTGTCGAGAGGAAAAATTACATTTATAGCGTTTTGGGAAAAACTACATCTTGCAATAAATTCAATGCATTAAAATTGATAAAATTATGCAACAAAAAAATAAAGTGATTTGATGAACTTAGATGGCGCAAATAATACATTCACTACACAACAAAATGTAATGACAAATTGATATAATTTTTTTTACATTTGGCACTTATCTTGTTTAGGAAAGACTTCTTTATTTCTTTTAAACTAATGTAAAGTACTTATTATAGAGAATCAAACCTTTTCAGAGATGATTGAGTTCATTATCCCAAACAACTGTGAACTGAATCATCATTTTTATCAAAGAGGTTAAAACTCTCCTTTAATTATCATTGATTTTATCTTCAAGTATTTTCCATAAAAATGTTATGCAGCCTATTTTTAAAGTTAATAAAAAATTTAATTTTTGAATTATCAAATATAAACATTTTTGTTTAATCAAATAACAAAATGTCAAGGAATTGCCTACAAATGCAAACACAATGAAAAAAGACAACACATAAGACAAGAAGAAAACATTACAACAGAATTAAAGAAAAAGCAAAGGTTTCCATTTCAAGGATTTCATTACTTCCTCATAGCATTTAATTCAGGGATTTTATAATATATAACCTCAAGATTGAAGAAAAGGAAAATTTCATACCATATGGGCAATCCAATGGGCTTTACGAATGTGGAATTTTGCGTTATTGAGGTGACATGAAAACAGTAAACTGAAACAATTGTTTCTATTATAAGAAACCCTTGTTGATAGTGTTGAAACACCACAAAAAGATCTATGCTTATGTTTACTATTTTAAAAAGTTAAATTAACCAGTGTCATGGTTGTGACTAAAAACTGATACAGACTTTGGCAGATAACAAACTTCTTGAGATTTATGTGAATTAAGATATACAAACCAGAATCAAAAATAAACAACAAAGTGCCAAGGTATAGCTCATAAAAAATATGAAATATTTGTTTTTGAGCAAAATAGATGTGATGTGACAATACTGAAAATCTAATATACCTTACTGTAAAAAAGTCATGCACTAAAAATATAATACAAAAAATAATGCTCTTAAGATTTAAAGAGAGCATTATTGGCATTTAAACAACTAAATGTTGACATGTGTGCTATAAGTATAGTAAAAAGCGTTGGTGAAAATAATTTAATGGTAAGGTTGACATTTCCACGGAATTGCCCATGTACAAATTTGTGCACATGAAAAAATGAATGTCCAATGTAAGATAAAAAATTAACAATGTAATCTAGGCGTAATAATATCAGTATTTTATATATATATATATATATATATATATATATATATATATATATATATATATATATATATATATATATATATATATATATTGGCAGAATCCAACATATGCAAACCTACATCAGATCAAAATATTTACAGATAAAATCATAAAACTTGTCTACACAAACAAAAGAACTGTGAAGGATAAATTTGAAATTTTCCTAACATTATATTTCTTTATTCATTTTTTATAAATGCAGGAAAAAATACAATAAAGAGTTGACAAACTGTGTTTAAATAATATATACAGAAACAGAATTGATAAGATTTAAGAATACAAGACAAAAGTGATGAGAAAAACAAAGGTCAAAAGAATAAAAACATAAGGGTAAGACACCTAAACATTAAAACAAATTCTAAATTATTTTAAAATAAAAGTGGTTTGTTACTAAACAAGATTACATTTTTATATTCTTTTTATTAATACAGGAAAAAATACAATAATTAATTGATAGACTGTTTTCACATAATATATACAGAAGCAAACAAACAAACAAACAAACAAACAAACAAATATATATATATATATATATATATATATATATGATTAATACGTACAAACAAACAAAGATATATTATTAATAAAACAGGAAAATAAAATAATGAATTGATAGACTGTTTTCACATAATATATACAGAAGCAAACAAACAAACAAACAAACAAACAAACAAACAAATATATATATATATATATATATATATATATATATATATATGATTAATACGTACAAGCAAACAAAGATATATTATTAATAATACAGGAAAATAAAATAATGAATTGATAGACTGTTTTCACATAATATATACAGAAACAAACAAACAAACAAAAAAATATATATATATTAATACAGAAAAAATACAATAATTAATTGATAGACTGTTTTCACACAATATATACAGAAACAAACAAACAAACAAACAAACAAACAAATATATATATATATATATATATATATATATATATATATATATATATATATATATATATATATGATTAATACGTACAAACAAACAAAGATATATTATTAATAATACAGAAAAAATACAATAATGAATTGATGGACTGTTTTCACATAATATATACAGAAGCAAACAAACAAACAAACAAACAAACAAACAAACAAATATATATATATATATATATATATATATATATATATATGATTAATACGTACAAGCAAACAAAGATATATTATTAATAATACAGGAAAATAAAATAATGAATTGATGGACTGTTTTCACATAATATATACAGAAGCAAACAAACAAACAAACAAACAAACAAACAAACAAATATATATATATATATATATATATATATATATATATATATATATATATATATATATATATGATTAATACGTACAAGCAAACAAAGATATATTATTAATAATACAGGAAAATAAAATAATGAATTGATAGACTGTTTTCACATAATATATACAGAAACAAACAAACAAACAAACAAACAAACAAATATATATATATATATATATATATATATATATATATATATGATTAATACGTACAAACAAACAAAGATATATTATTAATAATACAGGAAAATAAAATAATGAATTGATAGACTGTTTTCACATAATATATACAGAAACAAACAAACAAACAAAAAATATATATATTAATACAGAAAAAATACAATAATTAATTGATGGACTGTTTTCACACAATATATACAGAAACAAACAAACAAACAAACAAACAAACAAATATATATATTGTCAATTTAATTGATGTTAGGAATAATAGAGAAAGCATGAAAAAACAAAAGAAAAAGAAAACTCAAAAGAAAACTTGAAATCAAATAAAAAACGTCTTAATTTTTTCGTAATAAAATAAATTCCAACTTCTTTTTTAAAATAACGAGAAACTGCGGCTCATTGTAAAACGTCATCACATTTAAATCATGTGATCCGCACTTATGACGTATCCAGCGCGTCATCCAATCCCCTTCCTCCCCCGATCCGAGATCAGCCCTCAGCCGCATGTCCCACACGAACCCAACTCGACCCCGATCCCAGATCAGCGCTTAGAAACAGCGACACCGCGTCGTCCAATCACAGAGCTCCATGTCACCGGTTCAGAGGTCAAAGGTGTCGGGATGAAGAAATGGCGGCCGGCGCGCTGCGGTGTTGTCACGGCTGAGAATGTGTCGCGGTTTCCTATGATGACGTCATCGCGCGCGCTGTCTACGCGTTAGAACCATGGCTGTGTTGTACGAGACGGCATGGCGGCTCTTGTACGCGCTGTTGCACCTCCAGCGCGCGCTGATCGCTTGGTTCCGAGTCCACATCTGGAGGTGGAAACGGGCCGCCCTGGCCCTGCTGTTGCCCCTCGCTCTCGGCTTACACAGCGGGAGGAAGAGTTCACCGGGGGTCCGGAGGGTCAGCCGCCGGGTTCGGTGTGGCTCGGACGGGCGGATGTTCGAGAAAGTTCCGCTTCATGTGGGAATATTAATCTCTGAGGAGGACATCCGGTTCTGTGACGTCGCTAATCTGGTGGTGTGGTGCATGGCGGTGGGCATCTCTTATGTCAGTGTGTACGACCACCAAGGTAGAGACGCCTTTGGGATTATTGGGAAGTGACACGTCACTGTGTTTCAAGATGATGTCACTGTGTTTCAAGATGATGTCACTGTGTGCTTGTGTTAACACGAAGGTATTTTGAGAAATGTCCACATTGAGTGGGAGTTTACCCTTTTGTGGTGACATTCTTCAAAATATCTTCTGTTCAGATGTATGTCACACAGACACAGGGGGATGGATGATGTCACTGTGTGCTTGGTATTTTGAGAAATGTGCATATTTATTGGGAGTTTCCACTTTGGTGGTGACATTCTTCAAAATATCTTCTGTTCAGGTGGAGGCTATACAGACACAGGGGGGTGGATGATGTCACTCTGTAAACACTGTGTGCTTGGTATTAACTGAAGGTATTTTGAGAAATGTGCACATTGAGTGGGAGTTTCCACTTTGATGGTGACATTCTTCAAAATATCTTCTGTTCAGATGTAGGTCACACAGACACAGGGGGATGGATGATGTCACTCTGTAAACACTGTGTGCTTGGTATTAACTGAAGGTATTTTGAGAAATGTCCACATTGAGTGGGAGTTTCCACTTTGGTGGTGACATTCTTCAAAATATCTTCTGTTCAGATGGAGGCTATATAGACACAGGGGATGGATGATGTCACTGTGTGCTTGTATTAATTAACACTGAAGGTATTTTTAGAAATGTGCATATTGAGTGAGAGTTTCCACTTTGGTGGTGACATACTTCAAAATATCTTCTGTTCAGATGGAGGCTATACAGACACAGGGGGGTGGATGATGTCACTGTGTAAACACTGTGTGCTTGGTATTAACTGAATGTATTTTGAGAAATGTGCACATTGAGAGGGAGTTTACCCTTTTGTGGTGACATTCTTCAAAATATCTTCTGTTCAGATGGAGGCTATACAGACACAGGGGAGTGGATGATGTCACTGTGTGCTTGGTATTAACTGAAGGTATTTTGATAAATGTGCACATTGAGTGAGAGTTTCCACTTTTGTGGTGACATTCTTCAAAATATCTTCTGTTCAGATGGAGGTCACACAGACACAGGGGGATGGATGATGTCACTGTGTGCTTGGTATTAACTGAAGGTATTTTGAGAAATGTCCACATTGAGTGGGAGTTTCCACTTTGGTGGTGACATTCTTCAAAATATCTTCTGTTCAGATGGAGGCTATATAGACACAGGGGATGGATGATGTCACTGTGTGCTTGTATTAATTAACACTGAAGGTATTTTTAGAAATGTGCATATTGAGTGAGAGTTTCCACTTTGGTGGTGACATACTTCAAAATATCTTCTGTTCAGATGGAGGCTATACAGACACAGGGGGGTGGATGATGTCACTGTGTAAACACTGTGTGCTTGGTATTAACTGAATGTATTTTGAGAAATGTGCACATTGAGTGGGAGTTTACACTTTGGTCATGACATTCTTCAAAATATCTTCTGTTCAGATGTAGGTCACACAGACACAGGTGGACGGATGATGTCACTGTCTAAAAACTGTATGCATTGTATTTACATAAAGGTATTTTGAGAAATGTCCACATTGAGTGAGAGTTTCCACTTTCGTAGTGACATTCTTCAAAATATCTTCGGTGGCGACCAGATGGAGGTCAGACAGACTTTTGTAGAAAATAATGCAATAAAAGCAGGTGATCTCTCATCTTTAGATGCTTCTTAAAGATTCTTAGACATGTATTCTGTGCTCTTAGATTTTTATTCTGCAGATTTTAGATTTTTTTACTTAAATGTAAGTTTTGTTATAAACAAAACATGTATGTTTAAATCATAATATTGTGTCTGTTATATTAATGTCAGATGTGTAAACATTCACTCACAGATTTAAAGTGTCCCAAAACTTGTCAGCATTGAGGATGAAACTGTCTTAAATTATTAAGTGTTTGTATATTTCTAACAATAATGTTTTTGAGAAATGTTTGTTTATTAATATTATATTATTATAATACTGGAGTGGATGATCTATCTGTCCTGTTTCCCTAAGCTCTCTTTAGCCCTTTGTGTTTCACAATAGAACTGTATAAAGGATTGCATTTCTTACAACCTTTGACAGATATTATACAACAGTTTTAGGTGTGGTCTATTTACACACATCCAAATCACAGGACTCTCTCTGATTGTCTATTTAAACACCCATGGATTTATCTTTACAGGACTTTACCTGCTGTTTACATTATTTGTTAACGCTGCTCAAGATCACTGTACGCCTGATTTAAATATGGTTGCATTTTATTATTTGTCATTTGAAAGACTATCCAGGCTTTAAGACAGACTGACAGTTTACAAGAAGTTGATATGTGATATGACTCTTATTAACCATTTAATGTTCAAGCTTAATTCTTGGACGATCTGATTGAGAATCACATTCTATGACTCGATCCGTGCTCGCTTTACTTATGAACCGATCTCAATTGATGACCGTCAAAACATCAGGACATACGTGATGAGTGGGGTTTAAATGTTTTGGCACTGCAACCCTAATGTAGAATATTAAAATGTTCACTGTGGGATGAATACTTATTTGTAATCATACAATCACAGTACTCTGTTAAACAATAGTTAGTTCACATTCATTGAATATTTACTGTAATATGTAACCCACTGTGATCAGAGGCTTTACATATCAGTTATAATAATTCGAAGCATCAGAATCGGCTTTGGTATCGGCCGATCACCATGACAAAAAAAATCCTGATCTGAGCATCCCTAATAAATTTGTCCTGTAAAAATGCGCGTCTTCCAGCAACATTGTATATTTAAAAAACTTTTTAAAGCATTTCCAAACTTTTGCCATGTGAGTTATAGTGACTGCAGTGTGTGCTTACAGTCTTCTCCTTCTTTTCCAGGTGTGTTCAAGAAGAACAACTCCAGACTCATGGAGGAGATCTTAAAACAGCAGCAGGATCTTCTGGGAAAGGACGGTTCCAAATACTCGGTGGAGTTTCTGAGGAACGGAGCGGACCAACAGGAACATCAGGGTGAGGCTTGAAACCTGGGAAAAGAGCTTGTTGTGGAAAGTCGCCTGGTTAGAAGACAAACAGGTCGGATCAGAATATTTCTGCTTTCATGGAGATTCTAATGGTTAGTTTTAGTCAGGTTAGTCTGCAGTAAAGATTGAAAGATTCATTTGAAACATGCATGAATACACGGGTAAGAATGCTTCAACATTGTCAGGAAAGCATCAGGTAACATCTCAGTTAGTTTCATTTGTCTAAATATGCCTTGAGCCGTTCGTCCGTTGAATATCCAGACCTAGAAACCTAAACCACATATACATGTCAAACCCTTTTGACTTATTGTCTTATTTGAGCAAACGATACAAAATACTTTTAAGAGTTGACATGAGTCCTGTGGCATGAAACGCTATACTCCACCTGTGAGTTTTATCAGACAGCTTTTCTTTCTTAAGAAAACTATACATTTAACATTATGACCTCGCATTAATAAATAAACTTGTATTTTACATTATTAAATTGAATCAATCATAATCAGGCTTTGTAATTGATCATAATTGAGCTCAACAATAATTTTAAAAAATGATTAATTTGCATCTTTGTTCTTTTGTGTTATATTTTTTTTACATTTACTTGTTAACTTATATATTTAAATATTATACATTAATATACAAGTTATAATTATAAAGCTTTTATATAAAGTTGATCATTTATTTTTATCTTTTACTCATTTTCCAAAGTTACTGTGTAATTGTGATCTAAACTTCTGACAAAATAATCCTAAATATTGTCATAATCTAGCAGCTCTAAATGAACTTAGATTTCAAGGGTTTATGCAGATCACATTTTTTTTACGTTTTGAATGATCACTTAATGCATACAAAAATGATTTTTACATCACTGAAGCCATATTTAATTTTTCTTACATATTTGTAATTAATATCCTTATGTTATCTTCTTGTAGTGTTTTCCTGCCAGTCAGTGGTGAAGGTATTATCACCAGATGATGGACAGCTCAGTATCGTCCAGGCCGCCCAGCAGCTGTGTAAAGCAGTCGAGCAAAAGGAAAAGACATCTAAAGACATTGATGTTGCTCTTCTAGATTCCTTACTCAGAGGTGAGTTTACATCCCAGGTGTCTACTGGACCAGCAACCCGAACTTGCCTTTAAATAATACTGAAATCATCTCTGCGTGATATTTACATACAATTTATGCTATTAAGATTTATCAAGGTGAGAATTTATGGTGTCCTGAGTAATATTAATAAAACTAATGTCTCGGAGTGTGTCATCATCTCATCTTTATATATTTTACTCATTTCTGTGTTTTTTCTTGTGCAGAGTCACACAGCAGACCGGATCCAGACCTGGTGCTGAAGTTCGGCTCTGTGGAAAGTACACTCGGCTTTTTGCCCTGGCACATCAGACTAACAGAGATTATGTAAGTAGGACTATAATTGTGTGCATGTATTGAAGTCAATGTTCTCATTTTTGAATGTTCATCGTGATATATTCATGTATAGTTGGAACTATAATAATTGTGGGAATGAGAAGTCTTAAATTTCTTAAAAAGTGTTTAACGAAATCAAACACCAAGGGTTCCAAAAAATAAAAACGAGCTATACAATCGTACATTTTTTCTTACTATAGTCAGGGGTATTGGTACCATGGTACTGCCACATTAAGGCGGTAGGTATCAGTTCAAACTAGATGGGGTTGTATAGAAGTGATGTAGTGGCAGTAAAGATTAAAATCTTAAATCCTGTAGTCAGTATAGATTAACAGCTAAACCTGTCTGCACTGGCTTACATATCTCTCTCTCTTTCTATGTGTGTATATGTGCAAGATCTTATACAGCTAGAATCCAACACATTTAGGCTATACAGAGAGGTTTTAAAGTAGTTTTGGTTCACTCATTTGCATAATATACTAATGATATAGCTACTGTAATTTTACATTATTTTTCATTTATTCCTAGCTTCTCCATCAGGCTAGAAAAGAGTTATGTGGAAAAGGGTTTTGCATTCTGTACAGTTCTGGTCAAGTTTTGGGAGACTTCATCAATTCATATTTTTTCGACATTTTTCTACATCAGCAAACTTGCGTAAGAAAACAAAGAAAAATGGTTGTAAATAAAAAATTACAAAACAAGACACGGTATATTTAAGAATTTGCTAGAATTTTCTGAAATGTTTTCTTTTCATATTCTCAAGCCACTTCTTAAGGTCTCTCCTGAGAAAATGTTAAAGGTGTCTTCCTCTGTTTGTGCTCTTATTGGCACTCAAGTCATCAATTTAAAACATTTTTTTTTTAAATGTACAAAACACATATGTTTACTTAATTCTTTTTTTGTCCATTAAACTAATTTCGGACACCTTCAGATCAAAAGTTTAAAACAATGGAAAATATTACACTCAAGCAAGCTAAAGTGTCATCATCCCTGGATAGTTTGTTTTTAGATATCATCTTCTGAACATCCACTAGATGACAGTGTTTCACTTTATATATATATATATATTCTTCCATATTGTACATCACAGGATCAATTATTCATCTTTTTACCATCTCTCGTGCAGCTCTTTACCGTCCCACACAGACATTTCTTACGATGACCTGCTCGGTGCTCTCCAGCGTTACGCGCGGTGCGAGCAACGCTTGGGCAAATGAGGAACTGTCGGTGAGAAGAACAGAACATAGAGAAAGGGCTGGAGAGGATCCTTCCCTTTCGTCATGTTTACAGTACAAGCACTGGAGCCCCAGCGTCAGCAACCAGCTGCTGCTCATCCCCGCCCGGATCATCTGCACTCCTCTCCTCAGAGGCCTGCCTATGTGTGTATGTGGTTGTACTTGTGTGTTTGTGTATGTATGTGTGTGTGTGAACGGTACATCTGCTCATCTGAAGGACCCAAGCGCCACCCTGCGTCACGCCAACCAGCAAGCCGGACGTAAAGCGGAGCACATGTGTAAATTGGCTCACTTTCCGTGTGTGTAGTTCTGGACACGTGCTTTGACGGACTCGCGTCTGTGCACTGAACTTTACGATGATGATGTGCCTTGGTACTTCACACACAATGTGACTCTGTGGCGTTGGACGAGAGATCTCAGATGAGTTGGATGTGGAACGTGCAAAATGTGAACTTTCAAACAAACTGGCTTTTACTCTCTCATCTGCTTTGTGATGATACACGACAAGAGATTTTCCCATGTGAGGAGTCTTGTGCATGCAGATTCAACATCATTCTCCCATTATGGCTTGACAAATGAAGTGAAATTGGTTTTATTTGTGATGTAAGTGTTGTTTGAATGTGTGCAGTTGTGCCACAAATAACACTAATGAGCATTAAAACTGATGTTTGCGTCGTCTCCCTGAAGCTCTTGCTGTTTGTAATAGCGCACAGTGCTAATTATGTTTTATTTGATTTGTATTTTTCAATTCAGAAAAACTGTTTAAACAATCATTTGTTAATTTTTTCCCAATCAATATCTCTGAATTAAATTTGTTTCATATTAATATTCTGTGAGATCCATAGTGGCATAGGCTTTGCATTATTCTACACATTACAACTGCTCTTTGAAGATCTCTTAAATGTTTAATTCATGGCTCACTGTTGGCAGGGTTGATTTTTCTAGCGTCCAGCGTGCATGTACAATAAACGTTACCGAAACCCAATGTAATTTGCGTACTTTGCCTGTTTGAGAATGAGAATAGCATTGTTTTCTGAGTCAAAATAGAAAAAAACATAAATTTTTTAAACTGTAGATTCACTTACAAACCTTTTGTTTTTAACTGATGGGTTTCTGTTTTAACATTGGTCCATAATAAAATGAAATGCATATTTTATTTTCAAGATGAGAAAACTGTTAATATTATAAAAAATATTTTGCATTTCAATATCAATTAAATTCCAGTTTGATGTTATTCAGCCATAAAAGCAAACCAACTTACTAATGCAATGAAGTACAAAAACTTGATAACATAATATTTAAAAATGAAATTCTGGAAATGAACTCTTCAAATAAATATGTATTACAAGACCTTGCTTAGCCTCTCTACACACCAGCAGATTTTGAGAAAATGCACAAACTTTCGATGTTGATGACTCAAACCGGATGACTTATTTCTTTATTTCTGCACATATCCGAATATAACTAACCTATCAAAACCATATAACACAATTGTGTAACTTATGTTGTGAACAATATTTATGTTTATATAAATGATCATAAAATTGACATTTTACTTCGAGGCTTCTTAGGGTCTCGTATGGGAAGCTTTTTAAAAATGTAAGGATTTTCATCCCTGCTGGACTCTTATAGCCTGCTGCTTTATTTGTAATGAATTCATCTAATTTCATAAAAATAAAAATGAAAGGAATGAATATTTGAGCACAAGGTAATATCACACCAACATACCTTGAGATCAAGATTGATTTTTAAGATGAGAATCATGAACTCAGTAATCCTAAACATTTGACAGGAACTATATATGGGCTTTTGTAGCAAGTTTATAGTTCTTTACACTAACTTATTGAATGAGTTGAAGGCCAGTGCAAAGAAACTATAATATCCGAAAAGCTACAGTCAAGCAATGCAAGCCGTATCTTGTTTCCATGGTTTTGTCCTCGGTGTGTCTGAAATATTCTGCTCAAGAAACTGAATTTCAGTGCCAGGAGATGATATGTTATTGACAGAAGATTAGGAATTTATCTGTCTGGCAGTCTGACCTTTACTGAGTGTTGTAAAGCGATCTCTTTATTAATCTTTAGTTCTTTTCATTGTGTTTGGTCGGGATAAAGAAGAAATCCCCAGTGGAGCTCGAGTCAGTCGAAGAATCGCATCCACCAGCTCTTTGTGATCCAACCCCCCTGGCAAATAAGAAAAATATTGCACCAACGCACCTTGAATAAAAAGAAATAAACTGTCCACCGGAGAACACACGTGGTGCTCAGAAAATAAAATTCAAGGCCTGAATCAAGACTTGAATTATCATGGGTTGTTTTGGGAAGCATACAACAGTCCGGATGCATTAGTGGTCACATAAATTGACTCAGGACCCTTTACTTTATGAGCTCTGCACTTCCCACTTTTATTAATCTGAATGTGTGTCTATTTATAGTACAGACACTGTCAGGTTCATCTAACGGGGTGTTTGTCTTCTGTAGGTCCACAAAGCAGTTGGGGTTCAGCCAGGCGTTCGCAGAAGATATCAAAAGATGTTCAATGGTATTATTGAAGTTTGAACTTTGGATTTCACATTTAATAGGACTTTGTCCAGAAATGGCTGTCTATTATTGAAATGAAATGTTTACTTTGAAATAGAAACACAAATATGGACAAACCCAACCGATGGTTCGAATCAACCTCTAACTTGTCCGTTAGTCAACCCGGAATGTTTTTTAAGATTGGGTAACCAAATTGTGAAACATCAAACAATACAAGATACTCTTATAATTTATTTAATATAGATTTATCATAGGTAATATTTTAACAAATGAAAAATCATAACTTTACAATTAATTTAAAAGTGATAGGTGTGGTACCTTGGCATTAAATTCAACAAATAAATTGAATTTTTCTGTAAATGCCAGTTTTAGTTTCACTTTTTTATGTACACTTTTTTTTTAAATAAAATACATCACAGCTTTGAAGTATTTTCCACGACTGTACTTTACTGTGAACTTTACTAAAATGTAATTTCTATTTTTGAATCAACTACAGTACACCGCTGCATCTTATCCATTTACCATACTACAAAACACTGTAGTGCACATACAAGTGTGATAACACTGTAATATAAAGTATAGTTTACTATCGTGAATAATAAATGTTATCATGAAACAGCTTAATGAAGCTATTTGTTATCATAATACTTCAGATGGTTTAATATTCAGAGGTATGTTTATGGTATCGAGACTAAAGACTAAAAGGAGCAGAGTTTTTATTACTCTTCATAATAATGCCTTTTTTATCCAAACATTGTAGTGCAGTATGAAGAATTGGCTAAAGGTGGAAGGATTTTGTTCACAAGCTATCCTTTGTCAGAAAACTCCATGTATTATTTATTATTACTGTTCTGTATCTGGACTCTGGTCACTGAGATGCATTTTTGTACGCAGATCTGGCAACCCTTTTCAGAGGACACTCAAGAATCCCAGACAACACAATATACTTCAGCTTCGGGAAGAAACACACAAATACAAAGCTTATTGGGAGACACGTGAACATGATCTCATCATCACAATGCCGGCTGCATCCTCGCTTAGGTCCGAGGTAGCAACATCCATTAAACGCATTGGCTGCATCCCCATCGCAAGAATTCTCCGAAGGTTACGAATGCACCTGCTGTCTGCACATTCCCTTCTGAAAGAGCCAATGACCCCTGCGTTCGGTTCAAGAACAAAGACCGTACGCCATACTGCGGCTTCTCACACACGCCATGTAAGACTGAATCCCGTTCAGCATGCTGGCCGCTGGTTTCCATGACAACAATGGGGTGATGGGTGGTCGAAGCCTCTATGAAAACAGTAGTTTCTCAGACTAAACATTGGCTGATATTGAACTGACAACTCTATCATTATATTGAACTTGAAATGAATGTTGATTTTAATACACTTGAAACCATTTTTCTGTGTGTCAGAGCAAATAAAGAGTACAGTTCTGAGCATGCACATTGTGTGTTGTGAATGTGATCAATGGATTGATTCTGGACCATATCTTCTAAACCTGTTGTTCTTTTGGCACACTAACAAGCATCCGTGCTTAGATGTGTAGCTCCGTTGGGAATGTGTAACCGATCGCCTGCAGTGCTGCTGACATCCCAGGGCATGAGGATTGAAGAATCTTCTGTTATCTGTTGAAATTTAATGCAGAGAATCCTTTTCAATGTTTTCTTTCATTGGTTCTGGAGATCAAGAATCAATAACATCTGTTTTGATAAGAAACGCAGAGAAAGATATTTGTAAAAATGCTTCAACATATAGTACTGGATTTTTTGGTATCTGTAGCACAAAATGTGATATTTTGAAGAATGTAGGACAACAAAATGTCCTGACTCTCATTTTTATGGTTTAAATTTTTAATTTTGTCATGAATTACTTACACTTTAGTTGATTACAACCTGTTATAATTTTTTTGTTTGGTTGAACACAGAGAAAGATATTATGAAAAATGCTTCAACATATATCACTTGACTCTTTTGTTTCTGTTACACATATTAAGTTACACCTTTTAAGTCCTTATTACTCCTCTGATGATGGCTGACATACATTTGAAAATGTACTAGACAAGTATATTCATATTGCTTATAGTTGAACCTTCATTAAAAATATTTCCTGAGTGTTTCTTTAACTTGCAACTTTACATTGCTGAACATCCGTTTCTGACATTTTTTGAAGCCAATGCTTTTTTATTATTATTATTATTATGCATTAAGCATATGATGAAAATTAGCATCCTTTTTAGGTATAATTATTTTTAAAGTAAAAATGTTGTGTTGATGTGGGTTGGTTTGGATAACATATACCAGACAAATAAATGGTAAGAGAAGGGAATTGCAACGATGAAACAAAGAGCAAATTTTCATCATGCAAAATTCTCACAATGCATTATAAAAACAATGGAAAGCCGATGCCTCTTGCTTGAAAAAATTATATTAAAGTTCTTTATTATATTTAATAATCATCTTATTTTAAGAAAAAAAAGTGTCACATATTTTAATGTCAAAACAACATAAAAATTACATCAAAGAAATATTGGTCATGACTGATGACTTGAATCATATTTATTTTTTATGTATTGTTACATTTAAAATGAATTATTGCCACCATTAATAAATTTCATTAGATTTTTTATCATACTTTGTATTACATTTAATGTAAACATTTTATTTTTGTATTTAAATGTCACAGATACATGTAATGCAGCTTTTTATCATACCGCTAAATATTCGGTTACTTTTATTCATTGCTGAATTTTTGTTTGCATTTAATAAACACACTTACATTTAACCAACTTCGTATTTCTATTTTTATATATATTTCATGGGATAAATGACCAAAAAATAATAATTCTGTCATATATTACTTACTCTCTAGTTATTTCAAACCTTCAAATATTTCTTTGTTCGGTTGAACACAGAGAAAGATATTTGGAAGAATGCTTGTCACCAAACAGTTCATGTAGCCCGTTGTCAACCTACTATAGTTGTAAACTACTATGTTTGACAACGGGCTACTAGAACTGTTTAGTGACAAGCATTATTCATAATATCTCTCTCTCTCTGTATTCAACCAAACGAAGAAATGTAGACAGGTTTGAAACAACTAGAGAATAAGAAATTCATGACAAAATTTATAAAAATGGAAACATACAAATGGCTCTTTTTTGTCCTACATTCTTCAAAATATCTCATTATGTGTAACAGACATAAAATTTCAGCACTATATGGTGAAGACATTTTTCCAAAAATCTTCTCTGTGTTCAACTGAACAAAGAAACCTTTACAGGTTTGAAACGAGTAGAGAGTAAGAAATTCATTACAAAATTATAAAAATAGAACTCTAAAAATGATAGTCAGGACATTTTGTTTTCCTACATTCATCAAAATATCTCATTTTGTTTAACAGAAACAAAAAAGTCAAGTGATATATGTTGAAGCATTTTTCTAAATATCTTTCTCTATGTTCCACCAAACAAAAAAATATTTACAGGCTATAAACAACTAAAGTGTATGTAATTCATGACACAATTATAGAAATGTAATCATAAAAATTATAGTCAAAGTTACTCCAGGACATTTTGTTGTTGTCCTACATTCTTCCAAATATCTCATTTTGTGTAACAGAAACAAAAAAGTCAAGTGATATATGTTGAAGCATTTTTCATAATATCTTTCTCTATGTTCCACCAAACAAAGAAATATTTACAGGCTGTAAACTAAAGTGTAAGTAATTAATGACAAAATTATACAAATGGAACCATAAAAATGATAGTCAGGACATTTTGTTGTCCTACATTCTTCAAAATATCTAATTTTTTCCAACAGACACAAAATAATCCAGCACTATATGGTGAAGCATTTTTCCAAATATCTTTCTCTGTGTTCAACCAAACAAAGAAATATTTACAGGCTGTAAACAACTAAAGTGTATGTAATTCATGATAAAAATTATAAAAATGTAACCATAAAAACGATAGTTAAAGTAACTCCAGGACATTTTGTTGTTGCCCTGCATTCTTCCAAATATCTCATTTTCTTTAACAGACACAAAATAATCCAGCACTGTATGGTGAAGCATTTTTCCAAATATCTTTCTCAGTGTTCAACGCAACAACATTTAAAACATCCCAAACGTGAGTAAATAATGACCGAATGTTCTATTTTACACTGAACAATTCCTTTAAATCCCACTTGGTCGCATTTAAACCGCGTGTAAACAGCGCCCTCCAGCGGCGCGTCACTCAAACACATCCCGCCTCCCACAATCTCAGCAGTCCGACGCTGGCGTCCAGAAGATGCGCACCCAAACACCCGGAGACCTCCGCTCATAACGCCCGCAGGAACACAGGCGCATCCCCGTGCATGCATCCCAAACATCCAGCATCCTCCAGGAGCGTTCGACACCCCTGCAGCAGCATCGTCCCCTACAGGAGATCCATACACCTGTTCTTCTCCACCTGGACCATGGAAAGCTGAAGCTGGAATGATCTCTGCTCCCTGCTCGTGTTAGTTTCCAGCTTTAGATATGATTCCTGAACACCAGAACCATGTTGTCACCACGATTGAAACCATGCCTTCAGAGAACATCACAGCACCTTCACCTTCTGTGTTTCAGAGGATGAAGAAAGTGTTGAGCAGGTAAGGCAGACCACATCTGATCTGGAGACACTTTCTAGTGATGGGCATGGTCCTCAAGACTTGCAGATGTTCAGTTGTGTAGACATGCTTATTCATGTTTGTGTGTGAATGCATACTGTTTGATTGATGCATTGAAATGAATTAAGATGAATGTCTTGTCTAAACCTGATTTGTCTGGATTGTCATTGTCTGTAAGTCCTTGTTTGCCTCCATGACCTCATAGCACATCTTCAAAGCAAGACGAGAAGAACGGTAGGATGTACATTTGTGTTGCGATGGTGTTTGTGTCTTTGAAAGTCAAGGATGACTTGGAGGAATGCACACTACGCCTCTTTTGTCCACGGTTGTGTGCGTCCATCCATCACAAGTGTAAGCTGGCGCCGAAGGAATGCTCTCCAGAATGCCCGTCAAGTGTGCCATGGAGAACCTGTTGGGTACTTCCATGAAACAAAACCCTTTGACCCATGTGATCCAAACACCGCGGGGTGAAACCTCAGGATTTACGGCGAGGTCATGGGTAGTTTTTGGACCTGGGCCGGAGATCTTTAATAGCAATGTTTGCCCATGCATTTATTTTCTCCGGAGGTGTACATTTACTTTTCTTGAAGATGTGCTTAGATCTGTGTCCGCATATACCAACACTTGTTTGCTTCTGAGACTCATTTGTAGACTGTAAAAATGTGATGATGTTAAAATATAATCACGTATTATAAATGTAGATCATGTGTAAGCAACACAGGAACGCACAATTATAGGGATAGTTCACGCCAAACAAAAAATCTTTCCTTTCATTCTTTGTTTCAAATCTGTATACATTTGTCTTGTGTTGATGAACACAAGGAACGATATTTAGAAGAATATTTGTAAGCAAACAGTTCTTCGACCCTATTGAATACCATAATAGAAAAAATACGTAACCCGTTTTGTTCGTTTGTACACAAAGTGAGATATTTTGAAAAATATGACCATTATCATATTTGTCCTACTCTGTCTTCCAAGAACTGTATGGTTACAAGCATTCTTCCAAATATCTTTCTCTGTGTTCGACACCAAAGTTAGATTTGAGGTAAAGCATCCCTTTTAAACATCAGGGACATTTTTTCTGATCATGTTTGGTCCCAGAATGGTTTGATGTTACCGTTATACACATCATGGACATTTAACACGAAAGCTTCACATCTCATGATTGGATTTGTTTGTAATTCTTGCCGGACGGGCGGATGTTCCTCCAGTTGTGTGTGTGGTTATGTGTGGAGCGTGACAGCTGGTAGTCCTGGGTCAGATGAGTCAGGCTGCCTGCTCTCTCTCTCTTTGCCATCTGCTGGTCCTTTTTATACCCACCAATTGCCTTTATTTTCCAGAACAATGTCCCTGGAGGTAGAATCAGTGCAGGGAAGATCGAGTTGCACGCTGGGTGCTTCTTGGCCCATTGTGAGTGGAGTCTCCTCTTGGGGTGAAAGTGAGGCTTATTCTTATGATAGAATGGTGATCCTCTTACCATCTGGATGCCACTGTGTAGGAATTCACATTTTTGTGCTTGGATGACAATTACTGTTAGTGTTGCTCAATGGGTTAGTAAACTGACCCCTATAGCGTGTTTTTTTTATGAAATATTGATATAAGATTAGGGATGCATCAATATGGACATTTTGTCCGATAAGGATAACCAATAACTTTTATATTTGGAGGCCGTGATTCAGGCCGATCATTTTTTTCTAAGCATGAAACAAAAGGCCAACATATCAAGTGAACAACTTCAGAAAGGTTTGAACTGATCTCTGAACTAAACTAACTGTACATTTCTATGGCTAAATATTTTGCATAAATCTATTGCTTGACAAAAATTACAACATATATAAAGCAAGTGACGATTAAAGCCCCAGTGGCCAGAAGCATGCATGAGAAGTGATTCAGCCAGCAGAAATAATACCTCATTTATCGGCCTAAAGGTATGGACCTAAATTTATAATTGGACCAATAAAGATAATACTAAAAATAGCATTTATGGGCCGATATTGATAAGGCTGCCGATATATCGCCCATCCCTTATATGATATACAGTTATGTGTATATTTTATTATCTGTGTTTTCGTGATCTGAGAGCGTTGAGGTCACGTACTTTATGATCTATCACAGTTAATGTTGTCTGCCTTTGCGATCCATTATAAACCACAGTAATAGACAAGATTATGTGGATGGAGAAGGTCGTGATAATTTATCTGAAGAAATAAGGTTTGATGTCAGATTGTATTTGCGGTTGTTTAAAGCAATATGAAGTGTAATTGGACAATAGAGGAATGATTCAATAATTTGCTTTTCAAGGTTGCTCTGTTCTGGTTGTTTGTCTTCCATCTACACAACAATATAATAAAGGAAACTTGTTTCTGGTTTTACACAAGCATCACACAAGCCTAAAAACTCAAGGTAACATGGAATACTTACAGAAATGGTTGACATGGAAATGTCAGTTTGTCATGTCTTTTATAAGATGTGAATGACTTGTTTTCTTCAGCTAAACAGAAACACAAATATATTGTGTTCACGCCCTATATGACCCAACTTATCCATGGTTCAGTATGCCCATCCTTCCATCGTAAAAGCCAATGCCTAAACATGACAACGTTGAGTTGAAATGATGCCATGCTTAAGTTGAGTGATCCTTTTTGTATATATATATATATATTTTTTTAATTCCACTAAATAAACACAAAATGAAATGATTTAAAAAGTTTGGATTACTTTTAAAGTAATAGCACCTAAAAACGGTGTCATTATTTAATCACTCATGTCATTCATATGTTAAAGATATTTTGAAAAAGGTTGGTTGACACCATTCACATGTACTGTATAGACACAAATCCAATGTGAGGAAATAAGTGCCTTTGGTGTTCGGTCAACAGCATTCTTCACAATATCTTCATCTGTGTTCTGCAGTAGAATAAAGGTTTGAAATGTCAAAGGGTGGATAAATGATAACACCGTTTTCCTTAACGTGTGACCTATCCCTTTAATAGTTGTGGTCTGGTGCTTATAGAGTTGGACTTGTAAGCGGAAGGTTGTGGGTTTGAATCCCAGTGTCGGCAGACAAAGACTGAAGTGTCCTTGAGTCATCTTACCCCTGTTACTATGAAGCGATGATTGACAACTGCATAATACTGTAAGTCACTTTGGATAAAAGCGTCTGCCAAATGAGTAAATGTAAATGTGAACAAGAGGTATTTGAGCTTTAACAAGTTGGGACCCACACAATTATACATGGACATGAAACAATGTATCTTTGTATTAAAAGAATCTGAATTAGTGTTCCACTACAGAAAGAAAGGGAGAATTTTCAGTTGAGATGTTGATTTATGCCTATCATTTAATTTTGACACAGGTTTGCAAATTGTAAAATGCAGTAATGCAGGGCCGATGGTGTTGTATCGTGGATAATGTTTAAGTGTGTGTGTCGTTCTGTAGTGTTTCAGATATATGCTGTTTTATATTCGAACAGTCCGTAATTGTGCCGGAGTGGAGTCTTGTCACTGTTTTAGGAAAAACATAAACCAAAAAAGGATAAAAGCTTTTTCCGGCCCGTGAGTCGAGATACAGAGAGATTTGAGCTAAATCAAATCAAATATAGTCTTTTGGAAAGCGGATTCTGTTCACATGGAAAAGGAATATTACAGTTAATTATGTTTGTGAGTAGATGAAAGTTGTTTTGTTGGCAATGGTTTTTAATGATTTTACTTCCGTGAAACTGATCTGATGAGATATCGGTATCTGTAGTTGATTAAAACAATTTGCCCAACTTTAATGTTACAGTTAAAGAGTTGTGTTTGTGTTTGCTGGACTCCCGATGTGCACAACTAAACCTCTGCAGATGATTCAAAATGCAGCGGCAAGAGTGGTGTTCAAGGAACCAAAAAGGACCCATGTAACACCTCTCTTCATAAAACTGCATTGGCTTCCGGTAGCAGCTCGCATTGAATTTAAATGTCTTCTCATTGCCTACAAGACCACCACCGGTTCAGCACCCACTTACCTTAACTCACTAATGCAAAGATATAGGCCCTCAAGATCTCTGCGCTCCGCAAATGAGCCGAGACTTGTGGTACCAGCTCAAAAGGGTAAGAAATCTCTCTCTCGAACGTTCTCTGCTTCAGTTCCTCGATGGTGGAACGATCTGCCTCTGGCTTCACGCTTGTCAGACTCGGTCTCTACCTTTAAAATACTCCTAAAAACTCATCTTTTCCGGCTACACCTAACTCACTAACTCACTTCTTTTCTAACTACTCACTCTATCAAAAAAAAAAAATTTTGTAACTTCGCTCTCTGTGTAACTGGGTAGCATTGTTGTAGCACTTGTTCACCTATTGTTGTATCGGCTATTTACCGCTTCATTGTCTCCTCGACTATTGTAAGTCGCTTTGGATAAAAGCGTCTGCTAAATGTAAAATGTAAATTTAAAATGAGTTATTGCCTCCAACAGATCTCAAACAAAGACCCAGAACACTTCACTAGAGAGTGCAAAATATGATATTTTCTATTTAAAAATGGTATTTTATATAAAGTGCTTAAAGTGATCCCAGACATGAAAATGATGTCATTATTTACTCATTGAAGACTGTATGACATTATTTCCTCTGCAGAACACAAGAAAGATATTTTAAAGAATGTTGGTAACTGGCACCTACACTCAAAACATTTTTTGTGCATGTAATTAATATCGGATTAACTCAGATATATCTATTAGAAATGATCCAAAATATTGATTTATTATAGATTAAATAATTAATGTGTTAACTATACACATTTTTATTACAATAGAAATGTAATTTTACGTACATTTAAAATAATATATGTGAAATTTAGAGAAATTAACTTTTAATCAACTCTTTTAATATTTCCACAGAAAAAATCTCTTTAATGTTTTAAGGGTTTTTTTCAAGTTAATATGAAATCAAGTTTATTTTTATGATAGTTACCAAACCACTTGCATTTTTTTTACAGTTGTTGCATTGAATTTCTACCCAAAAAGTACATTTACATTTACATTTAGGCATTAAGCAGACGCTTTTATCCAAAGCAACTTACAAAGAGTCCAGGAGACAATGAAGCGGTAAATAATAGAGACAACAATAGGTGAAAAAGGGCCACAACGAGGTTCCTAAGCTACACAAAGCGAGATAAAACCTGTAGGGGGAAAAGGTTAGTATATAGGTTAGTATATAGAGTGAATAGGTTAGAAAGAAGGTTTTCTAGTGGGATAGGTGTAGTGTAAGTAATGTTCAGTTCCCATCATTTTTCAAAATATCTTATTTTGTGTTCATCAAAAAAGTGAAAACAAAGGGTGAGTAAATGATGACCAAATTTTCCTTTGTGTGAAACTAGACAGATTCCTGAAATAGGTGATCTAATAAATCGCATGAGCCGAAAACATCTATGGCCTCCTTTTGAGGAGTTTCGAGTCACATCTTTAAACACGTTGTCAGGGTTGTTAAGATGTCGTGCAATCTTTGAGAGAAAGTGTCTCCTTGTCTAAGCAACCTGGGAAATAATACTTGGAATGTTCATGGCTCGTGGTGGAGGGGGTGGATTGATGTTATTGTTCTGGTGCACCCATGCCATTTACGACAGCGTAGACTTCCCGGATCTAACAGCGCAACTTTGTTCCCGTTTCCTGTGGTTCCATCATGTGAAACGTGAAATGAAAAGTGCCATTCATTTTTATTTTCAAGAATCAGGTATTTGTCTGTGGCTGATGGATAATGCGCTCTAAATGATTTAACAAGCATGATGTCCAGAACAATAGAAACTGAAAACTATATTTTAAAACCCTGAGATCTTGTTCCAAGCTGAAAAGAAATTGATCCACAACTTCTCACATATGGCTCACCCTTTCAAAACAACAGTGACGGGTATCTGATCATTTCGGTTCCCTAAATGGCTCTTTTGGCGGCCTGTGCTGTGATGTAATTGGCTGTTTAATAATGTGGCGGTAATCAGGTCATAGAAGCCCTCATGGCTCGACTTAGCAGGAGCCGTTGAAATTGAGTTAACATTCAGTCTGTGTTATGGAATTCTCCCGCTGATAATAAGACTCTTAGTTTTGTTTGCAGCTTAATGCCCATTTATTGCTTTGTGGAACATTCATGAGGAATTTAGACTGTGCTGTTCGGTCATAGCGGGACATCCCTCCTCCATGCGACATCTTGATTTCCCTTTGAATATAAAACGCCATTGCCTTTTGAACCTGTATGACCGTCTTTCTTCTTCAGAACACAAAAGAAGATATTTCAAAGAATGTTGATAATGGACCTGCATTTGGTTTGGGTCCATGTGATAGAAGTGAATGTGCGGCAGGATTGTTCGGTTGTCAACTTTCTTCAAAATATCTTCTTTTGTGTTCTGCGGAGGAAAGAATTGCAATAGCTTGAAAAATAATAACTCTATTTTTATTATTGGATGCACTTTCATACATCAGATTTTTTTTAAATTGTTTTTCTGGTTTATATTTTGTATTCTTTTGGTTTTGTGTATTTTTTCCATCACTCTCTGAAGTGAACTTAATATAAAAATTGTTTTACACAAATGTTAAAAAACAAAGATTTGAAAAAATATATCTTAAATTCTCCCAAGATAGTTTGTACTGTAGGTGTTTAGATGTACTTAGTATGTGTAGAAATGCATTGAATATCTTAAAATTAGTTGACAAGATGATTATAATATTTATTTCATTTCATTTTTAAAAACACTAAAAATGTAAGTGTATTCTTTCTCACTCCATCACTGAATCTGAATTGAACTAAATAACTGCATGTATTTTACATAACACAATATAGTATTAAACAGAAAAGATTTGAATAAAATATATTTTAAAAAATATATATTTTTGGGGGGATTACAATGTGCATTAAAATCATGCATAATGTTTTTAGAAAAACTATAATCCGGCAAACATTCATAAAAACACTCAACACTTACATTTAGCAATCTACAAACCAGCAAACAAGAGGACCTACTTTATATAGTGCAAGTCATTCTTCCATTTTGGGATGTCATTGTCTTGGCACTGTGTCCTGTTAGTTTTTTCCTGTATTCCAGGGGGATTTTTATAATGAGTATGTTGAGCTTATGTCACATGACTCATTGACGTGTGACTGAAGTCATACGATCAAGATTGTTCAAAACATACCTTGATTTTGACACATCATTGGACTTTTGAACACCAAATCCTTGGACGGGTGTCTTAAATCCTCTGGTATTTGACTAGTGATATACCCTTATGTTCATGTGTGTATAGTCGCGTAACATCTTATCAAAAATGATTTGACAAATATACAAACATTAAATTTCATGGATATCCCTCTGAAACTAGAAGTGGCTAGAAGTGGTTAGAAGAAACTAGAAGTTGGTGTGTTTTTACATGAGTGACCATCAGGAGCAGAAAGCAGAAAATGTCTGCAGATTTTTCAGTCTGGAACTCAGCAGTTGATTTTCCCGTGCTGGGTTTCGATGTCTCTTGATAGACGGTTTCTAGTTGTGTTTGAAACTGGTCTTTCAGAAAATGGAATAACTTGGAATCAAATCTCTTTTTCTTTTTTCTGTCGATCAGAACGTTGCAGAAAAATTTAAATCTGAACATTGGATTGATGGCTGTTTCTCTCCAGTGAAATGTAATTGAGGTGAATGAGATTAACTGTGTGTCTGGTTTTCTCTGTCTGTTGCTGAAGGACACCATGGACTTAATTTGCATTTACATGAAGGGTATGAGTGAGGTATGCAGAAACTCAAAGAGAAAGTGTACTTTTATAACAAAACCTCCTCTCATCTAACCAAAAACAATTCCATCATCTGCTGTGATGGCAAATGTGAAAACTTTTTACATTTTGTCCCAGCTTTCAGAGAAAGAAATCTACATCAAATATTATTCAAAATAGTTGTGCTTTAATTTTACATCATCATTTTTCATTTTCATTCTATGTCTTGAACATCATGTTTGCTACATTTCCTTCAAGACTTGAAGATGTATATGAGGTCTGTTATGATTGGCTTTATGTTATAGCGTCATTCAGATATTAAATAATTGTGCATATTTACACATAGATGGCCATGTGTTGATCATGAGTTGTTTTAAAGCTTTGTTTTAATAAATGTTTGATAAAGTGCATTGTAGTTTCCAGATGTTGAGAGTCTGTTTGTGGAGCTGATGGAATATTATCCATGCAACACTTCTCTCCACTCCAAACCTCTCGAGCCGAATGATGTCTTGACTGATTTCTGTTATTTCGGTGTACTGAAGTGCCTTTTTATGGTGGATATACTTTTAAAGGACATGTGGAGAAATAAGTGTATGAAACTCTTAAATGCCTTTGTGGGTTTTTGCACATGGACCTTGAGGTTTCTTCTGCTTCTTTTCCTCCTTTTCCTTCTCCTCTCCATTAATCTCCTCTTAACTTTTCTCGTCATTTCTCCTTTTTGACTTTTTCCATCTCCTCTCTTATCTCTTTTACCTCCTTCTCTTCTGCTCTCCTCTCTGTTTTCTCTCGCCTCTTTTGTGTCTTCTCTCTTTCCATTGCTGTCTCTTTTCCATCTTTTCTCCTCTCTTCTCTGTCTTTTCTTGTCTCTGTCTCCTCTCTATCTCCTCTCTGTGTTCTCTCTTTCTCTTTTTCTTCTCTTTTCTGTCTCTTTCTCGTCTCTTTCATCTCTTCTCCGTCTCTTCTCTGTCGCCTCTCAGACTCTTCTCCATCTCATCTCCAACTCTTCCCAGACTCTTCCCCTACTCTTCTCGGTCTCTTCTCCATATGATCTCGGTCTTTATACTGTCTTCTCACTGTTTCCTGTCCTTCTCTCATCCCCTTTCTGTAATCTCTCTGCCTCCTCTTTGTCTCGTTCTCTCTCATATCCTCTTCTCTCTGTCTCCTCTCATATCCTATTTTCTCTCATCTCCTCTCATCTCCTCTTCCCCCTCTCTTTCTCATCTCTTTATCCTTTGATGTCCTCTTTTCTCCTCTCCTCTAGTCTCATCTCCTGTTTATCTCCTCTCTGTATCCTCACTGTCTCATTTCCTCTCTGTCTCCTCTTTTTATCCTCTCAAGTCCTCTTCTCTCCTCTCCTCTCCTCTAGTCTCCTCTTGTCTCCTCTCCTCTCAGTGTTCTCTCTGTCTCCTCTCTGTCTCCTCTTCCCCCTCTATGTCTCCTCTCCTCTCGGTCTCCTATCTTTATCGTCTCATGCCCTCCACTCTCCTGTTCTCTAGTCTCCTCTCTGTCTCCTCTAATCTCCTCTTCCCCCTTACTGTCTCCTCTCTGTCTCTTCTCATGTCCTCTTTGCTCATCTCATCTAGTCTCCTCTTCTCTCTGTCTGCTCTTTGTATAATCTCCTCTCTGTCTCCTCTCATGTCCCCTTTGCTCATCTCATCTAGTCTCCTCTTCTCTCTGTCTGCTCTTTGCATAATCTCCTCTCTGTCTCCTCTCATGTCCTCTTTGCTCATCTCATCTAGTCTCCTCTTCTCTCTGTCTCCTCTTTGCATAATCTCCTCTCTGTCTCCTCTCTGTCTCCTCTCTGTCTCCTCTCTGTCTCCTCTCATGTCCTCTTTGCTCATCTCATCTCATCTAGTCTCCTCTTCTCTCTGTCTCCTCTTTGCATAATCTCCTCTCTGTCTCCTCTCTTTCTCCTCTCATGTCCTCTTTGCTCATCTCATCTAGTCTTCTCTTCTCTCTGTTTCCTCTTTGCATAATCTCCTCTCTGTCTGCTCTCTTGATCCTCTCATGTACTCTTCTCTCCTCTCCTCTAGTCTCCTCTTCTGTCTGTGTGCTCTCTATCTCCTCTCTGTCTTCTCTTCTGCTCTCTGTCTTCTCCTCTGGTCTCCTCTCCTCTCTGTCTCCTCCTTGTCTCTTCTCTGTCTCCTCTCTTGATCCTCTCATGTCCTCTTTTCTCATCTCCTATTATCTCCTCTCCTCTCTGTCTCATCTCCTGTCTGTCTCTTCTCTTGATCCTCTCATGTCCTCTTTGCTCATCTCCTCTAGTCTCCTCTTCTCTCTGTCTCCTCTTTGTCTCATCTCCTCTCTGTCTCCTCTCTGTCTCCTCTCAAGTCCTCATCTCTCCACTCCTCTGGTCTCCTCTCCTCTCTGTGTGCTCTCTGTCTTCTCTCTGTCTTCTCCTCTTTTCTCCTCTTCTCTCTTAAAATAACATAGTTTTCTTTTCTCTATAACCTTTCAGATATTGTTTTTAGCACATCTGAAACTAAGACACAGACTTATCTTGTCTTGAGGGATAATTAAAAGGCCCGCTCTTCTCTGTTCATTTCCTCACGCAGCACACTTATTTCCTGTCTTCCAGTGTCCAATAAACAGATGTTATGACAGCGGCATGAGTCAAATATCCTCCTTTAGAAGCATCTACAGTAAGTTTTTGAGATTTTATCAACGCATTAAGGCAGCTGTAAAATCCAGCACCCTGCTTTGTCATGGTCAGAAAGAGAAAAATACGACCTAGTGTAGTCTTTTTGGAAATTCTGAGATGTAAGTCAAAGGTCAAAAGAGAGAGGATGTGTCCCTGTAGATGGCACGACTCCAATTTTCCGGCTCCGTTCCTTCATTTAACAGTGTCTTCATGACTGCCAGCGAGTGATGTAAGGAGAAGAGCATCCGCACATAATCGGGGCATTGATCGGACTTTACGTCTCCGGCGTTTTCAGTGGTAGCGAAGGCGAGATGCTCGGTAGAACAAAAGATGCCTTTTTCTCACTCCAAATGTTACATGTCAATACTAAGGAAATGAGGCATGAGTGCACTTCTGTCATGAAGGATTGCTTATTGTGTATTTTAATGCACATTTGTATGCCTTAATCTATATAACATTTGTGTCTTAAACAGATGAGAAAAGCATTAAACTGTGAAATTAAGTTGTGGTCCAATTGTGAGAATCCAACAAGACTGAATGATATTTATATTAATTTATTTTACATTTACAGTAAAAAACACAGAATATTTATGCAATAAAGTATCAAATTAAAAGTTTCAGTCAATCAATCAAAGTTTCAGTAATAAACAAAACACTGCAATCCCCCAAATAATATCAACATAAATTATTAAATCAAATTAAAGCATATTTTTAAATAAAAACATTTTAATTTCTCGTTTGATTGGATGAAAATGTAATCTTTTTTTACAAATCAGATTTAAAGAATAAACGTTTTGTTATATTTTGTGTTGCAAGGTCACGTGATTCTATAGCATACAGTACTACTATGTACAAATATAATATTTCTATAACACTACATTATTATATTTCAATTGTTGTAAAGTTTACTCCCATGAAACGCATGCTGCTTTACATCCTCACATTTGACTCTAAACTCTGATATTTAAATCCTCCTGTGATGTCATCACCGGCCCTGAGCGTTTTCCCAGGATGCACCTGACGGAAGATCAAGCACCTCTTAGCATGCACAGCGAGCGCTTCGGAATCCGCTCTCTAGGTCCCAGCAGAGCGGCAAAGCTAAGCTAGACAGTCCCGGACCACGGACATGGCTTTACTGATGAATAGGAACCTCTAGGGGAGAGCAAAGGGATGGGATCATTGACTTGTGGGAAGTCATTAGCCCACCTGGCAACCTTCAACTACATAATTATTCTTGGGGTGGTGTTCTCCTCAGCTCTGATGGAACGGGTGCATACAGAACCATCACTGGTTAATGAGGTTTAGGCTTGACTAACTGGGTCAGGCTTCAGAAGACACTACTAAGATTTTAGTCGGCCTTCTGAAACCATCTCCTGAGCTTTGGAATTAAAGAAGAGAGAAAACAAGGGAGGGAAGGAGAGGAAAGAGAATTTGTGGGGTTGAGATAAGGTGGTGAAGGATGAGACGGAAATGAATGCAACAAGTTTGAATGAAACCACAGGAACATGTTAGGTTCATATTTTCATCCTGATGACACAAAATTGATTCAGAAAAATAAAAAACCAATTACATTTTTAAGCAATTCTCAATAACTTCAACAACAGATGATTGTCTAATATTATATGTAATTTGTTATGTTAAAAAAATAAATCATCTTAAAATAAATATTTTTATTTCGTGATGAATATATAAAAAATAAAAAAGTCAAATTGATCAGAATATAATGAACTTAACGCTTTAATAAACGCTTTAAATAATTCTAATATATGACTATAATTTGCACGTGGAATAAGAACTTTAAGTTAGTTTATTTTATTTACCTAAATTTCTTTAAAAATGCAGTTTATTCTGAGGTAAAGTTTCAATCTTGTTGTTCAAGGTTAAAATACAGAGTAAAAATGCTTTCTCATTAGACTTGTTCAAGAAGAACTTGTTCCATACAGACTTTAATGAATGTGCTTATGTGGAAATATCATCAGCTCTGGAACAAAGAGAGATTCTGTGGAAGTCCTCTAGAGGATGTCGGCCCACACGTCAGTTCTGCTCTTTCTGGATATTTTTAGTTCTGAAAACCCAAGGTCATTATGTGCGAAGTGATAATGAACCGTTATATTACTTTGTTAAAGCGGTATCTGTTGTTACAGTGATCATTTGAATGAGGAACGGACTGAAATCAAAGTGGTTATCGGCTGATCATTTTCCCCACCATTGAGCTGATAAAGACAACTAGTGAATCGTTGAGTCAGTGAGTGAATCAAATAAACCTATTTTGATTCAAAAGAGTAATTTATGAAACAGACACATCTCAGTCTTAAGTTGATGATGTAATTTTTAAGTAAAAATTACTTAATTTGTTTCTTGGGAAAAAATGTCTTAAATGGTAAAGCTTATTTATATGGGATGTTTATTGAAATAGTATGATTTCTGTAAGAGTTTTTGTCATGGACAATATGTTCTGTATTTGGTGATTGATAAATTGCACTTAAAGGGATCAATTGGAATCTCTTTCTCAATCCTGGATTTTCTAACTTTTCAAGCAGTGGGTGTTTGAAAAGAGGAAAAGGACTTTTAGTGATAGGAGATGCCTTGATTGTTCGTAAAATCCTACCTTTAAATTGGTCGGAAGTCATTTATTTTCAATCGGCACAGCTCCGGCAAACAGCGATTGGTCTTGAACGGTCTGGGCATCGAGGAGAGTTAAAGTGAAGTTAACTTAATGGTAATGAGCTTTGATGTGGTTCGCCTACATCCTATCGAAAAGTAGAAGGCCTCCGCTTTAAAGGATACTAGAGAATGCAGTCCAAACTTTGTTCTAATGTAGGATTGGGTGTTGTAATTCTGAATTTCAAATTTTTTTATTATTTCTTGTTTTTATTATTTTTATTAATTCTCTTAAAAGAGTTTTTTAAGGCTTTTGTCCCTCTGTGAAGAAATATGTCAGAAATTTTTACCGGACACGGTTGACCTTGTGTGTTGCGTTGTTGCTTTCCACTTGTGTAATCGCGTAAGTTACTTTGTTCAGTCTGCACAAGATAAACATGACCAATCGTCTTGTCGAAAAAAGGGGTCCACTAATCTTTTTGCTCCAGCGTCGTTGGCACAAGGCTAGCGTGAGATCCTTATTCTCGTCTCTATATTGCCATCTCTGTTTGAAACATGAGGGGCGGATCACACCAAGCGTGCTTTTAACGTTCGGAAATGCGTGACACGGCGAGCTGCTTATTTGTTAAATGGGTGTGCTTCGCACATTATCACAATTACCTGTAGTAAATTGCGGTTGATAGCACTAACGAGATTTTTCCTTAAAGTTTATTTTATTAATATTTAAAGGAAAAGGATCACAGTTTCTGTCACTCTTATGTTCGTCTTGGGTACCTGTAGCGTAAAATTGCATTGTTCACATCTCCGAAAAAGGTTTGGTTTTCAGAGGACAGAGACTTTACGATTACGATTGTTTGAAATATCTAATAAATATTTAACAAATGTCACACAGCAGTTTCATAGCAACAACATAGACAAATGATATTGTGCATGTATTTTTGAGTAATGTAAAAGTTTTTTATTGCCTGTTTGAGTAAAAGTTATTTTACATTAATGTGTCAGAAATGTGGTGTACATCTTCCCCTGATAGCAACGATACATCTGGCCGACATCTATATCAATTTCAACTGCCATACATACGCAAGACATTGTTTGCCCAGCTGCAGTACATCTTTGAGACGTCTGCCTCGAAAAAGATATTCGTACGATGTTTTTGATGTAGAATGGTTGTGAAACGGCCCTTTCAAGATGTTAAGCAGATTATTTAACACAGCAGATGTCCTGATCTTTAGTGCATACCTGTGCTGGGAAACATTTCCATGGAAATAATCATAACTGATATCTGGTCAATCTCACACGAAAAAGTTTTGATTCATAGACTATAAGTGTGGTTTAATACTCTCCATAGTTTGTGAAAATGGTCCCTGAAAGGCCTTGTCAGCGTCTGATTTTCTAAGTTCTGTTACTGTGTCATTGAGGGAAATGTTTGCGCGTGAATTAAATATGCATCTGTTGAAGCAGGTAGAGAGATGAAGGTCTTCTCCCGCGTGTACATCTGGTTGTAGCTGACAGCTCATTGCCTGTTTGAGAACCGATGGGATTTCGGAGGACTGCGGGATGGATCTGAGCCTTGATACCGAGTCACCTTCATGTTGTCTTTGGTTTATGCGCAGATCGTCCTTGCATCCTTTGTAGCATGGAATGCAACTTCCTGTTTGATGAAGAGTTTTGCGGTGTTGCTTGTAAAAAAAGGCTTTGCCAGAAGAGGGAAAGGATGGTTTGCATTGTCATGTATTGTGCCACAAACCTACGCCACCTGTTTAGTCTTTCGGGAAGATATCAGTGTCCCATTGACGGGTGTTTCAAACGTTCAACTGTCGGTGAAACCAATCCGCATGTGTACATCCTGTCAGCTTGTGTTTGTTTCTTGTTTTGGAAGTTGCAAATGTACTTATTTAATCCGTCTCTTTAATACGGTAGAGTCCGGCCGTGCGATGCCCCCTCCGAAATAAGAGCAGTCGTGTTCGGTTGTGAAGATCATTCCTGCCGTGATGGACGACCGGCAGTAATATCGGTTCTCTACCAAGTTTACTCTTGCTTTGAGTTATCAGTCGAAGTTGTATTTGTTGAAAAGCAGAACTTCAAGCATCAGCATTGGTAGTCTTCTGGGATTTTGTGTGTGGGGGTGTGCCATGCCAGAGTCATGGGTTCAATCCCAACGATTGCACAAACTCAAAAAATAAAGTTGAAACATATACTGCGATGTTAGTCGCTTTTTTAGTGTTTAAAACATTTCATGTAAATGCAGTATAATTTAACAGTGTTATATTGGTTAAGCATTTAAGATTAAGGTTTATGACCCAAAGTTGAATAAAAAGATTTTTGATTTGATCTCAAGTTGGAGGAATGCTTAAAAACCTACGTATTTTCACATAGTTCATCTTGCAATGTAATTTAGCATATGAGGCATTTTGTTAAAGTTATCATACATTTATGAATTCCTCATTATATATCTGACCTCTTGAAACGGATATTATAGTCTTTAACTATTCAATTTTACAATTTGTATTTACAATTTATCTCATGCAACGTACATTGCATCATATGATACATTTATTTCTGTATGTGCAATCTGCGATCAGATTGGCATTGAT
The DNA here is from genome assembly GCA_033220385.1 of Triplophysa yarkandensis. NCBI lineage: Eukaryota > Metazoa > Chordata > Actinopteri > Cypriniformes > Nemacheilidae > Triplophysa > Triplophysa yarkandensis. The sequence continues at coordinate 20,016,937 of CM065658.1, forward strand.
AGCGCCACTGAGAATTTTGTTGCATTCTTTATCTTGTGATGCCTTTAGTACAAGCACACTGTGTGTGGGTGTGTGTGTGTGTCAGCATGGGCAGATTGTATGTTGAATGGTGTTATGCAAGCAGGTCAAAGTGAGAAGAACACGCATGGACCATTCCTCAGATCTCTGTATTGAAAATGCATGGTTTAGCTGAGAACAGCAATGAAAGCTAGAAGTGATTATACCTTACCTGAAACATTCTGAAGCAATACTGTATTAGAAATTGTGAACCTTCTGAACCTGCTTCAGTCGAGCTGGGAAAAGTTGGCGCATTAGGCAGTCTTTTTCTCAGATGAGAACCATAATGTTCGATTTGAATAATTCAAAAGGACAGTATGCATGAATAAATCCTATTCATAAAATACATTATTCACTAAATGAAGGTATGGGGTTATATTAAAAATGCTGAAAATGGATAACACAAAAAAAAAAACAATTAAGAACAATTTTTATATATTTTGACGTAAGCCTACCTAGCTTGTTTTATGTTTTAACCTTTTAATGCCTATTTGGGAATCAGAAAATTGCACAATAAACCTGAATGTTGAAAGTTTTAACCTAAATCATGCATAGTTTTTAAGAGTTGAGTGATCAATGTTGAACAAAAGTAATAGAAAAATATCTAATACATAAGTATCAAATATCAAATATCTAAGAGATGAGGATTTTTTTATTTATTTTTATGTGATGGCCTTTGATTTAATCATTGTTGGTATTTTTTACGAAATTGATTTGAATGTAATTTAGTTATGTTATAAGTTTATTAAAGAGACCTGTTCGAAATAAAGATATTGAAGCAAAAAAGTACAATAAAATTTTAATAAACGAGACAACGTCACCTTTTTGTTCTTGATGCTAAGATATAAAAAACTCATTCTGAAAAAGTTACACTTTAAAGAAACACATCTATGTTTCTGTATTCTGACCGTTTGCTTTGGTGAGGTACTTTCTTGTCCTCTAGAACAGAATAAAAAGGATTCATCCTTCAGAAACATTCAATTGTGTTGGATCCTTTAGAGCTCAACACATCTGAATGGCACTTTTGTCAATCGTTTTGTGTCAAACTGTTCGAAATGAGTTTCACCGGTTTTTTGGAAACGCGTGAAGTGAGTCGACCGCCTTCATGATTCTCATTAACCTTTCCATCAGATCACATGAGCATTTATCATTACCTTATATTTGCATGATCTTCATTTGCTCAGTTGGGCAGACGTCTGATTCACGCGGTGAACGCTGTCGGAGTTTCTAAATCTGTTATGAAGCGATGATGTCACTGCGTCTGATGAAGAACATTTGAATAGCAAATGATAGTAAGTGTTTGTTTCAGATAGTAAATGCATAATGGATAAGGACATGATGATACTGATCTTAAACATAATTGTAGGAGTTTTTATGCTAATTTAGATCGTAATCACGTTCAGGTTGAATAACTAAAATAGGTTAAGATTATACAGCAGTGACTTTATTTTAAGACATAGCAAGATTTTTGTGTGAGCCAGACGGGCCCTGGATCCATTACTTCCATCATGCCAACATAAGACTGGCTTTAATCCTTTTAGATTAGACAGTGATTGAGTAAACGATGCCGATTATGCTAAATATCGGTGCCGATAATCTGTCCACCGCAATCAAAGATGTTCAGTAATGTTTTATTTTAATATCAAGAATAAAATTGTTAAGGGATGTCAAATCAATGAATCACGCATTAGGGTTTATACTCATTGACACTAACATACATAAGGAAATAATTTGATTAATTTCACATACATTATAATTTCCCCCCCTAAATGTATACATTTATGTCTACCTGAATATGCAAACATATATAATGTTAGCACAAACTTTGATTCTTGATGCAATTAATCACGATTAATAGTTTACAGACTTATTTTATTTAGTTTATAGTTGTATTTTATGTCATGTATACATGCATGCAGTTGCACATGTAGAAATTGTCATTCTGCTTATATCATTTGTGCAAATCTGTATTGAACAGAGTTTGTTTGAACAATGTTCGAAACCATTTTAACATGATCAAAATTGGATTTAAAACTGTCATAAATGTGACTTCAACAGCAGTTTTCATTTTAGGATGACCTTTGCCTTTAAAACAGCAGCATGAAATGTTGATGGATTGGCATCTCAGAACTGCAGAACAGGAGAGTGATGCTCATATCTCTGTTCTGCAAGCATCAGCCCGGCTTGAGTTATGGCCCTGTATAGAGACAATGGCTTTTTGTGTGCGGTTGTACATGAAGGGTTTATTTATTTCATGACTGCGGCTCTGTTCGGTGTGAAGTGACCATTGAGCTGTTTTCTGGCAACATGGTTGTCGCTCACAATGGCTCTCTGCTGACCGGCATGCCAGCTGAACACAGGCCATGTTGTATGCGGCTTTCTTACATGTGGCTTGCTGTGGATGGGAATGTTGGGGTTTCTTCTGACGGGAGTCATGTATGCTCTATTGTGCTGTGTTTAAGGCCCAGCTGGCTCAACTGAACATATATTATATATTTAACTTCCGTTTAAAGGGTTCACCAATCAGGAATTTTAAAATTCAATATGTATTTTTGAATTATCTCAATCGAGTTTGCTCATTTGATATTAATATGAACTACAGTGTCTTAAATAAACACTGTAGAGTTTTTGCTGTCTTGAATTTTAGTTGAAAAAAAATAAAATAATACTTTTCGTTTGACAAATGTACAGTTTTCATTTTTCATTTTTAAATGTAAAAATATGTTCAACTTAAATTACAGAAACTTAATAAAGTGAGTTAACTCATCGAAAAAGCCAGTTTGATTGTACAAATATGTTTATGCAGCAAATTTATCTTCTACAGTGTAAAGTTTTTAAATTAAATACTGGATTCAGTTTTATATCATAAATGCATTTGGTATTCATATAAAATTTTGGATAGAAAGATTTGCTTGAAATAACCAGCATACTCTGCACTATTTAATTGGCAATATTATATCTTTTTTTTAATATTCAGCCTTAAAATTATGCAAACCCTGGACATGTTAAAAACGTGTAAAGTCACCCTACCATCTGTTAAGTGCTGTAGGTACTTGACCTTTGAACTCTAACAGGTGAGAAGCATTTAATAGTCCCGATCTTCAGGTCATATCGCAACAGGCCAAAACAGATTTAAAAGAAATACTTACGTCATCCTTAACTCTCATTCGCATCAATCTCCGTATTTAATTTTTTTAGCAACGGCACATCCAATTGGATTTATTCTATGCCCTCTCAATACAACACCTGTGTGTGCCAGGATATACAGAACCCTGATTCGATGTTCCATCCCAGAATGCAACAGGACTTTCAATGTAGTAATCAAGTCATGGTCGCTTTAGTGCACGGTGACTAAGCCCTCGGTGAAATCCGTCTGTGAGGCCGATCCCACAGTAAGCACATCTAGACTACCTCCAGATGAAAGAGCTTTTCTTGCTTTGGGAAAAAAATCACTTTTGTACTCCCTCTAATCCCTCCGTGAATTAGTTAAATGAAGCATAGACTCTCTGATACATATAGCAGAGCGAGGGTAGACGGGGTCACAGAGACCTCACAGGGAGTCAGTGCCGGCTTCTTGTTAAACTGGAAAAAAACCATGAGCATCAACGGTGCACATTTCAAGCCATTAGATCTCTAATTGCATTTTGAAGCATCATAGATTAAAGCCGAAGGTCACGTCCACGACAGGATATTAGATTTCTGTGTCACGAGCACATGCGCACAGGTAATGGATGCTCTAGATAACCTGTAGAAAATCATTCATTATAAGTTATGGTTATTTTTGATAATGTCTTTATATTTTTACTGGGCGATGGCGATATTTAAGGACTTTTCTCTAACCGTTTGATGTTATACCAATATAGCATAGATCTGAAACTGGTCTTGAAGATGAATTAAATTATATAACAGCATTATTTCTGGTTTACATTAAGCACATACAAAAATAATTTATGAAAATCATAGCTTTAAAATTATGACAATTGTTTTACTATACATAAACATGTCTGATTGGTTCTGTGGTTGTTCTAGATTGAGGCATAAGTTAAAAAAGCATTTTTATGTAGTTGGTTATATTGTCCAATTTATATTGATTTAGATATTGTGCAGTTTTCAACAATATTATAACTGGCAGTAATACTTACAAGTATTTAGGATTAATTCTGAATAATAAATAATGTATATGTATACATTGCTATGAATTTAAGATGTTTGGTTTTTGTAGATTATATTTTATAATTGAACATTTTCATATATTTTATAGTAATAGAAATGATAAATCCATCAAAATTATAAATAATTTAATCTTTTCACATAACATGATTACATTTTGTACTATATATATATTTTATTTTCACTATAACAATAACAATGTCATCTAGGACCATATATTTGAATGATTTTCAATTGCAATTGCAAGCAACACAAATATCAATATAAATAACCAATATTTCAACATATTTTGATATTTTTTCTTACTCTTACAAGAGAAAACAACTTGTACTTTTGTGGTAAACCATAAGAACTCTTATTCGGTATCGCAGATTGAAAAGCACAACAATAGAGTACTGGAATAGTGAGCAGTGAATCTGAGTCTACTCCTTATCTTTTTTAAACCTAGCTGGGGTCCTGTCTTCCAGAGGCGAGAAGCTCCTTTGAATGTGAATGAAATTAGTTCTTGATGTATATTTACCACTAGAGGAGACTTTGTATAGATCATCCAACTGATTTTTATTGATCTGGACCGGAGTAATTTGAGAGAAAATGATGTTTGATTGGCCTTCAGAGTTTGTATGGAGTGGAGACTTGAAGGAGATGCCTAAAGATACAAGTGAGGACAAAAATCAATGCTTAAACATTCGTTCTTTTCTAGCCGTACGGCACCAGAGTAGCTCCGTAAATAAGGTTTGTAGCTTTTCACTTTACTCTTTCAAAGACGGTCTGTCAGAGTGGATTACCAGATAGATGGCACGTTTACTGGATTGACTTTAAAGCTTTTTTTCACAGTTGGTTCAGGGAGAAACGCCAATCGACCTTCGTCGTCAAATAGAGCCTATTGACCAGACAATCTATTTGAGCTCTCTATCAGTTGATCCAAGTCGAAACATTAAAGCACTCTGAAAGGAAGATTTTGTGTTGTGTGAATGACGAGAAGTTGAGTTAACCAAGAAATGAAAAGGGAAAGTCCGTCCAAAAATAAAGATTCTGTCATGAATTACTCGGATGTATACATTTCTTTGTTCTGTGGAACAAAGGAAAATAATTGGAAGAATGTTAGCAACGGAGAGTTTCAGGGGCATCCTTGAGCACCATAGTATAAAAAAGGTGTATTTTTGTTCCGTTGAGCACAAAAGAAGAATTCGTTATATAAAAAATAAATTCCTACTATGGTAGTCATTCATCCTTAAAAACATCTGTCTTTGTATTCAACTGCACAAAGAAATGTATGCATGTTTGGAACAACTTGAAGGTAAGTAATTCATCTCTGAATCATGACTTCTGGTTGTGAACTATTCCTTTAAGATCATGACAATAATGAAACAATTTAACATGAATGTAAAAAGTGTGCCAAGAAAATGTCTGTACTGAAACGATTTAAAGATCCCGTTTGGTGTGTTTTTGAAGCTTTGATTGTGTTAACATTATTCCACCTAACATGTCTCGCATGTTAACATTTTTTTTTTTACTTATCTGTATACCGCTTTTTTCTATATCCTAAAACTGCTGATGACTTCCTTGTTCTGATGAAGTCCCTCCTTCAGAAATACGTAGTGAGTTCTGATTGGGCCAGCGGTTCCTGTATTGTGATTCCACAGAAGCTTAGGTCATGTTGCCCGGAAAGATCACGCCTCTCACTATAACGATGCATGCGCTCAGTGTTATTGTAAACATGTCTTTAATTTTACCCTATCAATTGAGCCGGGATCAAACCCAGAGAATATAGAGGAAAAGGATCGAGTACAACTTGGGCAAGCACAACGACTGCATAGGCCTAAACATAGCACAATGAATCATAAACTTAAATGTAATGATTGATCTCAAAGTACAGAATCCCTGGAAAGGCCAAAAGAGGTGATTGGACTCTAGGATGAAAATAACAGTTTCAATGACATGGTGGCAAACAAACACACTCCACAAACGCAACTCTTCTTAAACGCAACTTCTCCGTAAGAGCGCGACAAGACCACGTTCCCATTTGTGTGTCCGTGAGGGCAGAGGTTACTCCAACTTGGCATCTAACTTTGAGTTTTATAATTTCACATATACTATTTATACTCCAACAGCAACATTACACACTTAATAAAGTTTGAAACATGGAATCACGAAGAACAGGACCAAAGCTTTAAACTACTGCTGATGTAGGTGAAGATCAGTGTTCAAAATCGTATCAGAAATAATTCCGATTTCTGCCATTCAGATTGTAATGTAATTTACTTCCTCTTTCTAAGCCTTCCAAGACCGAGAAGGTTGAATAGTAGATGCATTGCCTCGTATCCAAGCGCATAATAATAAGCCTCCTCGACTGAAGGTATCAGATCCCAACTGAACAAACCTTTTAAACAGTCTATAAATAATTGTCTCTTTTTTGAGGCTCTTCTAAGGCTCGATGAAGAGTGCTGTTGACTTCAGTAAGTCAGTAATATTTAATATGCTTCACAGGCTACTGGTCTGCGAAAAGAACTGATATTCTTTCACAGAAAAGAGCTGGTGTTAATTAACTTAAGATGTTTAGATCCAAAACAGCTGGAGGTTCGTCACCCTTGACAGTCATTAACCTGCATGCCCTTCTTTCGTCCAGAACCCATAAGAAGATATTTGGAAGAATGCCCGTAACTGGCACCTTTTCACTTGGAGTAGAAGTGAATGGGCGCCACTGCTGTTGGGTTTTCAACTTTCTTCGAAACATCTTCTTTTGTGTTCCGCGTAAAAGGAAACTCAGATTTGAAGTTTAATAAAGGGTAAGTTTGATGTGTTTTATGGCCAAGGAGCTCGACACAAGAGGCATTTCTGTGCCCATTGTGTCCTGAGTTGTTTTTCTGTTTACCTCAGCAGATAAATTGTTGACCTGTTTTGCGCTTTGCTCATCCGTATCACATCACTGCCCTTGAGAAGCATTCTTGAGGCTCACAACACACCAATACAACACAAATCCTTTGCTGTACGAGGTGAATACTGAACTGAGATGAGGAGAAGTGCACACGTGTGCACAAACACACTGAGTTGTTTGACTTTGAGAAGCCATCTGCTGTCTGTAGAGGACTGAAGTGACCACTCATCAAAATTCAATCATCACCCATCATGCCAGGTGACCCTTTAGAGAAATATGGCCTGCAATTCTTAAAGTTTTTCTCTTAAGAAAAAGGTTAGGACACACTCTTTAATTTTAGTACGGCAAGGTGAATACAAAATGAGTTTCTTTTGTATTTAGTATTCATTTACATTTACATTTAGTCATTTAGCAGACGCTTTTATCCAAAGCGACTTACAATAGTCGAGGAGACAATGAAGCGGTAAATAGCCGATACAACAATAGGTGAACAAGTGCTACAACAATGCTACCGAGTTACACAGAGACTTATGTTAGAGAGTATTCATGAGGTTTTCGATTCTTCTAAACCATCAAATTTTTTATATAAAGAAAGGGGATTTTTTTGGGACAATAGATACCAAACATAGCCAAATACCATAAATAAAATGTTTAAAAAAAATTATCAGTCAAAATTTCGTCATATTCACTCTTTCCGTATATGTGAAGGTCAATTAAGCTTACTGTACATGAGCTTAATATCAATTTTGTTTTGGCCTTGTCGCTCTTTCAGCACCATAATGAAACTGAACACCTTACAAGAGCTATAAACCAAATTCATTTAAACTCCAGTCCAGGTAATGCCTCTCGGGACAGTGTTACATAGACCAAAAAGAGAGGAAAAACCCCTCTACATATTTCATCTTAAACACAACCGCCTCAGAGGAAAGCAAATTGGTTTCTATCTAAATGCAAATTTTTACCTCTGTGGTGCTGTTGTGGGAAGAGAAGCTCACACGTGTGTGTTTTGGACCTTTCCGAGGCACATGAAAGCCCTCTACCACGCGTGACATTTTCAATATTTAATCTACAGTGACTGACGGGTTTATTCTTATAAAGTTTAACACCACCACAGAGGTATTAAATAATTTATACCGTGATATTTGCTGCATGTTAAGTATTATCAAGCCAATGTTTAATGGTTGTTTGATTTCAAAATGAGTTTTCTAAAGTCATTGATTCTTTGAAACAATTTTTTTTAAACGTTGTAACTCGGATTTTGAGAATTTGAAGCAAATGAAGAGACATAAAAGTTCAGGCCAGTACGTTTTTATCTTGTGGGATTTTGTATATATATTTTTATGTGTTATATATGTATGCATGTATAGATATTAGTGGTGGGCATAGATTAATTTTTTAATCAAGATTAATCTCACTGTGAACTTGGAATTAATTAATTAATTAACAGCTTTATTTATAGTCTCAATATGTGTATAGAGCTAAAAATGAGTAAAGATACATTTTTTCTTCACTAAATTTTTTCCTGTAAATGTCACTTTTATTCCCGTCTTTGTTAAAGTATAATAAAACTATGATGTGGATTTATAAATTATGTTTCCACATGAAGCCCTGATGACTTTCTTCTCCATGTTTGTTTAAGATAAAGCTCCTGATTGGTTAACGCGGCGCGAAATTTCAGGTTAGTAATACACAGGTTAGAAGACTCGCTCTCGCCCCACCTTTGTAATAAGGTTACGTATACATCCGCGCTAAAAGATCAAGGTGAAAGTCATCATAGCTTGCGTAGTATAGACGCAGCTCCCAACCCAACATTGAGAATAGATTAACGACAAATTTTTACCGCCGATAACGGCCCACCACTAATAAATATATATGTTCGATGTAATGTTTAAGTTGAATTTGTTTAATCTTTAATGCATAAGATTTAATGCACTTGCCAACATTTTTGCGCTCTCGATTGCAAGATCTCAGCAGAAGCTTTGGTCCACAAAATGCATTGAAAGCTCTAGGGAAACAGATGTAAGACGTTGGATATCTGCTCCATCAGTTTAATACGGTTATTGTGAAATTGAGCATTGCTCATTTTTCAGCAGATCTGATTTTTCAGCAGAACTGATTTTTCAGAGGAACTGATTTTTCAGCAGAACTGATGTTTCAGAGGAACTGAGTACTTTTTTTAACATTAATTGATCTCTGCATTGAGATATCTATATCACAATGGTGTATTTTCCCTTTCGCATCTGTATTTATTCACCCTCATGTTTCTTGAGAAATGTCTCAGTGGTTTTTTGTGCGTACAATGGAATTAAAATGGGCTTAATGTTTTTTGTCTAGCACCATTCTACAAAATATCTTCACTTGTGTTTCGTCTTTCCGATGCAAAATATCATCTGCGGTCATGCATTAAATGTTTATTTCATACAAATGGCTCCATCCACACATGAAGTGTTTGTGTTTTGATGATGCAGTGTCTTTCTTCTTCCTATTTGTTCTCTGGGGAAGGAACCTGTGTGTAGGCTCTGTTTGTTACTCATGTGGATGCTTTGGTATGCGGGTCGCCCACCAAAGAGGTAGATTGAGTTTTTGAAATAAGGTTCGGTCTCCTGCTTTAAGCACGGTTGATTGGCGTTTAATTCCCCCACGCGTCCCCAGAACGTTTCCTCGCCTTCACTTATGGCCAATTGGACTGTCACGCACGCAGGCACACTAACACACATACGTGTATTCACAATTATACATGACCCGTCACAAACACAGACCCGAGACGGATTTCACCAGTATTTTCAGCTAACCACCACCTGTAACAAAGCGTCAACAGATGCTACATCTGTCAAACTGTTTTGATGAATTACAGGAAGTTTGTTTGTGGATCGTGGTGTGAGCAGGTGTGAATTAACCTTTAAAAACTTCAGAATGAATCTGATAGGAAGGAGAAAGTAGACGGACGTTCGACGTTTGCTTGTTCAAGGTCAAAAAGTGGACAGTCAAAGACCTTTCAAAGACTATATCAAAGATGTTTTTATCTGTATGGTTCTATAAGGAACCATTAACCACACTGTTGATATTATACAGTATAAGACTTCAGGTCGGATGGAAATAGTTATTTTAGTAACTTCAATTAAGTTTACACAAAAATGAAAATTATTTAGTCACCCTCTTGTAATTTCAAACCTGTATGACTCTCTTTTTTATGCACAAAACCACAAAGAAAGATATTTTAAAGAATGTTGATAACTGAACACAGGCGAAACCTATTCACTTCCATTGTACCAACAATAAAACAATGCAAGTGAATGGGTGCCGTCACTGCTAGCTTACCAACTTTCTTCAAATTATCTTCTTCTGTTTGTGCATGTTGACCTCACGAGTGGCCTATCACTTAAAAGTTAGGTACTACAAAAAGGGCAAGTCCGTGAATTTGTCAAACTTAACATGAAAATGTTGAGTTTTCACCAAGGGTTTATTGGATACTTATAGAGCAGATGTCAACACAATTAAGACATTGTCGGCATTTTCAAATCTATAACACTACATTTCGCTCAAAAACGGATGAATATAGAAATATAGAAGTTATTTTATGTAAGAGCTATCCCTTGGCCATTTTTGGAGACCACACAGGTTTATTTACAAATTTTTATTTAAAATAAAAAGCTTGAGAATAGACACATATTTTTCTGATGTTTAAACACTATTAAAATTGTTTTTTTTTTATAATTTAAACAGTAGGTTCAGTTTACTAGTAAAGAATACATTCTATAAGCGTTTTTTTATGTCGTGTCCATAACGCTGATAATTCCATTTTTGATTCCCCAAAGAAGTCAACGATTCTTCAAAAAATTAATTTCCTTCGTTCTTTGAAATCCTTTTGGTTAAACTTAAAATACTAAAGGATGTTTTATGTAACAATAAAGATACCTTTTTGTTTTGTATGTTTTGAATAGTATTGTCACATGGAGATGTAAAAATCCCGCTGTTAGTTAATCTTTATGATGTCGTACTGAGTTTCGGTCTGGTCTGTTAACAGGGAGCTCATGCTAACGCTGGCACTGGGTCAAGTCCTGTCGCTGCTCATCTGTGGAATCGGCTTGACCAGCAAGTATCTCGCGGACGATTATCACGCCAACACTCCTGTGTTTCAGAGCTTTCTCAACTATATCCTGCTGTTCCTGGTCTATACCACAACACTCGCAGTAAGACAAGGTAAGAGAGGCCTTTAAGCTTTCTGGGTTATTATCAACAGAAGTGAATGAAAGCAAACTCCTAATACAGAAGTTTACTCGTCATTTTTCCCACGTTTAACGTTTGGCCTTTTGAGCCGTTTTAGAACCAGGTTACTTTGTTCCGTTTTTAGAAAGGCCAATATATGTTCCCGTTCCTGCATATGCATGTCCTGTAAAATGAAAAAAGGTCATATTTATTTATAAAAGGTTACATATACATGATCTAAAGTTAGTGAACGTAGGTAAATCTTCTGTTTTTATTCTCTGTGAATGATAACATGGTTCTTAATAAAACATTTATTATAAGCCATGTCTTAATTTTCACAGTAATTATTTTGGTGTTTCTGAACATTTTCATTTCACGACTGGACGGTCACTCGCTGGTGTTGTGTTTGGAGCCTCAGTTTTGGTTTATTTTTTTAATTGAATATGTAAATGTTTGTGTTTTTAAGGATTGCCCCGTCCAAAAATGACTTTCTGTCATTTTCTGTCCTGTGGGTCATTCTATAATTGCTTATACATCTTATATCCACAGGATGTATTTTAATACATAATCATTAATTTAAGCCACCAGGACATAATTTTGTAAAGTGATCTTTTCCAAAAACATGGTATGGGGGGGGGGTAAAACAGGGTTTATGTATTTTTTTAGCTGTCTGATATTTCTCAACTGCTTTAGTTGATTCTAAATTCATTTTTAAACTTTCAATTTTATTTAAATAAGAAGATCTTTCTTCTTTTTCTTTTTTGTGTGTCTTAAAATCAACAGAGTCAGCAAAGTTATCCACTAGGGAAACCTCTCTCAAAAAGAAATGGATTGTCCCAATCTCATATTATTTACACCCTGTCATGTCATTTTAGTGTGTGAATATAAGACTTGTAGGTATATGTTGTCTCTTTTTCCCAAGGTTTGTAAATAAACATACAAACCTGTCAAAAGTGTCAACAATGTAACTCAATCATATTGTTGCTTATTTAAATAAACATTTTGTTAATATACATTTATTTTGTAAATAAACATACCATGTTTTTTGGAAACTTGCTTCTCCGTGTTGAGTATAAACCCAACATGTTTGTAGCATGTCAACCATTTTACTGTCCATAAATATATAAGGTAATGGTAAAGTATGTGAGCATAAGTGTTTAAGGTAAATGCATGCTTTTTTTTACATTTCCACATATGCCTACATGCATTCATTTTGCAATGATTTGAAAGTTTAGGGCACAAAAATGAGATATTTTATAGCAGAATATTCCTACATCCCTTTTCCTACATTGAAAGTCAAGATTTTTTAAATGAATTTAAGTCTGTTGCCTTTCATACGTTATACATAACTTGCGTTTTTCTGCTGCTGTATGCTAAGCACCCTTTTAAAAAAAGCTATATGGGATTAAAATGAGTTTGAGTGAATGACGACGGCATTATTTTTGGGTGAACCGTCCCTTTAATGTGTCCCCAGAAACCTTTCACATGATGATTTCCGGCACACTTTCCGCAGACTAAGAATAGATATGAAGAACAGTCGTGTTCCGAGCTGTGAAATATGCCAACTCACAGTCTATTTATAACACAAGCGTGAAATCCTTTCTTTTTGCAGAAATCAGTTCCAATAAGAAAATCTGTATACTCAATATTCACAGATGCATATTTTCATATAACACCTGCGGTAGCGTATATATGAAAGTCGTCCCAGATTGAAGCGTGTGGACGTTGCACGCGAGCACGCCGCAGAAATTGGTTATTTCAGGCACGACGGCACGGGCGAGCCGCTGGGTAGACACGTCCAGGCAGCTCCGTGCCAAATTGGCCCACTCCGTTTGTTCCACCCCAGTGACCAAGCATTTCTGTTTGAAGCCTCGGTAAACACAGCCACACGCTACAGAAAGTGGGACTGTTCTAGTATAACAAGAGAGCAGATCGCTGTCAGTCCGCCCGTGTCAGGCCAAACACAGATCTTTATCTTCTGCAGTCAAACAACGTTGAAACTGTCATCCTACAATAGCTGTGGTCAAGTGAAACTTCCTTTTCTCATTACCTTACCTTCCGCTCTTCTCTTTACACCTCTTCCTTGGATGTTATAGCTGTCTTGACCCCTGCGCTCAGTTTAAATTGGATTTAAACCGCTAGGCTGTAGAGTAGAGGAAGATTTTAGGAAACTGTCCATGAATCCAGGATTCTTTAGGTGGGTTGTCTTTAAGGTCTGGTAGAACCATTCTTGTTGTGAAATTGAATAAAAAATAAGATATACTTTTGTGTGTTTTGTGACCAATGTCTTGATTTTATATTTAATAATGTAGAAATAGATCATAGATCAAATTTATTTAGCAAAATTGTTTTAGTATTACATCAGTTGCCAGTCTTATTTTCGACAGACATGTTTAATGCGTTCAATAAATAAAAGGGTGTTTTTCCTGAAGTGTTTTGTACTATCTATAGAAATATTGCATTTAAACCCATGAAAATTCAAATCCTGTTGTAAATACTATTGAAAAAAACTGCCCAACACAAATAAAAAAGTCATGAATTAAACCGTTTGTAATTGTTGGCAAATCAATTTTGGAATAATGCCCACAATCTTTTGGTTAGCATTGGTTCTAATAGTTCGTAACTGTATTTGAATGGAAACCATTGGAATTTCTTGATGGTTTCTCAACAGTTTTTCAGCAGTGATAATTCAATTCATTTTATAAAATTTTTTATATATAACGCTTTTTACAACGAATATTGTTTCTAAATAGCTTTACAGAGGAGAAAAGAGATAGTATAAAACAACAGAAAATACAGTACAGTGTATGGTATTGTAGAACAAACCAGTCTGTTAATGTAATGTTAATAGAAACCATAATGTAATCTAAAAAAATATCACCCCTTAAAACACCTCACATGCCCCAACCCGATTTTATAAAGAATACTAAAAGCAAAATTTAACAAACATTCTAAACAGAAAAAGTCTTTTCCAACATGATTATTTCAAACATTAACTCATAAAAATATTACATTTTAATATTATAAAATGTAGTCTTTCTACGGTTACGATTTACATTTTCTTAAGAAAAAAGCGGATGATTCTTAAAGATAAAGAATTTTTTTGAGTTTCAGACCCTATTCTGTACCATATTATGGGAAATGGAAGAAAATCTCTTTCTCACCTCACATACATTACTTTTGCACAGATGGAGACAAACGTAATTTGATTTGAAATGTGACTAGACTGTTATTAATGATGAAATGTTAATGCTGATGGCTGGCAGGAATGGTTTTGCTCTGCCATGCGTTATTAAATCTGAATTATATTACAGCAAATTCAGAACACTGTGCTTCATTGATCAGAAAGAATATTAAATATATGTTGTCCAATGTACCTTTCAATACATCCGAAAGGTTTCATAAAAACTGACAAATGACCACTTAGAATCATTTACATGTATGCATTTGGCAGATGCTTTAATCAAAAGCGGCTTACATTGCATTATACAATTGATTTTTTTTTACAAAAAATATGTGCTGAGAAAAACAAGTATATGTGGAAAGCCCATCTACTCAGTGTGAGAACACAGATCGGGTCGGAATAGCTCTTGCTCTAACAGGACAATGTCAGTCCAGCATATGGCCCTCTCTCTGTCTTTGTTTCAGGAATAGAAAACAAATGAAATTGCATGCCAGAATTCCTCTTACCAATCTGTCAGCGCTGCGGCATGCCTGCCAAGTGGACGCTGGCAAAGTGAAACAAGAACATGGCAATAATGATTATATAAAAAAACAGAAAATGCTGCTGAGAGAGAGGCGGTGGAGACAAAAAGCATTCTGTGTGAAAGTCAAGTTTGTTTTCCTTAAAATTGCATGTGTACCCATTGTGACTATCGTTTCTGACCTTGAAATTTATGTCGCACCTTCACGTTTATTCATCATGTTCAATTATTTTCCAATTCTAAATGACTAAATATGTGACATTTTTTTAGTTGAAGATGATTTACAAATGTTTCAATCCTTAAGCTCAGATATTAATCTTTCATTGCTCAGAGGATTTAATTGAGCCTGCAGTTGTTTCATTTAAATATCAACTTGGCCTCAACCCCTAAAAGTACTTACCCAAAATTTAAAATTCTGACATAATTTTCTTACCCTCATGTCATTTTTAACCTGTATGACTTTTTCCTTATACAGAAGAAAAAAAAATGTATATGTAGGTGAACGGGTGCCAGTAACCAACATTCTTCAAGATATCTACTTTTGTGTCATGCAGAAGAAACAAGACATAAATGTTTGAAGTGACAAAAATAATATTAATAATAAATACTAATGATAACAATAAATTGCATTTTTGGTGACCAATCCCTTTAGGGGAAAAACCATAAGATAGAAACAAGAGAAAATAATAGAGTAAAATAAACTAATGTACATTTGGGTACATTTGATTAGAAATGTTTGAGGTCAAATTGAAATCTCCGACAATATGATAGACGTGACACATTAGTGACATTTCTTCTGAAACTCAAATAAAGACATACAATTTTTGACATTTTTGACTTGAATGTTTAAGATCCAGCACACTTAAGCAGTTTTTGTTTGCTCTTCTTTTAATGTCATTGATGTCTTAGATATTTCAGAGATCTCATCTATTTGCATCTTTTTAAAATTGCATCTTCTGCACAATAGTTCTGCAAGACTCCATCTCATTTACTCAACTACACTTGAGCTGTAGAAGGCGTGTACAGAAGAAGCCCCGCCCCCAGTAACATTCATCACTGTCATATTCTGACAATAGTACATGCTTGTACAACTCATACAATAATTGTTTCAACATCAAACAGAGCTGCATTCAATAACCCAATGAATCATTCTGATACAACACCTCTGTTATTGATTTCATGCTGTTGAGATGTGTTTCATGCTGACATACACACACACAAATACAGGCCAGTAGCGGAAATGTTCTGGATTGCTTTTATTAGGACTTGATTTTCTGGTGCATTGCTTTACTACTTTTCCTTGGTTTCACAACTTTTAAATATACATTAACAGAATGGAAGTGTTTTGCATCTTAAATAAAAAAATTTGGCCTCAAAGTGCACGATACAGAAGAAATCTTAAGGATGTTCTTGCTTTGAGTTCACCTAAGATCAAATCAACACCTTTTAAGCCATTGAGTTGAATATAAACCATTTGCTGGTCTACTTTTATCCAATTTTTGGGTTTCTTTTTGGGAAAGTAACCAAGCATTTTGCACTATCGATCTTTGTTTGATGCTTTTTACATTTATAAAATCCACAATCCATTCAGGCTCTTAAAAACGTCCAAAAATGTCATCAAAATATGCACGGGTTGTGTTACAGTTCCTCAGCTCCTGAGGCATCATGTGATGATAAACTGTCCATCAAATGCACTCTACGGCGAAAGAGCTTTCGGGTATCTCTCGTCCGCTGTTTTATGCACACTGAGGTATCGGCTAATTCATGGCACATCTTATCCTCACCGGGTGTATACTACAGAATAAGGCGATTTCGGATGCAGAGATCACCTCCTGAGATACAGCAGCTAGTGCCAGGACCGCTGGGTAATGTGTGATGTCACTGCACATGATTGCTCCTGAAAGCTACTTTATTGGGTTTTTAGAGGCCAGCTATGCACTTCTTCTTATTCACACAGATTAGAAGTGTTGAGATGGCCGAAGGAAGGAAGGAGATGAATTGTTTGCACTGTTATAATGCTAGAATCTGTCCCGTTCTCTCCAGACAGATTATCAATAAACTGTGTCTACACAATGATGGGTGTGAGTATAGGCCACACACACACACACACACACACACACACACACACACACACACACACACACACACACACACACACACACACACACACACACACACACACACACACACACACACACACACACACACACACACACACACACACACACACACACACACACACACAGAGAGAGAGATAAGAACTTCTTTTTGGTTTTTTAAATTTAAAAGTTCATGTTATTAAAGCATTGTAATGATTTTAATGTCTGCTTTTATTATAAACGCTTCATGGTTTCTACAGATGCTCTGAGTGATATATCACAGGGTCATCTCTAACCACAGAGGTCCAGTGCAGGTCTTTTCCGTTCTGATATAGAGCTGATGGTCATTTCAAATCTATTAATCATCATCATCTTGAGATTTATGTGACACTTTGGGAATCCGGCGGGACATGTTTTCCCGAAATACAGTAACAAAATACCATAACAGCAAACTGAGGTTATAAATCACCTTTTTTCTTAAATCAAAGAATTTTTTATCACATTTGTCTTAACAGTTTTGACCACAATTACCTTGAAAGTTAGTTATTATCTTTTCGCATTTATTGGTTAAATTCAAGCCTTTACTAAACTTCAAACAAAAATGTATAAAAGTACTACATTTCCATTTATACTTAGATTTGTATTTGCATTTGTATATACTATTTGTATATTATTTTGTGTATGTTGATAAGTTTCAATATTAAATTAGGAAACAAAAATTGTCTGACATTTTAGCCATCCATAGAATGCACAACATATAGAGTTATTTTTAATGCCATGGTTTTGGGCCTTAAAATATACATGATCAAATGTGAGACTCACCACCAGTAGCTTTCATTCTCACGTCTGTGACGACATACGGCCTCGGCGGTAGTCTGTGTATAGAATCCACCGTATGAGGGAACTGGTGAGAGAAAGCTCTGGGTTTTGTTAGGGTTCTCTGGAGATGGGAGTATTGTATGATCTCCCAGAATGACCTGTCTTTAAGAGTAATTTTCTCTTCCTTGTTCGAGCAGCGTGTGGTCCGCAGTCAGTCCGTGTAACCAGCTCTGTGATGATATCTCTGTCACAGCTGCTGTGCGTGGTCATCGGGTGAGTGTCAATATAATGGCACACACCATTAACATTCTCACGAAACGGAGGTGGAAATGGATCAAATAATTGAAGGAAAAATGTCACATGCATAACGGTGTGGTATACTTTCAGTGTGATGTAGAGAAAGAGACAGAGAGAATGTTAGTTGAAGAGATAATTCACACAAACAATATAATGAGAGTCCTGATTTAATAAGTTGTCCACCCTTATGTTATATATCCTGGTGGAGCTTTTGGGTGAACTGTCTCTTTAAAAATCTGGTTATTCATCAAACATTGAGATGCATTATTTGTGTTTTAGATGATATTATACTGATTTCATCTTTCCGACCTTCTGATTGGATTCCACGTGTGGTTTCTATTCTGTTTTCAGGACATTAGTACTTTGAAGTTGTTTACATATATATTAGATGCATAGAAATTGCATCCCCCAATATACAGTGCTGAAACAGCGCTATGAATAGAATTCTCAGATTACTTATGAAAATTAATTTAGGCTTCATCTATGTGCATTGAATTGAGAAAAAACATGCAATAACATCAGGCAAAATAATACCATCCATACTGCTTGAATATGATGAAATTTATAATCAAGATACCTTTGTCCAGTCTGAGATCACGGTATCATATTCAACCTCATAGAAAATGTAAAATAATTGGATAAAACTAAATATGAACATATAGATTCAAACAAATATTCAACAGGAATGCAAAAAATGGCCAAAAATTTATGGAATTAAAGATGAATTTCACCACCCTTGCCATGTTCTTCTGTTTATATATTTCATAATTACCTCTTTTTACTATGGTAAATATTGAGTACACGTCTGGGTAGCATGCAAACGCTGTGTAAATAGCAGTATATAAATAAATATAATCATTTGTTTTGTGAATAGACTGTTTAAAATCACTACACTTAAAATGTATGTAAGCAAATGTTTTGTCATGGCCGCTTAATCGTCGTTAGATTCGCATCTCTGCTTTAATGAAGATTATCTAAATCTGGGTTATGAGGAAGGTCTTCACTGTTTTTTGGTTTCTAATTCCGGCCTTTAAACGATGGAGTGTTCTTGGAGTCAAGATCCTATAGAAAACTCCCCGAGATTACCGCGCTGTTTTAATAAAACCCGTGTACTGAAAAGATCAATTCTGCTGGGTTTTTTTTCAGGGTCATACTGGACTTTTTGAACTCACAGTATAGGAAAAGTTTTAGACTTTGGTGTAAGGTTCAATATTTTGTTGGTTTCATTTTGCTTGTTTGCTATTGTATTTTCATTCTGTTTTGAGGTTTGAATAGCTAAAACTATTTATAGATTAGATGATACGATTGCTGATCTAGATACATTCAAGTATGTTCCTCCTGGAGAATGTTAAACTTGTGTTAAAGCGTTAACGAAGTCGCCAACAGATAATTTATTTTTTCATCGATTTTTTTACAAAGTGCATGTTGATGTTGACATCGATTGTGTTTAAATGAATTAGAGACCTACAGAGGGCTGGAATCGATGTTCATGTTTTTTTTTTTTTATAGGAGAGGAGAATCTACTGGCAATACTCAAGAGAAGATGGTGGAAGTACATGATTTTGGGACTTATTGATATTGAAGCCAATTACTTGGTCATCAAAGCTTACCAATACACCACACTGACCAGCGTTCAGGTGAGAAACCCCTACTGTCATCCCTGACCCACTTGATGTCCGGATGTGAAATGTTTCTGAAATGGTGTATGCCTAAATGTAATGTGACTAAATATAACTTAACAAAAATTACACTTAATTTAATAATATTTTTTTCAAATGAATGACTTTGACTGTATATTGAAGAAACAATAAGAGTGCAGAATAGACAGGGACTCCTATAAAATTCCCTAAAAGCATTTTGTGGTGAGACCTTAAAATATTTGATCATCTGTGTAGTCATATTTGATTAGAATTTGCCAAATTGGTTTTTAATTTATCTATTTATTTTTTGTTATAACACTATTCACACTGGTGTACACACAAAACAAACAACTTTCTTCATCCAGTAAGCTTCGTCTTCGGACGCTGGACCAAATATGTAAATGAGTAATTGTTGTTGCCAGGGAAACAAAAGGCGGATGAGAGAAATGTTGTAGTTGAAGGCAGAGCCTGAAGCCCTTCATTAGGAGTCTGATAGTCATTTAAAGCTCGGCTGTCTGTTCAACATTACTCTTCATTAAAGAGAAATTACTTCTGAGTCTTATTCACATCACCATCATGCTAATGGTGTTTGATTAGTGGCCAAAGAACATCTCAAGGACTTTTAAAGATTCCAACAGCGAAAGGATTGGTTTATTTTACACCTATTACTCTTGAAGCTGATGTGTGCCAATCACAGACGGTGTTAACAAAACTTGTGTGGATGTAAAGGTTAGTACTATTGATTTCACAGTTTGACCCAAGTCTGTCATATTGCGTGTTTATTAATATTTTCAGTATATGATTTGAGTAAAAAATAAAATTACATTTAGCAAATGGTGGCGGAGATGATGGCCTCGTGGGCATGTGGCACGCTGGCACTTTGGGCAAACCAAGTTTGAATCCCAAATCGTGGTTCTTTTCTGGTACCACCCCACTTCTATCTCCAACTTCATGTCCTCTCGAATAAAAAATACAAAAGGCCAAAAATAAGTCCGATTGTAATTTTCACTTCATTTACATATTATCTTTCTGTATCTTTTCTCTAACTATCTCTCTTTTTGTGTCAGTGGGATTCTTCTCTTATTCAGTCCAGCCCATCACAAGCTTCAAAGAGGCTTTTATCAGATCCTCATGTGTATCCATAGCAATCGATAGAGATTTTATAACATGCACAAACGGGTTGTCTCTTGTTATTATTGATTAGTTTAGGTGAGATTACATGAAATGATTACATCATTTTCATCCGATAAGTGCATCTTAAATACAGACGGATCTCATACTATGAGACAAAGCAGAAATGTAATTTTTAATATTTCATATTATTTTATCATATGTAGAATATATATTGTAATTCAGCACGACTTTGTTTGACCACTCCTGCATCTAGGAATGAATGCATTTAAATACATTTATTTAGTAGATGACTTTTGGTGAAGTCATGGCCTAATGGTTAGAGAGTTTGACTTCTAACCCTAGGGTTGTGGGTTCAAGTCTCGGGCTGGCAATATTATAACTTAGATGCCCTTAAACAAGGCACTAAACCCCCAACTGCTGCCCAGCACCGCATTATAAATGTCTGCCCAATGCTCCCGGTGTGTGTTCACGGTTGGTGTTTGTGTTCATTACTGTGTGTAGACACTTTGGATGAGTTAAATGCAGAGCACGAATTCTGCGTACATTTCACCATGCTTGGCTGTATGTCACTTCACTTCTTCTAGATGCTTAATATGCCATAGGAACGATCCAGACATATACAGTATACGTATAAGTTTCAAACATGGCTTATCTTGCTTAGGGCTCAAAGGGTGGCTGGGCTGTCACTGGTGTCCCCTTTGCACATAAATAAACACACACACACACACACACACACACACACACACACACACACACACACAGTTTTTCCCTCTGTTTTACATGTATCTGCTGTGTCGTGTGGCAGATAACACTAGTTCAGCACTTCTTTGCTGTCAGCTGTGTTACTAAGTTTAAGAAAGGTACAGCATCTGTCTGTGTCTGTGTGTCTACAACATAAAGGAGATAAAGAACACAGACACCGTTGAGTTTGATCTTCAATCATAATCGTTTCTGGTGTGCAGACAGATAGTCCATGACATGTGAGCTTACTTTGTGTTAAAATGTAAGCAATAGTTGGTTGGGATGAGCGTATCTGGTTGTGACATGATATCTTGAAATATTACACTATTGATATTCAGAATTATGTTTTAAAAGAATGTGGTCTGTTTTGGCGGAAGCGATATGTTTTTTAATGTCTGTATATTCTGTATGCAAACTGTTTCAAGGGTTTAGAGCACATTCGTTTTAGGATTTTCTTAGGGGTAACACCATCTTCAGTTTGGATTTCATAGGAAATTCGTGAGAGATTTTTCCGAAGGAAATACATGCACACTTCTCTCTTTAAGGGAGAAAGGGATAGTTCACACCGAAATGAAAATTCGGTGAAGAATTACATAAATCTGTGTACATTTCTTGGACCTCATTGACTACTTTAGTTTGGGTAATTATAAAAGTGGTCAAAAGTAATACAGAACTATCCTATTTTTTCGAATTCCACAGAACAAAAAAGTAAGTTTTCCTAACATGGTAGTCAATGGGGTCCAAGACCTGTTTGGTTTTGAGCATTCTTCAAAATATCTTAATAAGACGAAAAAAATGTATATAGATTTAAAAACAACTTAAAGGTGAGTAAAGTATGACAGATTTTTTATTTTGTGAAAGTGACGTGACATTGTGTGAACAACCCTTTTAATCCTCATTTCATCTCTTTTGATTCCTAGAAATGTCCTTAAAATTGCATTGTAAGTGCCTTAGGGAAAGCATCTGCCAAATGCTAAAATATGACATTTTGTGTCCGTAGAATTTAATTAAAATGCCCCTCTTAGCTTGAGATCTAGCATCTAACAGATAAACAACCTAAAGGCTTTAACAAAACGTATGCTAGATGTGATTCATTTCACATTTTCATAGCTCTTAAACTTTGTGCTGTTGTCCTCTGTGCCTCACTTTAACATTTCATATAGGCTGTAATGAGGTTACACACAGCATCAATTTTAATAGTCAGTCATGCACAACCATGTGATTGAGGCTCTCTTTAAAACATTTGCCCATTAAGGATAGATGATTACTTGTTATAGATGGTCATGGTGCTGGCTGATGTCCAGAATAGAAATAGGGAAGTCTCTTTTAATCTCTCTCTCTCTCTCTCTCTCTCTCTCTCTCTCTCTCTCTCTCTCTCTCTCTCTCTCTCTCTCTCTATCTCTCTATCTCTCTATCTCTCTGTGTCTCTGTGTCTCTCTCTCTCTCTCTCTCTCTCTCTCTATCTCTCTGTGTCTCTCTCTCTCTCTCTCTCTCTCCCTCACTCTCTCTCTCTCTCTCTCTCTCTCTCTCTCTCTCTCTCTCTCTCTCTCTCTCATAAATTAATATACAGAGATATATGTTCTGATTGGCAGACTTAATCATGACCTTTTAAAAGTTTCTAAGACAGTTCTAATATGTTTGCCATAGTTTTGTCTTTAGTCTATTGTTGTATTATGTCATAAAAAAAGGATTTAACTTTCAATTCACTTGTAAAAGTAATTTTGCTTTTAAATAAAGAATTACTTTTAATAAAATAGTATCTGTTTTTGCTGTGTTTTTCTTGAAATATTGTGTATTTTCTAGACTAGTTCACTTTAATAAATGAAATAACCCCTTATTCTGTATTGTCATCCGCAGTTGCTGGACTGTTTCGTGATCCCCGTGGTCTTGCTGTTGTCCTGGTTCTTCTTATTAGTCAGGTATAAGGTGCTGCACTTCGTCGGTGTGGGTGTGTGTCTCCTCGGCATAGGATGCATGGTGGGTGCAGACGTCCTGGTTGGCCGACAGCAAGGCCTCGGTAAGTCTTAATCGCGACGCCACCGGACCGTATCCCTCGAGAGATCTTCTGTTTCACATGCAACCACATCCACAACATTACATCAGTGTAAAGCACTAGGCAATCCCCCCGATACACAGAATCCTAGGGATTGACTCAATCTCTGTCTGTTATTAAAAATGAATGAACGCTGGGGTTTGTCCGTGTAATTTCACACACAGTTTTTTCTCCCGAGGGGCCAGTCTAATGAAAAGCACACTAATTTGCACAGATTCTGCTGTTGTTAGAAAATAATTTACCCGCCAGCAAGTGAATGAACAAAATTGGAATTCTTCATACTCTGCAACTTGTCGAGCTGTGGGAAATAGCACATTTTTGTCGCTTAATGGGCTTTTCTTCTTAAAAGAAGGATTAGTGTGTTTAAAACTGGGTTATTTTATAAGTTAATATTTGAATGCAATGACAATAAAACCCGATTTATAAAGGCATAGTTCACACAAAAATAAAGATTCAGTCATCATTTATTCACTCTTATGTTGTAAATGACTCTGTAATCTGTGGAACACAAAGGAAGATATTGTGAGGAATGTCTCAGTGATTACATATCAATACAATGTGCTTAATGTGAGCCATTGTTATTTAGTTACCACCATTTCTCAAAATATCTTCTTTTTTGTTTGCAAAAAATAAATCATACAGATTTGGAATGACATGATAGTGAATAAATAAAGAAAGAAAAGTAATTTTTTGGTGAAATTTTGGTGTTTTATATAAATCATAGATGACTGAGGTTGTGGAAATACATGGTGATATTTTATGATTATCAATTAATAGAAAATTTAATGATCTAAAACTCATCTCTGTCCCAAACAGGTGATCATAAACTTCTGGGGGATCTTTTGGTGCTTGCGGGAGCGACACTTTATGGCATTTCCAACGTATGTGAAGAGTTCATTGTGAAGAATCTGAGTCGGGTCGAATTCCTAGGAATGATGGGTCTTTTCGGCTCCTTTTTCAGTGGTATCCAACTGTAAGTTTAAAACATAGAATACTCCATTTTTTTGATTTAAAGTTCACCCAAAACATCAATGATGTCATTATTTTTTCACTTTTGAGTGGTTTCAAATCTGATTAATGTCTTTGTTTTGATAAACACAGAAACAGATATTTGGAAGAATGTCTGTACCATTACTATTAGTTCTTGAATACCATTGACAACCATAGTATAAAAAATGACTTTAAAAGAACGCAGGAAAGCAAAACGTTAATAGGATAATTTTGGCCACCATTGTCATTTTTAATACCATGTTAGTCAATGGGGTCCAATTACAGTTTGGTTACAGACATTCCTCATACTATCTTACTCTGTGTTTAACCAAATAAATCAATACTGATTTGAAAAACTGGAGAGTTATTTAAGTCAAAAAAAAATTTTGGTTCAAAATCCCAATAATATTGCCAAGTTTAGGATTTTATTTTAGATTACCACATTCACCTCCATCCACCTGTATCTGCATAATTTGACGTTCCCCATCCAATTCAACATATCCCAGCATGCATGCTGTACATGATTCCCCATCAGAGCTTTCTGTATCTCTGGCATCCAGCATCAGCCTTCCTCTCAACTCCCAAATCCAAATCCAGCTGGAACGCTCCCGTCTCTCGTCTTTTTATCCATCTGTAAACCAGGCCCATTTGGATCGCCATCGTCCCTCTGCAAGCGTACAGCGGTACCAGCTGGAGTCATTTTAACCAGTCACCGTCATCCAACATCTTTGTTCCGCCAAAGCGAAGCCTGAATGTGCTTTAACGTCTACATTTGTGCCACATTTACACACACGCCAGCAACGCTGTTTATCCATGCCAGCTGCATCTATCTTGGCATAATTATGCTGAAAGTCTTTCTTATCTGAAAGCAAGCTGGAGATGTGGACGACAGTCAAGTTGTGCTGTTAGTGAGAGCTCAACTGCTTCATAAAGGGCTAAAGTGGCGTGAAGAGAACAACCAAATAATCATCCATCACTTTGACGTAGTGCATAATTTTTGTTCTATAATGGATATTTTTATCCTTCATTTGTTTTAAGTTCATTTATTGTGGATGTAGCTTTCTTTTTTTGTATCTTTCTTTTTTTCAATAGATTTGATACTTTGTTCATATACATAGTATAATAGCACTATTTGTAAAAAATGTATACGTTCACTAACAAAACCTTTTTTCAAAAACCTGTATATGACTTTTTAGTCTTTGGAACACAGAAGAAAATATAAAAAAAAAATGTCCGTGTGCCTCGTGTTCAAAGTCAAAGGGGGTTTATGTTTTTTGGTTTCCGACATTCTTCGAAATATCTTGTTTGGGTTCTGCCAAAGAAAGTACAAAAACAGGAGTCAATTGATGTTTCTCTAGGTTGTTTTTCATTTTTCAATATTTTTCACATTTTAAGTGACTACTTGTACACAACCTCACTGAAAATCTCACTGGATCTCCGATATCCTCTCCTGATCTGACTTCATCATACATTTTGAACCGCAGAAACATGCAGGCTCGGGATGTGTCTTCTGATGTTTCTCCAGTCACCAGTCAACCGATGAGACTTGTAACCTTGGCAACAGATCATTGATGCAGACCTGTGATGGTTAAACAGTGTTGACACATTTCGCATATTGTATCGTGTGTTTTTTTTATTCTTTATGGGGGTGGGTTTATCTGATGTCATTATTGGGAAGCATGTCATGGAACCGGTTAAGCATGTCAGTAGAATCCCTCTGACACTGTGGGGTCTTTTGGGGGATCGTCCACTCTTTATTGTGGCTCAGTGGATTTGTCACTCTTCCTGTTATTCCACAGATCACCCACCTGTCAGAATGAAGCATGCTGTTGGGACTGTGAAACCTCGGATATTTATCTTATATTGACGTTCTCATTTCTCAAAGCTCAGCTGTGGCTGATAGGAGTGTTGTGTTTTCTTCTTTTCAGGGCCATTATGGAGCACAAGGAGCTTCTAAAGGTCCAGTGGGACTGGCAGATAGGTAAGACGCATTAAGCACTGCTTGGATCTCAAACTTCTTTTTGCAGGTTCATAGATATTAAGATGCATGGATGGATAGATGTTTTGTACTTTAATATGGTGTGTAATGCGTGTCAATGCCTCTGGAACATTTGTACCAGCGGTAATTGAACTCAATTGCACAGAAACATATTGGACAGGTGTATTTTTAGATGCGCTTGGGGAAGCTGTCCCGCCTCACCAGAAATCAATGAAACCTCGCACACAGTCAATGTGTTGTGAAGTCCTGTAGTCATACCTGACCTTTTGCTTCCAAAATCTAATGCTGAACGTGCTTCTCATTCCAACAAACATGATGTGGGAAGAAAGTTGGAGATTTAGTGTATAGCCTGTTGTCCACTGCTAGAAAAAATTATAAGACTCTGATGATCAATAAGTACACAAAATTTGGGGTCACCGAAATGTTTCATGATCTTGAAAGAATTATGATCGGACTGTCTTAATGTTTGAAGAAAATGAACATTTATAGTATACTAATACAAACATTTCTCTTTTCAAAAAAAAGTTTGTAAAATGAATGATATGGACCAAGACGAAAAGTTTACTTTATGGCATTAATCTGAAGAAGTAACATGACATCTTTTTAGACACAACATTAGGCCTAAAGGCTTGTGTTATTTCGAAAATGTTACTCAAGGTTTTAAAATGTAAAATAAATTATGAAAATGAGTTAATGAATAATACGTTTTATTCGTAGGTTAACTTAATATATGGGGCTAGTGGCTAATAATATAAAAATTTTAATATATAGATACATTACGAATAGCACACTCATAAACTATTCTATACTATTTTGTTGTATTAAATAGCGTAGAATAGAGTGGGGTTGTGCCTTTAAATTGTGAGATTTGTATTCAAATCAGGCTCCTGCTATTGAAGCATCGACTATTCGGGATGAATTTATTCACATGCATTGTACTGTGTGATTGATGTCATTTGCTCTCGTCTTAGAGACAAATATACGTTGGATTAGTATAAAACCACCTACTATTCCATTTGAGACGATACTACCCATCTAAAATTGATGCTCAACATGGTTAAGTGCATATTGTATAGAATGTAATTTAGGTAATTTATATTCTATTTGTATTACTTTAATTCATAATATTTTTTGTATAAACTTAACAAACAATTTGTCGAATTGCTTTTCTGTAACTTCAAATCAAATTTAAATCTAGTTGAAGTTGTTGTTTGTAACCATCTATAGGTTATAGTCTTTACAAGGTTGTTTATGGTTGCCAGACAACAAGCCTCATTTATGTGCTGTGCTATCCGGTTTACCTGTGACTCCTTTTATAATTTCTTCTAAACAAGACTCTGCTTTTCATCAACAAAACTACCGTCCTCAAAATGAAGTGCTGCTTATTGCGGAAGATGTCACTTTGGTTTAATTCAGATTGATGTTCTTGGTTGGGTTTGATGAAGTGTGGAGGGGCTGTGCCAAAGGCAGGATTGGGTTGGATCCCAGGAGGATGCTGGATTGTCACATTAGCAAGTGTAGAATCGCTCGAGGGGCGAGTGTCAATAACGGTCAGGGCTGTTGCAAGGAACACGCTTTGTGCCAAAAGAAGGAATATCCTGTGATGCCTATGAAAAATCCAATACTTATAGTGTCCTTGAATGTCTTTGAACAATTCATACTTGTTAATATAGTGCATACTTTGTGCATCACGCTGAATATGTCAAGGGTATAACACATAACACTTTACAAAATGTTTTTCTATATAAAGAATATTTCCGTGGGTTCAATATCCCGGTGGGCTGACATAGATAAAAATACCCAAAACACACTACGCAGTTGCATTGGATTTAAGCATGTGCTGAATGCACATTTGTTAATATAATCTCCCAACAGGGCAGGATTTAAACATTGAATTATTGGATAATTGATTTTGATGTAGGCTGTCACTTCACTCACAGTGAGTTAGAAGATGTCAGATCTGCTCTGAAATGTTTTTTGATAATGTTTTCATCGTCAAAAACCAATTCTACAGCTGTCTTTTAATATTCATTGCTTTTAACAGAACATAGTTAAATCCTACTGTCAGAATTTTCTTTTGAATAGCTGGTGACTGTCAATTTCTAGACAATGTTGGGAAGAAAACTGAATAAGCTTTGATAGTTGCTCTGAAAGCCTTATGGCCTGAGAACAGCTCCCACATAATATCGAGTGTGTTCATGACATTGATTTGTCCTCACGGGGTATAAGCTGCTTTGTTTTTTAATTTTTGTATGTATTGTCTGTGTTCCCATAACCCAGAGCATTGCATTAACAATACTTATGTTATTATTTATACATTTATTTTTAGAACCAAATTAAAATTGAATTTCAAATGTGTAGCTACACTCTAAAAAGTTAAACTGTGATTAATAAAACATTGAAATACATTTTAAAGCTGTGAATTTATCGAAAAAACTGTTTAGATGTAAGTTAAAAAATAGTTAATGTGACAAACTTTTTGGAGTAAATGTATCTATAAGAATTCACAAAAATAGCAAGTGTATTAAAATAATATATTTTAATTAAATACTTATTTACTTTTTATTTAATAATTTTATTACACTTAATTACCGAATCTAACAAATAGTATATGTACATTTTATAGAAAGAAAATGTTAAATGTTTTTAAATGTTAAAATGTTTCTAAATATTTAAAATGTTTCCAAATATTTAAAATACAACATATTCTTTTATTTTTTTGATATTTAGTAATATTACACTGGATTTTTAAAATTTTTATTAAGTATTAGTG
This sequence comes from Triplophysa yarkandensis, assembly GCA_033220385.1. Taxonomy (NCBI): domain Eukaryota; kingdom Metazoa; phylum Chordata; class Actinopteri; order Cypriniformes; family Nemacheilidae; genus Triplophysa; species Triplophysa yarkandensis. Next base: position 20,046,494 of record CM065658.1, read on the forward strand.
CGGTAAAATCAATTAAATGTTTAATTTATATAATATGTGTGTGTGGTGGGTATATCCACACTTATATACAGTATAACTGCATAAATATAAACAGTCAATAAAAATAAAATATAAATTATTTTATAAACATTAAATACATAAAAAAAATAATTAATAAAAAATCCAACAGTTAATTTATCTAAAATTTAAAAAAAGTTGTACGTTTATGCAACGAGAAACAATAAGTATTTATTTAACAAATATGTTACAATGTAAAATGTATCTGACATTTTTGGTTAATTCTTATTGAATTATTACAGTTAGTTAGATTCACTTTTTTATGTACATTTTCCTATTTTCAGTAAATTGTTTAATGTAAAAACATAGCAAAAATGTTTGAGCGCACATATTAAATGCATCTATTTAGAAAATTACAGTCATATATATATATATATATATATATATATATATATATATATTAATATTTATACATAAATATAAATTATATTAAAATTGTGAGCATTTAGAGAAGCAAATATTGTGCATGGTATTATTTAAAGCAAAATTGGTGCCTAGTCTAGTGATAATTCTTTAATAAGCAGATTACATTAAACTGAAGAGGAGTTGATTTTAATAAAAAGAAACTACACTCTTCACCTTAAGCACAAAAATTCTGTACGTCTCAGGAATCTGATAGCAGTCCTTACACGGTGGGCTGCCAGATAGGAAGCAGCCTTAGTTGGTGCCGACTGCTTTTTTCATTTCAAAACAAATTATCATGATCTGTCTTCATTTCTGCTGCGTCTCCATCTGGGAAAATAAAACTTGTGTCCTTCCACAAAAGCGTTCGGAAACGAATGACCCGGGAACATGGGAGTGAATAATTGAATCTTACCATGCCATCCAATTCCATTATGATTGCACAGCATGAATTATGAGCAGAATATCACAGCTGCTGAAATATATTCTCTCTGACGTATAAGCATGATCACAGGTGACGGAAGTATACAGTGAATATAAGGAAATAAACTACGACTGTGTGATGAGGACCTGCTATGCATAAGATATCTAAGTTTTACAAATTTAAAATTTGTCTCTCCTCTCAGGTCTCCTCTACATCGGATTCAGCGCTTGTATGTTCGGGCTGTACAGCTTCATGCCTGTAGTGATCAGGAGAACCAGCGCCACGGCTGTGAATCTCTCTCTGTTGACGGCAGACCTCTACAGCCTCTTCTGTGGCTTGTTTCTGTTCCAGTACAAGGTTAGAATGTGCTCTCTATTTTCTGTCTTTCACACCTTTACCAACACCTCTATATAGCTGTCTAGATGTTCCCGTTGCCACTGGCAACAGCAAGGTCATGGGCTCGACGCTTTCTTCTACAGAACACAAAAAAGATATTTTGAGAAATGTCCTTGTAGATTTGAGTCCAAACGGTGCTCATCAGTAGGTGCAGTGCTTTTCGGTCACCAACGTTCTTCAAAATATCTTCTTAAGCACCACACAGAAGAAAGTCACAGAGGTAAAAATGTGTAAAGTATCAGTGTTCAGTGGTTGTAATGTCAAGTATAGTTAATGCCATCACTTAATAACAGCTTTGCTGAAGGATATAGATTCAGGTTCACAATACAATAATACAGCGCCACTTTAAAAGAAAAGATTTCAAATATTCTTCCACCATGATTTATCAGAAGATTTCTGAGGCAATTTCCCCTCAGGGAGGATCCAGCCACAATGCGAGACTTCATTTTTGAAGAGCACCATTATAGAGAAAGTCTTCAGTGAACAGAGCCATTAGTCATGCAGTACAATGAGCACAGTGTTTTTAACTCCTTTCTTTTGTCTAGTACAGATTATACCATCTGGAGGACAAAAAAGGTTCCGGTTCTTTTGAACGGATTCTAAAACAAGACTATTACACGGCTTTTAATGGTTGTGGCACTTTTAAAATGTAAAATGTTAGAAAATAGCTATATGTTTTTTCAGTGTAAAAGTAATAAAGTAATAGTTCACCCCGAAAAATTCAAATAGAATTTCTTTAAAAAAAAAGTTAGTGCCCGATTACAGTTAGTGTCCAATATTCTTCAAAATATCTACTTTTCTGTTCTAATAACCTCTTATGGGTTTAGCATCACAAGAGGATGAGTAAATTATTCAATCATTTTTTTGGGTGATTATTAAAATATATAAGGGAAAACTAATAACCACATCTAAAGCTAAATCTAAAGTCCCTGTTTGGAGAGTCTCAATGCGGCCAGAAATGAATTTAAGTGGAATACTCCGTGTGATGGAGAGCCATGCAAAATCCCAGTACTTTGAATTTTGATGATCACATATAGGCCTGTAAGTAATATATGCAAATATGCATATATTAGCTTTCTACGCCGTACTCCCACCAAATGCGAAAGACCATAATTAAGAGTTAAAGATTTGACTCCTCCCACTTGACCGGTGTGACATCACGACTAAATGCCAACTAAAACGACCGTGGTCGTTTGTGCTTGACCTTGATTTTCGAAAAAGCACAGAAGGTAAAGTACTGAATTAATGTAGCCATTAAATATGAAACTGTCGACATCAAAACCATACATTGATCTATATTGCGTATGAGCGTTACCATAGAAACAAAGCCATTGGGTTTTAGGATGTGAACTGTTGTCATCTTTAAATTACAATCCATCAGACATGATGTGAATGCGACATTGTTATTGCTTTAAACGTGTCTCATCCAATGAGATCATAGGAATTTTTAATCCCTCCTGAAGATTATTGTGTTATATAACGGGTATTTCAAAAGCAAAGTGAAGTAACAATGGACTCTCTACATGTAGCAGTACGTAGCTCATATATATAACATTGCTTCATTGTTTGTTAATAATACATACTAGCACATTCTGTGTCCTGTAAACTTAAGGCTGTAGGGGTTACAACAGTTCAAGAGAAGCCAGCAGACATGCAGAGACTTAAAATGAAACTCTCTGGCCCTGAATTGAATGCCAAAGTCATTTGAAATATGCAGCGAGAGATGTGTTCGATTCTCTACACACTGTTGTTATTGCTGGGCAATAGAGTTCACCTGCGGGCTCAACTCACCCTTGCCCTTTAGTTCTCTGGCTGGACTTTTCTGTGCTTGTGATTTAATACCAGGTAAAACTTATTTCTTTACTAACTCAGAGCAAAACCAAAGCCCTTGAATGTGTAAAAAATACAGGGATTCAAAGGTAGTCGCATGGGTATTACAGTTAAATGTGTTTTGGTGAATGCATTAAGCTGTGTTAATAAATATGCATGCAAAAACTTTTAATATATCAATTGAGTTCTTCCTTACATTTACATTTAGGCATTTAGCAGACGCTTTTATCCAAAGCGACTTACAATAGTCGAGGAGATAATGAAGCGGTAAATAGCCGATACATTAATAGATGGTAACAATATGCATCTGATGAGTGAACATGTATTAACTATACGTGTAAACGTGATTCAACAATGAACAACTGTTGACATGTTTACTAAAACATTTACTTACACATGTTCGTTGCTCACCGTACTTATACGAACAAACAATGTAAATCATATTGGTATCACCTAACAAATGAACAATATTAATGTAATGGCTATAAAAACATATAGCTTATTGGTTGGATGATTGTTAGATCAATGCAAATGCACACAAATGCTGTCATAATTTACCCTTCCTATTGTCATTTCCAACCTTTAGGATTTCTTCATTCTACAGAATACAAATAGAAGATATTTTCAAAAATGTAGTTAAGGGATGACTTGCATTGGTAGCGTTTTTATACAATTGAAGTGAATGTGGATCAATGTTCTGGTTACCAACATTCTTCAAAATATCACCTTTTTATTATGCTCTAGAAAGAAAGTCGTATAGTGTTAAAATGACATACGGGTGACTTTTGAAATGAAATATTGCTAAATTAATATTGTACATGCAATTGCAATGTTTCTTCTTCAAGAACATAATGCCGTACTTTAATTATACAAATACTTACAATGAACATGAACATGTTAATTGATTTACATTTTACTATTGATGGGCATTAACTTATGTAGAAATATTATGCATACATTTAACTTCATTTGTTGATGTGCTTTTTAGTGTTCTGAATCTCACTTTATATCAGTAGTGGACAGATATTGCCGGAGCGCTTCTGAGCGTGCTTGCGTGTTTTCCGCAGTGATTTGCTGTCGCAGATGAGAGTATGTTGGAAATTTGAATCCCACAATAGCATTGAATGTTCCAATTCAGCCGAGCGCTGACAGAAGCAATTCTGAAAAAAAACAAGCTCTGATTACTTCAGATGGAGTTGTGCTCTTGACAGGTTGCTCAATTTCTAGAATTCCTGATTGCTAAATGTCTGACAGATGCATTTTCTCGCCACAATTAAGGCTTTACCGATTTCTACTTTCCCGTAGATGATTGAATTCTGTTGCTTCCTTCACTGTGGTCCATGTGGATTTGGCATGGTTTGATTTTTGTGTTTTTGCCAGCAGTTGAGTTTCTTGTCTTTGTGAAATAATGAGGAATTGATGCGCTCTATTTAAAAAATAAATGCACAGGAAAACGGAATCAATTGAATTGGACTGATCAATAGAATGGCAACTAAGTTAAAGTCATTGTTGACGCTTAAATGAACCAATACAAATGGGTGCATTTTACCAACGCTCTTCTAAATATTTTCTTTTGAAAACCATACGGAAAGAAAGTCGCACAGGTTTAAAATGACAAGAGAGAGTTAATGAGACCATTTTTCATGTTTGGCTAAACTATCACTTTCATTTCTCTGGTCATTATGGCTTGAGTAAAATGTGATGCTTTGCCCAGTAGTTTGTATACCGTATGATTTTATACACCTAAACCAAAGAAGCTTTTATCAATAATTAAGTCTAGTAATGGGGCAGAAACCCAATTCATTCAGTGTGAATGCTGCAGATAAACAGCTGTTATCTCCGAAAAAAGGTTTGACGCTTTTGCTGGAAGGCCTTTTGTCTGCGTTAATGGCCGTGCATTTTCCCTTCACAACAACAACCAACAGCAGGAGAGATGCTGGACGAGCATTACCTGCGGCACATCAAGGCCAGCCCTGGGGTTTTAAATGCCCGTGTAAAAAAGGCTCCTTTCATGGCCAATCGTCAACAGTCGACTAATTTTATTCATTGGAAGTCACTGATTGTAAAACGTAAATGTCACAAAAGATTGCATGGAACACAGTTAGTTTCCAGGATTTTTGAAGTCATTCCATTCAACAGTAAATAGCTGAGCATTGTTTTTTTGTGTTTATGTTTAGGCCTATGCTGCTTTACTTATACCAAAAAATGAATTGCATTAAATTACATTTTGCATCTGGCAGATGGCTCGAGCTCTACAGGACGGTATTTGTGTGGCCTGGAATCAAACCCATTACCTTTGCTCCATTAATGCAAGTTGGTAGAGCGAGTTGGTTGGTTTCATACTGAAATTGAATTTTTTTGACTGTACGAATTTGGGAACCCGTTGATCTAAATTGACTATCTGTCACAGTACTTCAAAATGTTTCGTATAGAGTTATTCTAGTTTAAGTGCCCCGTGGTTGATAATTTTATCCCTTAAAATTTATCTTTAACCATTGATCAACCATGCATATTTGAATGTTTATTTCCTTTGAAAATATTTTTCCTGTCTAAAATTTCTTAAGTAGAATATCTCAAATGCAATAAAAGTATAGATCACCCAAAAATAAATATTATTTCTAGTTTTTGTACACAATGTATACATTTCTTTGTTTGGTTAAACACGGAGAAATATATTTGGACAAATGCTTATAACCAAAGTTTCACAAATGACAATGATTGTCAAAAGTACCACAGAATTTTTGCTGTCCATTCTTCAAAATATTTGAGTACAAAAAATAATACGTTATTTTTTATACTACTGTGGCGAAGAGGGTTGAAGAACTGCTTGGTTTGAAGCGTTCTTCTAAATATCTTTCCTTGTAATCATCAAATATATATAGATTTAGAACACCTTAACTAAAGTAAATGATGACAGAATTTTTATTTTGGGGTTAACTATTCCTTTTAAGTATACGCAGATACATCCAAAGTAGCTAATAGATACGATTAATACGGTTGTCTACAGGTTTATGGTCTTTGGTAAACCTCTGTTTTATAGAGAACATGCTTTGCACATAGTTTGTCTCATGGTATAATAAAGCAGCACATCAATAAATAAAATTAAAAACTCGATTATCACCACATACACAAAAAAATACGTGAAACAAGCATATGTCAGTACTGTCTTTGTAGTTCCCCATACATTTATATGTAAATATAAATATTGAGGAAAACACATTACAGTTATAAAAGATTAAATGCATGGGTAACACAGGACCATTTAAGACCCACTCCCAAGAACAGGTCAATCCATCATCTCGAATGCAAAAAGAACTTTCATTTTAAAATATGACATTTGAGTTGCTGTGCATATTTCGCAAAATTTATTGAGAACGCACAACCATAATTTTTACCGGTTGCAATTACATACCGATACTTTGTTAAAAATTCCCTTTCTCCCAAACACTTTGGTAAAGGGGAACTGTGGGCGCTTAATCATATTTATGCTGGATCGTAGAACCCTTCGGTATATTTAAATTAGCGTCAATTGAAGAATGTATTCCTTTCCAACAATTATTACTCTTGCCAGCTCTGACATCAAAGATCGCTGAGGCTGTGCTCGCTCTTCCATATGTTTGCCAGAGCCATCTGCCTAATTTGGGTCCTATAGACCACATGGGGAGCCAATAAATGTACATGCAGTTGCAAAATTCAAAGACGTGTAGGGGTGGTAAAACATTTTTCGAATATGTTTGTTTACACATTAGGCTGTGTTCTTTCTTGATTTTATTACCTGAAATGCACTTATTTGCAAAAAAGCATGGCTGAAATAATTGATTTTCGTTTTTCTACTTAAGTGGCTCAAGGCTTGAAAAGGCAAACTGCAAGAAAGTGTCTCATCTATTTAACGTTCTCTGTTTCTAATCACTTTGGAGGTCTGTCTTATAGCAAATATTTTTGCCTGTGTAAGCACACATGTGTGATGTCTCGTCTCCGATGGTTTCATGGGTCTCATTAGAGCTTTTAGCTATCATATTAACCAGGTGATAAGAGTTAATCTTGCTCTTATGGGTCAGTGCTGAAGGCCATGTGTAATTGTAAGACACATCCGAGACTCCTAGAGGGTCATCACGTGACCCAGAGACGACAGATCTATTCCAAACCTCAGATTTATGGAATAGAAACAACTGACGTGATTTGGCTCATGCTTTTATTCTTGTAATTTTGTGTTACTCTTGAAAAAATTGTAACTGGCAATTAGGTTATTGGGAATTAATATTCACTCCTATTAAATAGATAAACTTCTTGCCTTAAACCAGTAAATCGGTTGCATAAATGTGCTGATTTTATTTTTAATAAAAGCTGAATTTTTTCATTCTCACAAAAACAAAAACCAGGTCTGAATCTCCTAATGTAAAGAAATTCAACCTAGTTAACCTAAATAAATGTTTGGATATTCCTTTAGAACATTCTTTTCGAATAACTTGAAAACTATTATTTAAAGGTGCAGTTTGGATATCATGAAGGGTTTGTGATCAAAATAGTAAAATAAAAGTCATATGTAAACTAAGTATACTATTTAATTACCTAAGAATGAATTGTAAACATGAACACTTGTGATTAAAAAGGAGTAGTGAGCGCCAAATAGAACATTGGTTGCAATTTGTTACCTTACTGCTAGATAGTCCTGTTATATATAAGTCGCTTTGGATAAAAGCGTCTGCTAAATGCCTAAATATAAATGTAAATATATTCATGCGATATGGCACTGGTAGCTGTGTGATGGTGCTTTATTTCAGCATGGCTGTGATAAGGTCAGAGACAATAGCTGCTCATATGGAGCCCCATCACACGACTACGAGTGCTATATTGTATTTATACAACAGTTCGTAGGAACAAGTGTGTAGGTAATAGAAAATGACATCATTTAGTAATTCCACACCTTCATCTCATTTAAATAAATACACAGAAATTAAAAAGATAGTGAGGCGTAAATGTGCGTATGAATGATTGTGTGATATGAGTGCGAATTAAAGACAGGGACAGTAACAACAACTCATAGAGAATGCGTTTCCACTTTCCATTATTTTAATGTCATCGCCCATGTTTACAGAATATCTTGTTCTGTTTCTTTCGTGTCTTTAATATGGGGGATCGCAACCGACTTGTTCAGGTGTATACTGCTACCTTGTGTAATAATGCAAATTGATGCGCTAATTTCTGTTATGTAAAGCACTGAGAACTCTTTCCCGGCTTGTGTATCTTTCTTTAAGTGCTGAGTGGCATAGCAACACGAACAGTGAAGCGGTTCCCGTGATGTCTCGAATATTGCGTGGTTCTCAGATTCGAGAACCAGAAAAAACTGTTGAAAAATATATTATATGCCGGCACTCTTCATAATACATCATTCCCATTTAGGGTGTCCATCATTTAGGCGATCATTAATATTTTTTCCTTCTTCAGTTTTCAGGGCTTTACTTGCTGTCATTCTTCATCATCGTGCTGGGACTGGTCCTCTACTCCTCTTCGTCCACCTACGTGGCACAGGACCCTCGAGTTTACAAACAGTTCCGCAACGCTGGAAATGCAATCACAGACACGCCCACCGTAGGCCCCCACGAGCCTTCAGTGACCTACACGAGCCTCGGTCAGGAAATTGAGGAGGAGCCTCGTATTCGTGTCGCTTGAAGGGGTGGGTCTTCGTTGAACCAATCATCCACTGCCCGACCCGCGGTCTGTAGAAAAAAAAATTATGATCACTGAATGATGTAATCAAACACGTAGCAAACGAGTACACTGTGATCATGAACTGTGAATACTGTAGGTAGCAGTGACTTCTGTATATCTGAGTTATCAGATCCATCATGTATAGAGATATCATCATCCCATGAAGAAACAATGTGTTTAGAAGGATTTGTGCTGACTGTTTGTCCAAATACTCGATTGTGAATGTTTTATTTTCATAGGTCAGCACAAAGGGTCATTGTAATTCAGAGTTTGACATGGTTTGCATTATTACCATTTCATGAAAAATGTCCATGAGTTTTAAATAATGACGATTCTGGACTGCATTCTGAGTTTTAAAATGCTGATTTGAGCCAGTGCCTTGCATACGTAAGATCGTGGGTTACATCGATCATGACCTCTAAAATAACACCATCAGAACCTGTCATGATCCTGTAAAGTATTATCTGCTCAAAAAACAATAATAATAAATCCATCTGTTAGAAATACAAAAAAGATGAAAAAAATATTTTTACCCTATTACTGTTATATCATGCTCATTTTTATATTCAGCATATTGTTTGTTTGAATCTGCCAAGAATCGTTTGGCCTGTGTAATAGCGATCGATTGTAAACCTGTACACATTTTATCACACTTGTCCTTTAGTTTTACTGTAAAAATGTGTCTTAAGCTTTATCTTATTTGGAGGAAATCCAGTATACGTGTGTAAAGTTTTCTGAACAGATATCTGAATATTGTTTTTCATTTTGTATGCTTTGGTTGTCATTTTAATATTGGAAATTCTTAATGTGTCTGACTTGCTTCAAATAAAATATATTTGTCTTTAACTTGACAAATGTGAATAGGCATTTTTAATGATTATTATAATTATTATTAAAATGGTGAAAGTACTCTCTTTCAAATTCTGTATTTAATATAAAGACTTTTCTTGTCCCCTTAGGAAATTGGAACTGTAGTAAGTCCTAAATATTACTATTTATTTTAATTCTAATATTTATTTTATTTAGTTAAATGATAATTTATTAATATTGTTATAAATATGAATACATATACATCAAGGAAATGTTTTTTCAAATGCAAATTGTTGACTAAAAACTTATTATTTTAGAATAAAGTGATTTATATTATTTTAATTGACTTAAATCTTACTATTTTAGGAAAAAGTGATTTATATTATTTTATTTACTTTAATCTGCTATTTTAGAATAAACTGATTTATATTATTTTAATTGACTTAAATCTTGCTTTTCTACAATAAAGTGATTTATATTATTTTATTTACTTAAATAATACTGTTTTAGAATAAAGTGTTTTATATTATTTTATTTACTTAAATCTTACTATTTTAGAATAAAGTGATTTATATTATTTTAATTTACTTAAATCTTGCCTTTTTAGAATAAAGTGATTTATATTATTTTATTTACTTAAATCTTATTATTTTAGAATAAAGTGATTTATATTAATTTATTTACTTTAATCTTGCTATTTTAGAATAAACTGATTTATATTATTTTAATTTACTTAAATCTTGCTTTTCTACAATAAAGTGATTTATATTATTTTAATTTACTTAAATCTTGCTTTTCTACAATAAAGTAATTTATATTATTTTATTTACTTAAATAATACTATTTTCGAATAAATTGATTTATATTATCTTTTTATTTACTTAAATCTTGCTATTTTGAAATAAAATGGTTAATATTATTTAGACACTTAAATCTTACTTTTTTAGAATAAACTTATTTATATTATTTTATTTACTTAAATCTTACTATTTTAGAATAAAGTGATTTATATTATTATATTTGCTTAAATCTTACTATTTTAGAATAAAGTGATTTATATTATTTTCTTTACTTAAATCCAACTATTTTAGTGCTATTTATATTATTTTATTTACTTAAATAACACTATTTTAGTGCTATTTATATTATTTTAGACACTTAAGATATTAATGACAAAACATATAATAAATCAACATAAACACAAAGCAGATAAAAAAAAACATAAATAAAATAAATAAATATAAAGAAGAATTATTCTTTCTAAATTAACTATTCCTAAATGCTAATTAACTAGCCCCATTACTGCAGACCGGTTGCCTAGCAACGCCCTTTACACGCACAACGTCAAATACCGCGAGAGTAAACTCAAAACACTGCTTTCGAACCGCTCTCGCGAGACGTGATGTCATACCCGCATCAGTTTGCGCAGCGCCGCATGACTTCGAACACGCCTTCTCATTAGGGCCACGGTACCCTTTGACCTTTAACCTTTTAAACACCTGAGAGGCGGCTGGCAGCGAGGCGGTGACACCTGACACACATGGCGGACCTCAGCTCGACCTGGGAGCGGGAGTTATTGGACCGATTCTCCGTCCTGACTGCGGCTGCAGACGGAGAGACTGCAGCTGGGAGCAGCCAGTACCGGACGGGGTTATTACATTTGAGTGATGAGGTTCTGCTTCTGATTCTGACTTATCTAGAGCCCATGTCTCTGCTCAGGCTCGGCAGGACCTGCACTTCAATGTTCCGAGTGTGTTCCTGTAACTCTCTGTGGACCCGACACTTCCAGGTAACCTGGAAATAATACAATTAATTCTGTATTAATAACTCATTAGCATATAACAATTCTATACTATAACTTTATAAGTACAGCATCCCATCATGGTCTGTTTATTTCAGTTTCAATAATCTGATTCATATTATTATATTTACTAAAATAATACTATTTTAGAATAAACTGATTTATATTATTTTATTTACTTAAATCTTACTATTTTAGAATAAAGTGATTTATGTTATTTTATTTACTTAAATCTTGCTATTTTAGAATAAAGTGATTTATGTTATTTTATTTACTTAAATCTTGCTATTTTAGAATAAAGTGATTTGTATTATTTTATTTACTTAAATCTTACTATTTTAGAACAAAGTGATTTATATTATTTTATTTACTTAAATGATACTATTTTAGAATAAAGTGATTTGTATTATTATATTTACTTAAATCCTACTATTTTAGAATAAAGTGATTTATGTTATTTTATTTACTTAAATCTTGCTATTTTACAATAAAGTGATTTATATTATTTTATTTACTTAAATGATACTATTATAGAATAAAGTTATTTGTATTATTATATTTACTTAAATCCTACTATTTTAGAATAAAGTGATTTATATTATTTTATTTACTTAAATCTTACTATTTTAGAATAAAATGATTTATATTATTTTATTTACTTAAATATTGCTATTTTAGAACAAAGTGATTTGTATTATTTTATTTACTTAAATCTTACTATTTTAGAACAAAGTGATTTATATTATTTTATTTACTTAAATGATACTATTTTAGAATAAAGTGATTTATATTATTTTATTTACTTAAATGATACTATTTTAGAATAAAGTGATTTATATTATTATATTTACTTAAATTATACTATTTTAGAATAAAGTGATTTATATAATTTTATTTACTTAAATTATACTATTTTAGAATAAAGTGATTTGTATTATTTTATTTACTTAAATCCTACTATTTTAGAATAAAGTGATTTATATTATTTTATTTACTTAAATCTTGCTTTTTTAGAATAAAGTGATTTATGTTATTTTATTTACTTAAATGATACTATTTTAGAATAAAGTGATTCATATTATTTTATTTACTTAAATGATACTATTTTAGAATAAAGTGATTTATATTATTATATTTACTTAAATTATACTATTTTAGACTAAAGTGATTTATATTATTATATTTACTTAAATCCTACTATTTTAGAATAAAGTGATTTGTATTATTATATTTACTTAAATCCTACTATTTTAGAATAAAGTGATTTGTATTATTATATTTACTTAAATCCTACTATTTTAGAATAACTTGATTTATATTATTTTATTTACTTAAATCTTACTATTTTAGAATAAAGTGACTTATGTTATTTTATTTACTTATCTTGCTATTTTAGAATAAAGTGATTTATATTATTTTATTTACTTAAATCTTTCTATTTTAGAATAAAGTGATTTATATTATTTTATTTACTTAAATCTTTCTATTTTAGAATAAAGCGATTTATATTATTTTATTTACTTAAATAACACTATTTTAGAATAAAGTGATTTATATTATTTTATGAACTTAAATTTTACTATTTTAGAACAAAGTGATTTATATTATTTTATTAACTTAAATCCTACTATTTTAGAGCTATTTATATTATTTATAAGTACAGCATCCCATCATGGTCTGTTTATTTCAGTTAGAATAAACTGATTTATATAATTTTATTTACTTAAATCTTACTATTTTAGAATAAAGTGATTTATATTATTTTATTTACTTGAATAATACTTTTTTAGAATAAAGTGATTTATATTATTTTATGAACTTAAATCCTACTATTTTTGAGCTATTTATATTGTTTACAAGTACTTTACAGCATCCAATCATGGTGTGTTTATTTCAGTTAATTCAGTTAAGTAAATACACAAATAAATATTTAGAAAAATGTAATAAATATACCGTCAAATATTAATGTCACATAAATAAATACAACACAAAACATTAATAAAATAAAGACTTAAAAATATATACATGAGTATTACTGTGTGTAAAATTAAAATAAAACTAATGGATTTTAGGAAATATATAGCCCAGATTACATTTTTTATATTTGAAATTATAGAATTATCACAGATTTTAATCCAAGATTTTTCATATTAAAATAAGGGCTTTGTAAGGATTGTCACATCCGTAACCCTTCATTACAGCAGACCCATTCATATTAAAATATAATCATTATTTATGTTCTATATAGAGATATCCCTTGACCTTTTGTTTGATATTATTGTTTCTGGTTTGTACATTTCAATTCATAAATCTTCAAAAACTGTCTTTTGTTGTCACATCCGTAACGCAGAACTTGCTGTTTTAAAATAGAAAGCTTGTGCGAAGACTGATAATTTTCTGATATTTAAACACTATCAACAAGGGGTTTGAATAAACAAAAGGATGGTTCAGTTTACTGGCAATAATTATGTTTTAAGAGTGTTTTTATGTAACGTCCATAACGCTACATTACGCTTATAAACAGACAAATAAAATAAATTATAGCAATTATTTATTTTCCATAAAGAGATCCCTTGGGCATTTGTTGGATTCTGGTTTGTAGATTTTAATTCACATAAATCTTGAGAAGTTTGTCATCCTCTTAAAACTGTCCTTTTTTTGTCACATCCATAACCCAGAACTAACGTTTTCTTTAAACAGGAAACTTGTGCATAAACTGATGTTTTTCTGATGTTTAAACACTATCAACAAAGGGTTTTAATATAGAAAAAGTTGGTACAGTGTACTGCTAACAATTATATTATAAGAGCGTTTTTATGTCACGTCCATAATGCTGGAATTTCCCATAGGATCACTTTTTACTTTAATTCATCATTCCTTACAAGCACAACACACTACGTCATCAATTCACCCTGAGCATTGTAACAGAAATGTCCTTCCGCCACTTGTGCGTGTAACTTATCTCCATTACCCTCCACAGGATTCGTTTGGGGTCAGCCTGTCACACACCGATGCCTCCAAGACCGCCTTCCGCTTGGTTTTTATGTGGAGATCTCTCTTCAGAAACATCCACTGTAACCGAGCGCTTCAGGAGAAACTCTTTGTTGAGATCCCGCTCGCTCCTCACCGTTACTGGATCCAGTGGCTCGTGCTGGAGGAGACCGTTCCTCTGCCCTCTGTGACACTTCCCTGCGAGGAGGTGGAGAAACTTTGGGGCATCTCCAAAGATCTCTTTGAGGACAAACTCCAAGGTGCAAGAAATGTTAATGGACCAATGGTGGTTGTGTAATTGGGGCTATCCAGTGAGAAACTGTGATTAATCCCATCCAGAAACAAAGTTTGTTCACATAATGTATGTCTTTGTATTGTATACATAAAAACACACATACACATATTTAGGAAATAATAATGGGAATACATTACAAATATTTTTGTTTATACTTTACTCAAATATTTACGTTTTGTGACTTTTTAATAGAAAAATCATTCACCATACACCGACAAATAATATGTAAGCAAACCTTTATTCTAGATACGATTTATAACAATTGCTTGACAGCACTAGTTTTAATATAAACTAATGATGTTTACTGTTTTGACAAATTAAAAAGTACAAATTAACCCTTTTTTTTGGGCTTGTTTTCACAGAGAAAACTGAAGACTGTGAGACCCTGAAGTTTGAATGGAGAGAACTCTATCATCTTGCATTGAAACATCACGGTAGCTTGAGGCTGGTCTTCCAACATGTTCTCAATCAACACAAGAACAATGGTGAGATTCTGATTTTTATCATATTTAATAAAACAACAAAACCAGTTATTGAACAATCAAGAATCATTTTTATGTGTAGGACCTACATTTAAATTTATTTTAATTCACAACGTCAAATCCTCTTTAGTTTAGATGGATTGAAACCAGTCCATAGGAGTTCCTTCTCTGACCTTTTCTGGAGGCACTTTACACCCTGAAAAAGGTCACCCAAACACTTGGTTTGAACAACCAATAGTGTATTGTCATTTTTTTATTTTTGTCCAACCAAAAGGACATCATGATGTCTTTATATTGTGCTCGGTCTGGTTGACCTTTCGGATGTCTTTGCTGTATGCTTTTCCTGTTGCCCTCTGACAGTAATGGAGTGTTTGAAGAAAAGTGTACTAATCCCAGTGTTTTGAGCTGGTGAGTCATATTAAAGTTCAGTGATTGAGCGTTGGATAGAGAGTTGGGTTATGGCTGATGGACTTTGACTCGTAGTTTGTCTTCATCTGTCTTTTGCTATCTAATGATGGTCATTTTTACCGCCGCCACCAGTAAAATACCTTTTTCATTGGTGTTAATTAGATTAAAGAGTAACAAGTCATACTGAAAAAGCATTAAAAAACATAAACAGATCTTTGCGCATAGTGAAAGTTCATTTTATTTGTTTATAGAGGACTGGTCAATTCCCTGAATATGTCAACCCTACCGTGAAAATAACGAGTTTTTACTTGGTTTTAAGTGCACTTATAGCACATATGTTAACATTGTGCAGATAAAGATACCCATGCAAGGTCTGCCTTTAAATTTTTTAGTATTTAATTTTTAGTGCAGTGTTTTTTGTAGTAAAGTACGGCCTATTATCAGGGTTGTCACATCAATAACTCTAAAGTTTGCAGTAAACGAATACATGAATATTAAAATATTGATTTTAATGTTCTATAAAGAGCTTGTTGGAAATTATTGCTTCTAGTTTGTACATTTTAATTCCATTAAAGTCCATAACGCAGGTTATGATATATTTCTTAAACAGAAAATTTGTGCATAGACTTTTATTTGTTTAAACACTATCAATAAGAGGCTTGTATAGTAAACCATGTATTTCGAACAGTTGTTTCAATTTCTGCGAACAATTTTATTCTAAGTGTGTTTTTACGTCACATCCTGAAATCGCCCAACTCTGCCTTTTATTTTATTAATCAAACTGCTACTGCTTTGTTTGTTATGGCATAGCGAGACAAACACAGTAGCGTTTGTACAATAAACTATAAAATAAACGTATTAAAAAAAGTTTTGGAAATAAACTTTTCGTAAATAGTGAAATGATTTTAACAAGATTCATAATTCACAACATTCCCACTTTCAACAGGCTAATGTTCAATAACTTCAATGTTTCACAGTGGTGTACTTTTATTTCAATTCTTTTCGAATGCTTATCTTTGGCACTCATTTTTGTAGAACACTCTGAGCTGGAGTCCATGTACCATCAGTACGTCCAGTGCAGGTTCCAGTGGCTCTTCACTTACTGGCTGTTTCGTCAGCCGGTGCCGTACAACAAACAGTTGCGAGCCATTTTCCTGCAGTGGAAGAAATACAGCAAGAGTAAGGTGGCCACCTGGGGAGAGACTCTCTGTGACGTGAGGTATCTGGCCTCCCTCCATCCCATCACCAGTGATTACTGGAGAGGCAGACTGGCCCGAGGAGATGAGAGTTTGGGTAGGTAATAATGTTCCATGTACCCCGAAGAAAACCTTGAATGTGGTATCTTCTGTATCTGGTTTGTTTGGGGTTTTCTCTGTCAGTCTGCTACAATTTTCTCCCTCGAGGAACCTGTACCATCTTCTCTGAATCTGTCCATCACATATATTACCGCCCTTGGAATATCTGCGTCTGTTCTGACTGTGCCGCCCTTTCCATCAGGGATTCAAACTGTTGGAAACTACTTCTCCATGTGCAAGTCTCTGGTGGCGTGGATATTGGGCCGTGACTGGGGACGGCTGAAGCGAAGAAAGGTGTGGAATTAGTACGCAACAACGTTGCAATCTAGAGCAGATACGACTTAAGATTTTATCTGAAAGAATTTAATTATGTGAAGTCCCTTGAGGACATGTGTAATTTGGAAATAAATTTGCTTCCGTCATGAATGTTCCCTGCTCTGACTTTCCCTTTTGAGTCGTTGAGGATGTATTCTTAAAAATGGCAGCAGTGTCGTGAATCCTCATTTCATTAGCCAGTGCAAATGATTTCACAGGTCACAGCTTGAGCAGACGCTCTATCTAACGGCTGTCTAAATAGATTATCCACGTATCGGTGCGTGTCTCACTCAATTACACTCCATGTATGCGCAAACAGACTCTCCTGAGATTCTGTGCTGTTTTATACACGTGTTTACGTCCAAGGACAGACAAAGACGTTAAAGAATCCATATTTGATATGAAATGCTAACGTACTACTAAAAAAAACCATAACCTATTTTTATTGTGTCTGCACATTGATGTTCAATATGGAAATCTAAGTCCGTTTTCTGATTCCTTATTTTGCATGTGTGATTGACGCCAATGAAGTAATGTGTTGTTGACAGGTTTATGAAGACACGCTGGAGGGTGTGTATCTCCTTCTGAGGCGAGAGATGCAGGAGAAGCTCATTGAACACGAGCGTTTCTGGCAGGTGGCTAAAGTTCAGATGACCCGCGTTTGCACACTGGAGGAGACGGCCGTGAATTACGTCAATTGGAAGATGATCGAGACGCTCCCTTATTACAAGTCAGTCGATCGTGATTCTTTGTTCTTCATCTTTGAGACAACACAACCGGGGTTGTAATGTTAAAAGCAGGGATCCATGGAAAGTGAAAATACTCTGTTTTGAACTTTTCTGACATTTTCCTTTAGATTAGTTCCATTGAAGGTCATGCGTTTAATGTCCAGATATAATGTACTGTAAATCCCAAATGCAAACATAAATATTATAAAGCACAGTGTTTTACATCAGATCAACAGATTACTATTAAAGGAAGGGATGCTTTGTTTGTCATTGACAACCGTTTTCATTACAAAAAGTAAGGGAGAAGCTTAAGCTTTACTAGCGCCTGGCTTTAGACATGGCTTTGAAGTCGAGAAAGCATGCGAGGTGGAGATGCGGGTGCCGCTGACAGCTTCAAACAAATAGCCTGCAGTAACTGATGGGGTGAGATCCGCAGTCCGTCGATGGCATCTTTGAAGTGTATGGTGACTGATCTCAAAAAGCATGGACTGAACGCTGCTCTAAAGTCAGCCCAAATCCACTGCATCTATCAGGCTTACATGAAGAGCTAAGTGGGATGTTTCACGATAAGATTGCATCGCTCTAGACCGAGTGATGTCAAGCTTTCAAGCACATGTTTGGTGAAATGAAAGCTAGAAGGGTATTGAAATCGGAGAGAGGGAAATTGGCACAAATTGTTCTTATAGGTTGTCAAAAGGGACCCAATACTTTCACAATCATTATTCCCAAAGCAAACCACACCACGCAACCCTTAAAGATTGCAAATCTTGTCTTTAAATGATCAAGACTTTTTTAGATTTAAATTTGTTTGGGGGTGTTATGTCGTACTGCTAACCTGGTTTGCACAAGTACATTTATTTGTTATCATGATTGGCCAATACCCATGACTATTCTGATGCTTTAGGTTTATACCCTATCCTTAAGATCCGTCAACCTTTTTTCAGAAAAAAGTATTGCTTTAAATGCTCCCTTTGTAATATTTGAGTAATTATATAATGTATGAAATGTAAGCATTTTTTGAACATGTACTAAATAATTACAAAAAAAGTGTCATCATATATATCCTAATGCATAAACTGTTTCTATTGAGATTGCTTCTTAGGAGTGACAAGGTTTAGTGGGTAGATATCGAGTCATAAAATGTGATTATCGTCCGATGCTGATTGAACGGAGCATCCCTCTTTCTTCCTATGCAAACCCAGCATTCATTGTAGATAGAAACATATTTAACAATTTTCTGAGATATTCAAAATTTGTAATCACATATTTGCTTTATTCACAAACCACATGAGAAATAGAGATGCAGTTTTTTTGTAGCTAAGTAGACATAATTAGACTATTCTACAGTCACTTTTATAATGAGTTGTCAGCTCCAACAAATTTCGTGTTTGTTTTTTCTCCAAGACTTTATCTGGTTTCCGGTAACTCTGTTTATCTGGATCACGTGCAAGGATTCTTGCGTAGAAAACGTCTGATTCGCGACTGGATTTATCTGGAAGAGAACACCTGGGCACGACAGCTGCTCCCCGAGCAACTCTACACACTGCTGGAGTTTGACACGAAGATCTCTCAAGGTTTGTTCACTTTGATGTTTGTTTATTTAAATTTTTTTGAGAAGTTTAAACTTATTTGCCTTCCTTGGTGTATGATCGCATTCATTGACTCAACTCATTATCATCTAACTGCTGGTTTCTTATCAAATCTACATGTTTTTCATCTTTAGTCCCCTGCCTAAGAGCGTAGCGGTCTGTTTGGATTGTTTGTCGCTCTCAAGCTTTAAAGTAAAACGTGAATGAAATGCTATAGACACCATGTGTAATATGGTTCAAAGACAAGGCTGTTAAAGTTTGATGTGGTGTTCAGCGTTTCCTGCACAAGAATACTCGGGTGCATCATGTTCGGCAATGATGTCGGCTTACTAAAGATCTGTTCAGACTGAGGTCAGTGAGGTAGTTTAGGAATGCGCTGGGTTATTAAGCTCTTTCTGTCTGAAAGTCATCCATTAGACGGATGATTTATTGTTCTTGATGAGGATTTATGAGTCTTTCCATCTCGCTTTGACCCGCCAGGAAAGAAATGATGGTCGGTTTAGTTGTGGCCTCAGACTTGAGGCAGTTTGTCTTGTTTACTGTCTTGAAAATATAAGGTGCTTAGAGATTCGATTTAACTCATCCATATCTGCCGCGTCAGGAATTTTTACACCTTGTTTCTTTGGTGATAAACTCTGTTTTGTGTGTGCCAAGATTGGTGTGCTAGACTTGCGGGTTTCTCGGTAGCTAATGCTGATAAAAGAAACAAAAATACCATAGAAATAACATATTTACTGTACATTGGCTAGAAGTATGAAATGAATAAATAATAAACAATTATTTGGGCAGTCGTGGCCTGGTGGTTGGAGTCTTGGACTCGTGATCCGAAGGTTGCTGGTTCGAGACTCAGCGGGAATACCACGACTGAGTTGTGTCCCTTGAGCAAGGCACCGTCCCCCCCACTGCTCCCCGGGCGCCGCAGCGTGGTTGCCCACTGCTCCGGGTGTGTGTTCACAGTGTGTGTGTGTTCACTTACTGGATGGGTTAAATGCAGAGCACAAATTTCAAGTATGGAACACCATACTTGGCAATACATCATGTCATGACAACAAGATAAATATTAGCATTTGTAGTTTGTTTGGTGTGTAGATAATTGCCCTGCAGATTATATATTAATCATCTTATTGTTCTGTTTTGTGTTGAACATTTGCTTGTTCAGAAATGCATCATGTAAGAGGCATTCACAAGTAATCTCCCGTTTGTGTGTACAGACAGTTTGCACGGGGACTCGCTTACCTCCCAGCTGAGTCGACTCATGTGGCTGTACCTGAACTCGGGTCAGGAGATGTATCTGCAGGCGGTGAAGGGAATGGTTCTGGAGTGTGCTCATGCCAGCTTAAGTCATCTCAGCACACTTGCAGCCTGTGAACTGAGTGTGGCCTAACCTCCCTCGCCTAGTTTTAAATACTTTTTATATACAGATTTTTAATTTTTAAATGCTTCTATTGTGTGAGGCGTTTTTAAACGTAACATTTTTAAGGTTTTTTGCCTTGCTGAGAATTTTTGATTGTGTGCTTATTTTATTGATGAAGAGATGCTTTAATCGTATGACACTTGTCAATTTTAGCTCAAATGATCACTGGATTTTATGAGCTGCTTTTATTGTAACCAACAATTTTTTACTTGAGCTGATCTGTAAATCATGTGATCGCAAGGTTGCTGATTTACTATTAAAGCACCTTCATACTACTTTAAAGTCTGTTTTTTTTTTTTGTGCTGAGACTTTGCTCAAGCACTGTTGCATACTTTTGTCCTGGCCAAATTGAGCATCTATTTATTAACAAACTGAATTATTATCTAAAGCTTTTTGTGTTGTCAACTTTGAATTTATGGTGAATATTAAATATCAATTTTGGCTTACAAAATAATCTGGTTAAAACAATGTGCGACGGTAAAATATTTTATAATTATTTAAATCTTCGAACTCTAACCTTACTTTATATTTGGGACATTTTCCAAACTCCTTTTGTAATCGTGTGAAATAATTGATATTATAATTTATGTCAATCAAGCAGCCCCATCTAAAATATATTTGCTATTTTGCGGTTTATGAGCGTGCATATTTCAGTACCAAAAGAATGTAGAAAAATACTTTATTTGTACAAATGAAAAAGCATTTTAAAAAATGGAAAAATAGTTCATACCTTTGAGAAAGTGTACATAAATAGAACTTTGGCATTTGTAAAATCTAGCTGGAAAATAAAAACATCCCAAAAACAAATTTATACACACCGCAAAGCTAACCAGTAGCTTTCAGACAGTCCACAGTAAGTCGGTCATGTCAACCAATGCACCTTCCTTTTCTGAAACACACAATAATACACAAAACCACATGCTATCAGATACACTAGCGTGTAATGCACAATGATGGGCACTACACACATTCTCTTTCTGAATAATAGCAGCTCACTGCCTGAGAATAAATACGCATTGCTTGAGGATATATGGCTTGGCCTAACTTAAATGCACCTTTATGAAGATCCTGTGAAAATTCTGTCTTACAGTTTGTAAAAAGTCTAAACATTTCAAACTGTGGTTCTGTTGCATAGATTCATAAAGGCACAGAATATTACAATATCTCTGAAAGTGTGCAATGCTGGTAAATGTGAGGTTGCATAGACTAGTATAGTTTTACCTACTCTTTTAGCTTCTTATACATTGAAAAGAAATTATACACATGCACATTGACAAAATCACCATGCTAAATATCATAAATACAATAGTAGAGTCTCGATACATACGCAGAATTAATATAGATGTTTGTATGTCAGACATTTGGTGCATTCAAAGGGTGTGCAGAAGTTGACATGACCGTTGGATTTTA
Organism: Triplophysa yarkandensis; assembly: GCA_033220385.1. Classification (NCBI taxonomy): domain Eukaryota; kingdom Metazoa; phylum Chordata; class Actinopteri; order Cypriniformes; family Nemacheilidae; genus Triplophysa; species Triplophysa yarkandensis. The sequence goes on from CM065658.1 coordinate 20,068,850, forward strand.
TGTATCAGGGACTTACAATTCAGCTTGGGGTCAAAATATAATTACTGACACGAGACCACAGCTCACAAAAAGTTAAAAATTCCTTTAAAACAAAATCTCAAACAAATACCTGAGTTTAAGGTTTTGCATTGATTTTTCTTACATGTATTATTCAGACTATAGAAAAAGCATTCAAACTAACGGAACATCTGCTGAACATTCTTCTGTCTTTAACTTTGGATCTGAACGTGTGTAACTTGTTCTGAACTGTGCCGTGACATTTTTAAAAGACTAAAAAAGAACCTCATATTTCAATCTAATTAATAAAAGTTAAATGGTGTCCTGAATACATAACCTGAATTCCTCTGCTGTCTTTTATTTTTAAATGAAACGCTTTCATTTTTATGGAAGACCAAATGCTTCATCACCTTGACTTAAACACGCGAGTAACAAACAAGCCCGCAAACACACTTCAAATGCACACAGTTCAGATCAAATGCAAGAGTTTTTCAGTATAGGGGAATCGTGTCGTCGACCTGCGACCTTTAGCAGTTGTGGAGATGATGTGCCGGTTTCTTTGGGTAAATGAGTTTTGTGATCCGATGAAATTTGGAAGTACTCATCACAAGGCACTTTAAAGAACACACAATGCTCTACTTTTCGCCACCTTAAATATGAAGACCACTGAGGTCTCCAGCATTAATAAATACAGTATGAGAAAACAACGCAACTCGTAAACTTGATTCACAGCTTGGTCCAGCCTTTAGTAGTCACTAAGACCTAAAATTCTTTTTCATCATGTTGACTATTTCCCAGATCGGCCTTCACGTCAAGCATCATTGTGTCACACAGTTGTCGCCCATGTCCTGCGCGTAACGGTCCGAAATCACCGTCCGTAACTCATCAATGTCTTTTCTTAGCTGACACACCTCCACCAGCTTCGTCCTCAGGCCGTCCTCCATCAGAGGCTTCTCGTTCTCTTCTGCCGAGCAGCTCATTGCTTGAAAAAATAGATCAAGATACAAGCCATTTAAACCACTGTCAAACCTTATAGAGATACATTTCTTTGATAATATACTTGAGTTTTACAGTTATCTTTTAATATTAAATAAGAATGAATATAAAGAGATTTCATAACTTTCATAACTTAAATGAATAATGAAAGACAATTCCCTAATTTGGGAAGTCTTTATCCTTTAAAATGATTGACATCAGTGAATTTTACCACTTCAAGACATCTCCACTCATAATAATTTTACATCCAATCAATAATTCCAACACTTATCCTAAAAAAACTCTAGGAAATCTTTGTACAGTTCTTGTTGTTTAGTGCTTGTATGGTCTAATTTTAAACTGTCATCTTTTGGTACTTTTAGATGTTTGTTAAGGAACCTTGGCTCCTGGTTAAGAAACATCTGTCCTGTTTACATATTATTTGTTTATTTATTTTAACAGCCACAAGTATTTAGGTCATGTGTTTCAGACGGCAGACTGATAATCGACCTTCATATGTCTGTCTTGTTCAGTGGTATGTGTGTGCTTGTGTTTTAACATTTCTTCTGGGGTTTCTGTATTAACCTGATGTAGTTTGATTTTGAGAGTCTGGAACTCAAGACAAAAGATCCCTTTAAAGGGAAAGAGATATGAGAGGATGGGTGGAGATGTGAACAGATATAACGTTACTTGTGTCATTAAGTGCTTAACAGAGTAAAAGAAAACCAGTGCCACAAAGAAACCAAATACACTCCACAAATGACTATAAATTACCCCTTAAGCTACACTTAAAATGTGCGTCTAATGTGTGATGTTAATAAAATGTGACATATTTACATTTGATGCCGAGAAGCAGGGCCAGGTTGGGTTCTTTGCCTTGAGCTCTTTGGGTGAGAACACTACAGAGACCCTTAAGATCCAGCAGACACAGAGACATCTCCTTTAACAAGGGCCCAGCCTCCTTCAGACTGGATCCCGGGTTATCATTCAATGAATCCTCATCCATCCGCCTTCGGTCCTGTGTAAACAAAATCGAGAAAAAAGTCAGACACCTTGTACGGACCTCACACGAACCTCTGCTGATGATTGTGATAATGCAATAATGATTACCAGCGTACATGACAAACGTGCTGTATCTGTACATCATAACCTGCAGTGTTCAAATGAAACATTGAATCTGAAATCTAAAGCAGCTGTTTGGGAAGATTGCCTGAATCATTAAATGGTCAGAGGCAGATCTACCAGCACTTACACAGCAGGAAAGAAATCACATAAACACAGCAGGAAGTGTGCAGTAAACCACTGCTTAAATTCTATGTAGGTTTCTGTAATGCACGATCGGCGTGTAATACATCATCACAGACACAGAGTAAATGTCAAGGGCATAGAGGACACGGATATTATTTAAGAGGCGGAATGAACATAAACGATCTCAATCAGAACTTGCCTTTTTAAAACTATCAAATGCATATTGTCAAATGCCTGTTGCAATGTTTTGTAATATAAGATAGATTTTTATATTTCATAATTTGGCACATATGTGATCAGAGGTTCAGAGGTCGTACTGATGAAATTTTAAATGGTGAAAAAACCAAATGTGATTTTTCTGGTTCTGTTCTAGTTACAATTTTTCAGAATAATATAATAAATTACTCTAGACACTTTGACCTTGTACAACTTTCTTTTACAAAACAAAAAATATAGTTTGAAGAATGTTGGTAACTGGCACCCATTCACCTGCATTGGTTTTGTGTTCATACAATAGAAGTAAATGAGTGTCACTGCTGTTTGGTTACCAACATTCTTCAAAATATCTTCTTTTGTCTTCTGCGGAAGAAAGAAAGCATACAAGTTTAAATTGAAAGCGTTATTATATTGTATTGTTTTTCTAAATTACATCTAAATTAGGAAATAACATACAGAAAATGAAATGGAATCTAAAACTGTGTGGTTTTTTGGGGACCCAAAATTATGAGGATATCAGCTTTTATCGAAATCTTTTCATTTGTGTTCAGCACAAGAAATTATTTATACAAGTTTGTAACAACTGCAGGGTAAGCAAATAATGACGAAATGTTCATTTCTGCCAGAACTATTCCTTTATATTGTGTTTGGATCTGTGTGTAAAATCCATGAGAAGACTTGGCCAGACAGAGACCATCAGTTATTGAATCTGGCCTGTCTCTCCAGTCCCTTTGAAACTACAAGTTTATATTGCACGACCACAGCCTCTCTCTCTAACGTTCAGACGACTCGACTGTTATGAACAACAGAAGGACTTCTGAGCTTGTAACTTCAGTGTTTACCTACACACTTTCTTTATAGACATACATTCTCATAAAATGGCTCTTTCGTGCAAAATCTGCAAAGCTTAATATCTGCGATGTCAAATTGGCTTGTGGAATAAGGTGGATTGCTGTACCTGCTGAAGGCTTAGAGAAAGGTTTTCAAGCTCTTCCTCACGTTCCACGAGCTGTTTCCGAAGCTCCTGCGTAATCCCTCTCTCCCTCTGCAATCTCTTCTCAAGCGACTGGGAAGAAGACCAACATGACGTTTAGCATCTTAACCGAAGCTCCTTCTTACCACTCAACTCAACACAAGCGTCATAACCATACACCGTCTCATTGTCTCTCTATCAGTGAATAAGAGACACTGATTTGAGCCGCCCATCATGACGCAAATCATCTGACATAGAGCTTCAACAAAAGATGAAAATGAGCACTCACCGTCACCTCCAGAGTGAACTTCTCAATCTGCTGCTTCTGATTGTCGATGAGCTGAAAAGAAAAGATTCAGATGGAATCAGGCGTGTGTGCTTGTGAGATTGAGTGTCCTGAAGTGCATTGTGGGAATTCTGTACCATGCTGTTTTGGCTCTGCTGTTCTAGTAATCGAGTGTTCTCTCTCTCCAGCTGCTTAAGGTCCATCATTGGCAGCCGTACGCCGTCTTCCAAACACTTCTCCACTTTTTCTTGCAGGCTACACGCGGACATATGTTTGTCAGTTACATCAAAGCGGTTTCATGAATTTGAGGTGATGACCTCACTGCACTTGTTTTACCTCTGAACAGCTGCCACGAGCTCTTTCTCCCTCTTGGATTGAGTCTCTATGAGAGCTTCTTTCTCCTCCAGCAGGACTCTGTTCTCCTCCAGCTTCTTCTGCAGCTGGGTGATGGTGTCCTCAAGCGCTCGAGCTTTCCCCTGAACCTCCTCCAACTGGAACACAGAGATGAGTACGTTAACACACATAACTTCATTTATGGTCAGTAAGAGTTAGCAGTGATCCATCAGGACAGGGAGGAGAACGTCACGTACCTGCTGAGCCTGCGTCTGAACTTCATCCAGAGAGGGAAGATCTGCCAGGTATTTCTCCAGCGTCTCGATGCGTTGTTGCTTCTCTTGATTCTGCTCCTGCTCACGTTGGCATTTCTTCTTCAGACTGCTGATGTAGCGGTCGCGAGTTTTCATCTGGGCGGACAAAAAAAGCTTCTCTTAACTGCTTTGTTTAAAAACCAAGCGTGCTCCCTGGAGAGGCGTTATTTTAAAGAGATAGCTCACCCAAAAATGTCATCATTTACTCATTCTAAACCAGTTTGACTTTCTTTTCTTCTGCAGAACACAAAATAAGATATTTTGACAGATATGGAACTCAATCACTTGTACTGTATAGACACGGAACCAATGCAAGTTAATAGATGCAAGGCAGCAACATTCTTCAAAATATCTTTCTTTGTGTCATACATGTCTAAAAACAAGAGGGCGAGTAAATCACAGACTCTTCCTTTTTGGGCAAACTATCACTTTAAGAGATGCTCAAGCTGGTTTAAAAGATCACAATCTTCTATATCTTTATGATGAGAAGTCGATCCCATCATGCACTGCAGCGAGCTCAGTGATGAAGAAAGAAAAAAAGTCTCACCTTCTCTTCTAGTTTTTTGATGTCTTCTGTGTATTTCTGTGTGTTCTGTTTGAGAAACTCGCTGAGATGAATGACCTCCAGCTCCGCCGCTGTTAATTTCCGGCCCAGCTCACCGTTCTCACAACACATGGGGCTCATCCTCTCGGGCAGCTGAGACTTTGGACTCTGGCTGGATACGGGACTGTTGTATGGAGAGTCCTAGGAAGGAGAAGAACTGAGTACTATATACTTTTACAGACTAGCTGGTTGACTAGCAAGTCTCATCAAAGTCGTGATAAAGTAGGGTTTATCATTCTCTAATAAAAATATTGTTTTGGGGGCAATCAGAAATGCTGTGTTATTTAAAACCAGCCTGATGGAACAGAATGCAGAGGTCCCAAGAGGCTTTTCTTAAAGTTGGCAAAACACAACATCCAAAGACGACCATCTGCATGAGTTAACAATTTAAAAATAGTCGAGGACTTCAGTTGGTTGATATTCAATAACGGATTTTGAAAAATGTTGGTGACCAAACAACACTGGAGCCCAGTGAATTCCATTGTGTGGATACAAAACCACCAACACATTTCCCAAAATATCTTCTTTATCTTCGTTCCACTGTATAAAGAAAGTCTAAAGAAAGAAGTCTAAAGAAAGTCTGATGGTGAGCAAATGCTCTCTTTACTTCAATTTCACAATATTAACCTTACAAAACATACCTTGGCTTTGAGCAGAAATGAATCATCATAGCGCCCCCTCTGGTTCTGCAGGACTTGTTGCGCCCGTAACTCATTTTCCCTGATCCTGGCATGAAGCTGAAGGATTTGTTGCTTTTGTCTACAATTCCGTAAGAAACACAAATCAGAAACATGCTCCAGTTTAATCAAGTTTTTCAAAATCTCTTTGCTAGTATTCCGACAAATGTTTCAGGAATACGGATGTGATGGCTGGAGGCTGTTACTATGATATGGATGACAGAATTGCTTTAGTAAGAAATGTTTTCACAAATATAACACTCATTCTGGCTTATGGCTTTAAGCAAAATAAGATATTTGTGTTAAATAGATGAAGTTAGAAATATTAAAACATAAGCAGGATCATAGAATTGAACAAAGTGCCATCTAGTGGCACATCTTTCAAATAGTTCAAAAATAAGAAAAAAACAATAAAGAACACACAGAAAAATGCTTATCAATGTTTGATTCTGATGCTTTTCAAAGAAAACATGTCACTAAACCAAATAAATTGTATTTAGTCCCTTTTAAATAAATAACAGCAACTAAAGGTCTGCAAAAGGGTGATGTCTTCCGTGTTTTTATTTGATGCTATCTTCCCATTTGACAATTTAAAATATAAAATGGGACCAACAATTATATAGAATGAACTGTCATTTTTTGTACGAAGATATTTTAATGCATCTGCTACAGCTAACAGCTTGATGTTTTCCTGTTCCCTCATGTGTGATTCTTGGCAGGTATGAAGGCATGATGTGGTGTGTGTCGGTGTGAGTCTGTCTGCTGTGTGGCATTTGTGCCACTGCCCTGTCCGTCACAGCTGACATGAGAGCAAGGCATAATGGTGGGCAGCATTGTGCTATAATAACATCTGCTCAAGGTCACAGCAGTCACTGTGAGGTCACCCTCCCAACCACAGCTGACATCATGTCAAATTATTACAATAATATTATAGCACAACCTTCTCTGCCACCTGTCTAGAAACAAGAGCTAATGATGGGTAGAGGAAGAGGAGGGGGACTCACGCCTCTTCAACTCATTTATATTTAATATTATTTAATTAAATAAAGCATTTATAGAAATTTGATTTATATAGTGAGGGCATTTGTTATCCAATACAGAATTTTAAATGGCTGTTAAATCATTGAAATATTTTTAGATTTTAAAGATTAATGTATTTCCTGGCTAAAGGATAAAAATGATATAAAATTTTAAAGCATCTTTTAGCCTCTTCGAATCATATTCATATAACTAATAATATTAGTATATCTACTTAATCAGAAAATATTTTTAACGTAAAATTATAGTTCAAAAATTATCCAAGAGTAACAGAGGGTTACGTCATTTAAAAACTGCCTCCAAACCATAACACATTGATAGTTATGTGCTAAAACTCATAAAAACGTAACAAATGATATATATTGTACAATAATATATATAAATAAATAATATAGAATAGTAAATATCTAAATAAAACCAGTTTGTTTACTCACCGGTCGATCTCCAGCTCTCTCTGCCTCAGGAGTCCTTCTTTAATTTTCACTAGAGTATTGACTGGCAAAGACGTTCCACTCAGCGTCTAAAACCATAATTACAGCATTAGAACACTTCATTCAGTACACACTCAGGGTCAGGCTTGTGTGTACTTCTGTTTAACACACTATAATTATCATACTCAGTCATAATAACCATCAACCAGACACAAACTGCCATTAAACCCTTCAGCATCACAGTAAACTGCACAAGCCTTTGAAACCTCGTTCACACAGAACTTATAGTTTACAATGTTATATGTAAGGCTTTAATATTAAAGCATAAAATTATAAGGAAATCAAAATTAACAATGAAAATATTAGGCATATACTTGATCTTTAAAACAAAATATACTTTAAGGTACAATGAAGCATTCTAAGAACATTTAAAAACATTTCACGTGGCTTGGTAAATATCACTAAAATAAACAGTTATATTAAATTAAAATATATTTTTTGGTGGAAAATATTTGAATACAAATATTTTTATTATTTAAAATATCTCTAACTGTTATATACACCTTTTATTTTCTGTGAATTATATATCTACATTTAAATAATATAATTAATTTTAAAGCTTTTAAAAAATAAATATTTTAAATATATTACAAATTGTAATGTATGCGTCAATTGTTTCACAGTAAAATTTAATTAAGTGTATACAATATAAAATGTTAAATCAAAGTTAAAAGTATACTTTTAAAGTAAATAGAAATTGACAGTGAGTATTAAAGTGCTAAACTAAAAATTGTGTATTGAATTACTAAACTTTACTATTAATACACCTATAAATTCACTAGAAGTTTAGTTTAATTACAAGTGTACTACTACAAATTTATATACTGTATACTATAAGAAAACTGTTAGCAAGTAAAAAGTGTTACTAAAAACTAAATCTACATATGTCCACAAGTGTAGTAAACTTTTACTAAGTTACTATATAAAGTTAACATTTGCAAACCCTGTATACTCAATTAAAATGAACTTCAATGATATGTTAAGGTTATGTTAACACAACCATTACAAACAATCAGTTGTGTTAACCTCATGCATATCAACTCTTTTAAATAGTCTGTATTGTATTATTTAGGCCACCTCTCTACCGCAGATTTGAGATGCCACCAGGCTTACATATGCCCAGCCCATAAATGCCCCACATATCGCTGGCACACTCCGGCCTACAAACATGTCTTTATTTGCCTCTGGAGAGATTTTATTCCCACTAGCAAACAGCGTGTTGACAGGAAACAGGTGGCGTGTTCTTTGTCCGCTCTGTCACCTCTTCACATAGCTATGGATATTTTTAACCTTAACCAATTGTTAAACACACAAATATATAGTATGAGCATCTGAACAAAGGGACTAGTCCCGGTCATGATGTTAATTGATTGAAAGTGTATAACTTAGAAGAACTTTATTCTTCTGAAGAAGATATTTTGAAAAATTAATTGGGGGTTCTGTGTCCACAAAATGGTGGTCAGTTAGGGGTCAGTGTTGTACCAACATTCTTCAAAATATCTCATTTTGTGTTCTGCAGAAGAAAGTCATACAGGTTTGGAATGACACGAGGAAGAAAAATTTATAATTTTCATATTTGGGTGAACAATCCCTTTAAATCTCTCTTTTAATGCAGGTTATTTATATGCACAGAGCATCCTATACATCTGCACCGGTCTATGTCACCACACTATGTCATAAAGAAAATGATGACAAATGATGAAAACAATGCATTGCAGAAGATAAACACTGATGAAAGCCAACAGATAGAGTGTCTGTCGTCTCTGGAACATGGACATGTAATGAAAATAAATGCCCGTGTTTACCTCATTTTATGCCGTGGCATAAACTAAAGGCTTTATGAGTCGGGGCTCTGTCTAAACTTATTCCTCCACCTGCTCCTCAATACTCCAGACTCCAGTCTTCTGTTTGTCTCTCTCCACACGACCGTTTAAACAGTCGGAGGCACAACAGCTGCACGAGGAGACGACCACATTCATTAAAGCAGACTGATGCCAGAAAATGACAAATGATGTGATTTTACTTAAAACCCAACTTAGAAACCAACTAAAACAGAGTTGCAAATGAAACCTCAAAAAGAAAGAGAAGATATTTCGAGAAATGTCACAGGAGTGTTGTGTCCAAACAAATAAAGTGGGTGTCGGTTGGTTACCCGTATTCTTCAAAATATCTTCTTTTGTATTATGCAGAAAAACCAAAGAAATCCATATAGATTTAGAAGTCTCCTCGGCTATGACCTCTAAGCCAATGATAGGTTTATGAACTACTTCTCATATCTGTGACTCTTTAATAAATGTGGCATCCAATAAAAAGAGTCTTTGCCTCCACAGGCGGATGTGGCCCTTGGGATCAGGATACTCATATCCACTCCCTAAAATGTATGAAAGAAGACAGCAAAGGTCTGATGGCTTTGGGCTATGGTACTCAACAGCTACATTCTGTCACATTGCACTGCTAATCTGCTGTCAGTTCCCTGAACTCTATCACACCCCGTCCCCGCCTTCTCTCTGCGGCCCTCCAGACAGCAGTACATCAGCCTCCTGACACAACGGGCAACACAGGAGACACGATGGCTGCATTCGACGGGGCGGTACCCAGAACCGACTGTAATTTGGGATGCGGGATAAATTAGTCCGCTGGGATGTTTGTGTATGATTTGCAGGGGAAATCTTCATGAGGAGCTTGTATCACAGAAACAACTGTTACATGTTATTTAAAAAATATTAAAGCAGGTATAATTTATTTTGACCTCTTTAAATTGCATTTCAACATCCTGTTAACAAATGCTGTGATATTTACAGCCACATAAAAAAGTAGAGGGCATTCAAAATGCTTAATTGATCCGCATGTATTGGGATCATTTCAATTCAGATCCTGTTGAATTTCAACAAAATCAAAACTAAGAAGGGATATAAAGTCATCCAACAGCAAAGACTGAAAGCCTCCAGATTATCACATGACATTTTTTACAACTTTTTCTTTTCTTAAAAGAAATTGTATTGTTGCATGACTTAAAAGTGAATGTATACTTTTCTTTACCGTGAATCGGTTCAGGAAAATGATATTCTGTTATTTCTGTAATAAATTTCTCAAATTTTAATTTTTTGCAAATAAATGCAAACACAAACAACAGTTTCTTGGAAATTTTGTAGAATTATTGTTAGTTCACTGGAAGAAACATACACCTATCAACATAACTAAATTCTGTCTTTTTAATTTGTTCTGTAGCTGTAAGTACATATGCGTGATCTGATGATGTACATCCGATTGGAACTTCCACAAAAGTGAAATCATGCAAAAAATCTACAGGTGCAAGTACAAAAATGAGCAGCTAGTCGATAGAGCTTTGTTGCAGATTCTTCTTGGTTCTTCCAATGCAATGACATTCAGTCATTTTCAAGAATAACCCGAGCATCCGCACAACTCAAAGGCATCTCCGCCTGTGCGTCCCGCTGACAGCTGTTGAATCCAGAAAGCGAGTGTGCTAAGCAGAACAACGAGGTGAGACCTGAACGTATTGCACCCAACATGAAAACTTTCCAGCGCTGGCCAAAGGGCATGACACGGCGATTGGACAATAAGTATGCGAGCGCATGGCAACCGGTCTCGAACATGCCATAAACGTTCTTTGAATGAGATTCAGTGAGCAAGGTCACTGGTAACAACCGACCTCATGCATTTTAATAAGCCTGACTATAAAGATCAGCATGTGTTCCCTTCACATAACCGACAGCTTTTAGTCCCTTTTCACTGAGAGTACAATAGAAGCAGAAATGGAAAAATGACTCATTGGATTTGCATACAGTAAAAGTCAAATGGTATTCATTTTCTTTGGTTACCAACATGCTTCCAAATATCTTCTTTTGCAAATTCCAGCAATCACGAGAAAAGTGATAAACCTGGCATTTAAGAGTGCGCTTCGGTGAGAAGGGCGAGAAGTGAAGGCCCGATTAAAAGTCCCCGCAACACACTCACGTTCTTCACTTCCACACCGCTGCCCTTTTCAATAATGTTCTCTGAGAGCTTCCCTGACTCCGGCGAAATGAAGCTCCATATAAGGAAGAGGCTGTTTCCATCTCAAAATAGACCTCCAACAATGACCAAAAAATGCAAAATAGAGTTCTCAGAGCCCCCTGGATAAGTCTTTAACTGTAGGTTAAAGAGGTGTACAGAGTCTGTTTTATAAGCGATCTTCTCAACAGAATGGGTCATTCTGGGTCATTCACACGGTTCTGGCCACAACATCAATCGAATATCTGTATTAATCCTCCGACTGTAATCTCCAGTGAGATCGGGAGCCACCAGATACGGTTACAAAGTAAATTCAACCCGAGCAGAAACTGAGAAACCAGATGATGCACGAAACAAATTGGAACAGAGAGAATATTTCGCTTATGCAACTTCTTATGAATTCAAAAGCTTGTTAAGACATTTTCAAATTATATAAAGATATCATTTGACTTAATTTGACGGTCATTTCATTCAACCTCAACTGTGCATGTAAATAACAATACACAAAACCAGACAAATGATTCCATTAGAGAGGGAATTCAGCATGCTATTCATATCTGGGGATGTCTAAATAAAAGATGGGAGAAAAAGTGAGAGATCAGAGCCCTCCTACGCATCTCATCCACCCTCCTCATATACTCCACCCCTTCGATTGTCCCTCCATAAACTTCTGAACTTCCGGATCACTGACAGACTTTTCTTCTCTCCAAATCATAACAGCAGGATTGAACTTCAGTTTCCCGACCATCCATCTTCAACATCAGGTACACAGTATTTTCTTGTTGGAAGTGATGGATGGGCAAATGATGCACATATTTTATGATTATTAAAAGTATGAAAGTTACATAATACGTAAAAAATCTGAAATTAAATTGTTAAGCACTTATATAATAATATTTATGAAAATGTTTCCCTAAAAACATTGAAACATTTTGTCTTTAATCAAAAAAGTTATTGTTTAAAAAAGCGGTTATATGAAGTAGTATGTTACAAAACAGTATTTATAAGTGCTTTTCTAACAATATTATTGTGTTTAATAGAAAAAGTTGATGACAGAGAAAGATATTTGGACAAATGCTTGTAACAAAAAAGTTCTGCATTCCCATTGTCTACCATGGTAGAGAAAATAAAAATAGCAGTAAATATTAGCCCATAAATCTTGCTGTCCAACGTTCTTTAAAATATCTCATTATATGTTCAATTGAACGACAAAGTATTTTTTTCTACAATCTTAGTCAATGATGTCCAATAACAGGTTATAAGCATTCTTCTAAATATCTTCTTCTGTGTTTGTAGTATTGTATACAGATTTGGAAACTTATTTTATCCATACCTTTGGTTACATTCTTCACAGCAATATTTTGTATAACAATAAAAGCACTAACCACAACTTACATTGAGTGAAAAACGATACACAAATATAATGTATGTTAAGTTTACAGACAGATCTATTGATGTTTTCTCCGTCTTCTTTACGATAAATCACAATCCTGTAGTTTGGTTATTTTGGTCCACTTTTATAGCCGACGTTCTGTACATTTGTGAAACAGGAAAGCCAGTAATACTGTCCACCCAACACAAATCCGTCCGTGACTCTAAAGTCACACAAAACTCGTCACATTTGCCCAGCGCTCTGAGATGAATCAACCCTTCATAATAAACAAAACTGAGAATCTCCTGTACCCTGGCAGAGCACAAAAACCTTAACAGAAAGGAGACTGAGAACATCAAATTTCACTTTAGTTTTGTCTGAAGCACAAAGTTATGCAATGAGGATGCTTAAGAAATATTTAAAGTTGCATAAATGTATGTCAGGGATGAGGAGGAAACTCAGAGAAGTGCAATACTTTACATTCTTTATTCTCTCTCCGACAAAATATATAAAGTTCCATTTTTAAGGCGAATATTTTTGTGTAAAATGACGTCTCCCACAGGCATCCTTCTACCTGTTAAGCAGTTAAGTCTTGTGAGGCGTTACCCTGCCAAAAAACATCCCTGCATTGCTTATTAATGCCATCATGGAAAGTGTTGGAAGTGCATTTACTCTGCCTCCGGTGGAGTTATTTGTATGGGGAAATTGCCAGAAGAGAGCAAAAAATAAACACACATAAACATGCGCAGGCTTGGGAAAATCTGCGGCCAGCTTTTAAAATCATTTCCTTCTTGGGTCTGATTCCATCTTATTTTTGCTGTATTTTTTTCTCAATCTTGGCAACGTAGACTGTGCATTTTAATGGTGCACTGTTTTTGCCAAATGATGTCCTGAGAGAGTTCAGAAACCAAGTCGGATTCCTATGTCTGTGCACGTCTGCCGAAACACGATACTGTTGAGTAAATCTATAATGTTCGATAATATTACCTACATTTCTTGTACATTTTTCATCTTTATGAGCATATGATCATCTGATGTATAAAAGACTGATGTCTTTAAAAGTATGTCACAAACTCTCTTCACTTCATCTAGATATTTTTGTAAACATCCACCTTAAAAATCTGAGTCTGTTCAACATAAACCAGTCTAAATATTCTGACACCAACTTGTTGTTCATGCAACCATTCGAAATATGTTATCGTGAATGACCATTTATGTAGAAGGATAATCTGGAAGTGTGAAGAGGTTTGACCTGCTCGAGAAGAAGTTAATGACATTATCATTCTCAGTAGTGATGGGGACATGACCCTTAGGCTGTCACTAAGAGTTGGAATGCTCTAGGCCGTGGTGTTGACAAACATTTATCCTGAGCCTGTCATCACAGGCGGAGCTTTAAACTTCACCAGGCCACGTGAGCCATATGCCGGGCGCCAGGAAAACTTTAGACTCTATAGTCCCTTTCCAAACACTGGACGGATGCAAAAATCAAAACCTGGACCTAACCTGCCGAACCAAAAAAGATATTTTAAGAACATAAACCCCCAGCATAGTAATCACACTTCCAATACAAAACCACATTTTTCAAAATATCTCCAGATTGTTCCACCAACAAGCAAGTCATGATAATCGGGTAATATTTATTTGAGCTTGTTCTTGTGACCTTGCCGTTGCTAGGGAAATGCTCACTTGCTTTGCAACATGAAATCATGCCCAGTCTGACGCTTCCCAAGAACATTAGATATCCGGCATATTCCGTACTGCAAAAATAGACACAGGCTTCATCTCCAACAACAAAAACATTCCAGGCCTTCAACAGTCTCTTGGCAATAAGTTTAATAGATTCAGGCTCAATGGGGATTCTGAGTAAGAGCTGGCCACAATTCACTGGAATATTGTGACCATCAAAGGTCATTCCTAAGAATAACCTTTGACGCGTTCCGCGTGCAGAACAGATAACGGCACACAACAGCCCATGAGAATACAGGCCACAGGTGCTCTCGTATCCATAACATTACTCATGAGATGATCCTCAATCTGCAGAAGAGGATCTTCAGAAACGTCCCTGCAGATCTGAGAAAACAGCCTGAAAGATAAACATGTCTATGAAGAGAGATCCTCGACATCTAATCGAGTGTATCCTCTCCTGACAAAAAGGTTTTTATCTAATCTTTTCGGAAAGTGGTAAATCCTAATTTGGGCTGTTTTGAAGCACATGTAAATCATGTATTTAAAGATATTTTTAAAAATCTCTCTTATTTACTTGGAGCCAAATAAATGAACAGAAACATAAACCTAAGCACTGACCCTGTTAACACAATCACTAGTTGAAAGAAATAGAAAAAACTCATATCCTGTATGTTGGTTACAGTCAAATGAGATCGCCAAAGGGGAACTGTTAATGTTTTTAATTAAAACATTATTCTTTTAATCGTTTCTATTATTAAGGAAGTATGATTTTTTTTCATTATTAAAGGAATATGATTATTTTTTCATCTTTTTAATATTAAAATAATATTATTTTGTATTTATTAAAGGATTACTATTATTGTTGAACTATGAATTAATCTTTATTTATTTCTTTTAATTATAAAAGGATTTTTTTTATTCCATTGACTCATCTTTAGTTTTTATAGAGGTCTGTTCTTTATTTTTGATTAAGGATTGCTATTATTTTTTCATTTTTAAAGTATAATTTTTATTTTTTTCATATTAAATAATCTTAATTCCGTTTTATATTAAAGGATTGATTTCATTTATGCTATATATATATATATATATATATATCGTTCTATATCTTTTCAGTTTTAGAAACATATCAATCCTCCTTATTATGTAATACATCAGAAGCTGAACTTCTAAAACCCTAGTCTCAAATCTGATCTTCTGAATCATTCAAATCTGCATCAATACCACTTCTGGAAAATTTGTGAACACTCATTTATTTCCTTCTTCCCATCAGCATCCGTGTCCACGGACTGCCTCTTCCATCACCACGGAAACCGGCCTCTTTCCTCCCTGCACGGCTCTTCACTCCACCTTGCGGTACTGCCGTCCCTCCTCTCTCTCTCCTCCGCACCCCTCCCCTCTCTGTGCACTAAGTTTGAGCGTGTGACCGTCTCAGCATGGAGCGGGTGCAGCAAATGACGCGGGCGGCAATGCGGCGGGCGTCCACCATCGAGGTCCCTCAGCAGGCCAAGCAAAACATGCAGGATCTCTTCGTCAACTTCTGCCTCATCCTCATCTGCCTGCTTCTCATCTACATCATTGTCTTGCTAATGTGAGCGGGAGGGAACACAGTTTTTCCCTTTAACCATTGCTGGTGAAGGTCTGCATAGAGGGGGCGACACAGGGAAGGGCGGGATATTTAACATTCTATTTTAAAGAGGGGTCTTAGGGGTCTAAGAGTGCCGTTGTACACTGCATGGTTTTTGTTCAAATTAAATTTGTGTAAATAGCACATTGGGAGAACAGAACAGATATTTATATCTAAAAATATGCCAATGCACTTCAATTATAAAATCTGACAGGCCATAGAGAGAGCTCTGTTCCAAACCTATAAGGCTTCCTACAAACCGAAAGATTAAAATCTTGCTGCAATGCAATCTGGATTTGCAGGTGAAAAATACAAAGTATGGTGCTTTCCAATTTAATCAAACTGTGCATGCTGTTTGCAAATAACACTTAAAATTAAATAATAATTTAAGTGTTCTATTTGAGGACACTAGTTAAATGAATTGGTTGCACTGTATGAATCACCTTGCATAGACAGAAGATGGCATTTACAGCATATTTTATGTGCCCTGTTGGCCTATTCAAGGTCACTTATTCTAGAAAAGCTTTCTAGGTTTCATAACAGAGCAAAAACATCTTCACCCTGCATTAAAAAATCACTAGTATGTATAATAAACAGTGTTTGTAGATTTTACAACACATATGTTAAGCACCCAATGAGCTCTAAGTCTCACTAATGCAAATATTAGAATAAGATAAATAGGAACTAATCAGGGATACGTTCATGTTGTTCAACAACGCTGGTCTCAGTGGTCCAAGTTCTGCTTCCAGGGACTATGTTCACTGTGAACTGATGCTGCATGCATGCGTCTCCACCTCCCGTCTCCACGTCCCGTCACCACCCCATCATGCATGGCACCTTTGGCCCAAGAGATGACGTCTGGGCTTCTTTAAGCACTGTGGCAAACTTTAAGTTCACTTGCTCAATAAACACGACATGATCACGTGTGGGCTATAAAAAGTTTGCTGCTTTTGTGTTTTGATTCCCAATTTACTAATGGAATTATGTATAAAAAAATGCTATGTTTTTCATGAATAAGTCACAGGAACTAGCTGATGAATCTCATGAATGCAGACGTTAAAACACTCCAAAATTAAATAAAATATTTGTGACATGCAAATATGAAACCTGTTTAAAGGACTTATAAGAATATAATAATTTGTTGGACTGTTGTAGTGCTGATTTCCCATTCTATGCATTTATAGAAAATATTTTTCTATGTGCATTATTTGACAGTCTTCATGAGATTCATACACTCAATAATGAATAAAAAGTTCAAAATGTGTTGAAAAAATGCTCATATCAGTATGTCAATCACGTTTAGCTCTTTCCACGGCATGTGAGACATCACACCGCAATGTAACCCGCACCAATCTGAAGACACATCGACAACCGGCTATATCTCAAAACCAGGATTCTTCAGACGAGTCAACACTTCATCTGCCCGGTATGGATCTAACCAATAACCGTGGACTGAACCTGCTGCTCAACTTCCTGTTTATTGTTGTGGCTCTACTGATCATGCTTATTCTGGTCAAGCTCATGTGACCCGGATCGTCAAAATGACAGAGGTTGGGTATAAAAGTAAAGAGAAGGAATATGTTTATCTATGGTCTAGGTTAAAAAAAATAAGACATATTTATATTCTGATGGATACGAAGTGAGAGCAGATAACTACTTGCTTACCACTGTGCTCTCTAGTGGCCAAAATTACATACACCATGTCCAGGATTAAAGCAGGATTTCTCTCTAAACAAGATTGAATTAAGCACAACGTCAAAAAACATTAGAACTAAATATCTGGGTGACCTCCTTGCTTAAATCAACAACCAAAAACATCACATCTGCTGAAGGGTTTATTTTCACCCATGAAAGCTGTTAATATGCACCAAATATAAAATATATATATATAATGCAGAGATTAAATATAAAATAATATCATATTTAATATCCCATACTATTATATATAAAGCTGTAATTATAATTAGTTTATCACAATGTATGTGACTATATAATAAGGTAAAAAATGCTTAAATTTTGACCTCTAATTTATCATTATAATCCTCACAATTTATACAAGTATAAAGATGATTAAAAAGTAAAAAGTAGTATTTTATGATTTGCCCACCCTTTGACTTATGACTTGAGTTGATGTGTAATGAATGGCAACATTATATGATAGCATAGAATTGAAAATGTTATTTCACAGTTGTTTAGAAACCTTTGAACACTTTAATTTCTGTGTTTAAATAAGGTCCCAGATTTTTAATGTGGACCCCACTGTACTTGTGAAATTTTTATTATTAAAGTGATGATGAAAAAGTGCGACTGAATAAGTTCTTATTTATTAATGATTTCGTTCTTGTGTTTTTTAAAAGTGTTTGTTTTTTCCAAAAATGAAAATTCTGTCATCATTTACTTCATGCCATCATGATCTTCTTTCTGTAGCAGGACACAAAAAGATATTTTTAAGAATGGGAACTGGCACCCATTCTCTTGAATTGTTTTTCCATATTAGTGAATGGGTGCCACTGCTGTTAGGCTACCAACATTCTTCAAAATATCTTCTTTGTGTTCTACAAAAGATGAAAAGTAAAAAAGTTAGGAAACAAGAGTGTGAGTAAATAAAAGAATTGACATGTTCGGCTAAACAATTTCTCCCATATTTTTCCATTTATATTTTCAGAATTTATTGTAGCATTGTTTCTCCACCAGAGGGCCCTGTGAACCTTCTTTTACATCTTAATTTTTCCATGAGCAAAAACATCAGACAGATCAGCTTTTAAATTCTTAATTTTCAATCTTTGCATTCTCGGTCGATCACACTTTCTCTCACCTGAGGGAGCTCTGTCTCCTGACGTAATCTCTCTCTCTGATGCTGTTCCTGTTGCCACGTGCCCATCCCGCATCCTTCGGGTCCCGGACGGTACTCCATCTGCTCGCTTAACCACATCTGAGTGCGTACAGCCGGCTGGATGGGAGATCCTCCCACGGCCTGGTGTCTGAGTGAGGGACTCCTCTGTCCGGGTCCCACCAGTCCGATTGTGGGGGTCTTGCTCTCCGGTAAGGCACTGTAGGTGAGGTCTAACGTGCTGGGCTTACGCGGAGAAGAACAGGATGAGTCTGTTTTACCCAGGGTGTTAGTGCTTCCCAGGTCATATTTATTCGAAATGTCTGTGTTGATGGATAGCTTATGCAGGCTCTTGGTAAGGAAGCTGTCTGAATACAGGGGGTCCTGACGGTAACCGTACAGCACGCCACGGTCCAGTGACCCGTGCGGGTCCACCCGGTTCGAGGGTCTCCCGGAAGGGGTGTTCTTTTCTTGTCCTGTGAGGCGGGTGAGGGAGGACCAGCGACGGACCGGCCGGGGGTCTTTCATGTCCAGGGGGCTGTCGAGGGGAGAAGGAAGCTGGCAGCTGCTCCAGGGACTGGTCGGGGCAGAGGGTGCACTGAGCTTGGAGTTCGAGGGTGATGGCATGACGTGAGCTGTGGGGATGGAACCTTGGGGGCGAAGAGGCTGGAAGGACAGCATGCAGCTGGAGCTGGAGTGATCTGAACAGAAAGAGAAAGAGAATTTAATTTGGCCACAGTAAGGCTTAACAAACAGACATGCTGGTTAGTTTCAGTTCTCCTCCAATCAGCTGCTGGTAGAAGAAAATAAACCTTTTTTAAACATAAACATTCCAGATGTCAATGAGTCGCAACATGTGAAGAATTAATTTACTTATATTAAAGAATTCACAAGTCTTATTGTTATAAATGTAAGATACTATATACATTGATAAAGATATATTGGTTAATACATAAATAAGATAAATTAATTTCAAAAATTTGAAAAATAGGTTAAAGATATAGTTTACCCCAAAATAAAAATGTTGTCATTATTTTCTCACAATTCAGTTTTTCCAAGCCTGTACACATCTCTACGTTTTGATTAACATATAGAAAAACACTTGGAAGAATACTTGTCACCAACATGTTTTAAGACCCATTCGACTCCCATACAAGGGAAAATTAATGTATAGTTTCTTGTTCTATTAAACACAAAAAGATATTTTGAAGAACGTAGGACAGCAAAAACATCTGGGGTTCTATGATAGTAAATAGGGTTCAAGAACAATTTGGTTATGAGCATTCTTCCAAATATCTTCTCTGTGTTAATCAGAACAAATAAATTGATACTGTCTAGGAAAAAAACAGATAGTAAGTTGTAAGTAAAATGATAAAATAAAATAAATTACATTTTTGTGTTTAAGTTTAGCAGGTTGAACACATCTATAAAAAACAACAAGAACTCTAAAGACAGTGACAATACAAAGTGAAGCACTTGGAGATGACCTAATACTGGTATCTCATAATGCAACAGGGTTTCCCCTGAATCAATTAACCTCTCCATCATCGCCTTATGAGACAAACCCATGCAGGCAACATGTCAAAATAAACACTGACCCACTCATATTGACTGACACTGGAAAATCAATGATCACATAATCAATTCAATCCTTTTAAAATAAGATTTTTTAAAATTATGTCATTGTTTCAATCTTATTTTTCTAATTGTAGGAAAAGTTTTCTCCGGTAATTCAAAGTCATATTCACAGGTCTTCTGAGAAATTTTAAAACTGGAGTCTGATGCATACAATCCCAACAGACTTTCATCTAATACATTTGGCACACAAAAATTAAAGGGAATAACCTGGTTTTCCAAACTGGACCAAATTATTTTTATTTCCAGTTTTGTTTGGTTGACAAAAAAAAAATATTTGGAAAAATGTTTGCAATGGAAATTTCACCATTGACTACTATAGTAGATATAATATTGTCTAATTGTATAAAAAGATAATTTAATTTATTGTTCTGTTGAACACAAAAGGAGATCCTGGGGCGCTATCAAATCATTTCCACTATGGTAGTCAATAGGTTCAGACATTCTTCTAAATATCGTTCTCTGTTTTCAAGAGAATTACAACACACCATACCTTACAGCCCTGCTGTTATCAACATGACAAATCTTTTCAGAATAGCACATTTTCAACCATTTACCCTTATATAGTCAAGACGTCTATAAAACTGTATTTGTAGCACAATGGGTTGGATGGGCCATTCCTGAGTGGTTGGATTAGGATGCCCAGAATAACCTCATCTGGATTTAATTTACGCTGTGGTGGAGGAGAGAGAAAAAGTCAGAGGAAAGCAGGACTGCTGGAGCCCGAGGCTACGGGTGCTCCAGTCCCAATTCTCAACTCATGGATGAGCGTCACCCGTCTATTACTGTTGACAATCATGCCAGGATCAGTCTAAAAGAATCAATCACAATATAGATTGCAATGGGACGGATCATTGACAATGATCAGATATTCAGATATTTGTTGTTGTTAATGATACACAAGGTCCGGAGCATCGGGATGGGCTGAACTGTGTTCAGTCTTTGCCTCTACATGAATATTTGTTTGTAGATCAATGAACAAATGTACTTTTTCATGTTATTTGGGTTTCTTGCTGTGTGTCTGAGCATGTTTGTGAGATTATGAATTTGGGTCACTGAATATCTCCAAAGCCCAGTTCCTCCATTTATAAATCATCAAACGTATACTCCTGTAACCGCCGGCTCGTTTCTGCACATTTTTATTGATGTGATGTTTAAAAAGAATGGATACTTAAAAAAGAAGTAGTAGTAAATCTGGACAGAAAAACAAGCAAACACGTGTCAATCATAGCATGATATTTGCTTAAAGGCATAGTTAACCCAAATTGAAATATTCTTTTATCATGTCATGTCATTCCAAACCTGTGCGACTTTCTACAGCAAAAAACAAAATAGGATTTTAAAAAATACATAAAAGACACTGTGAAAAGGGTCTACATCTTTAAGAGTGGTCTGTTAAAACTATATTTTACTCAAAAATAAAATTTCACCACTGACTCAAACAAACCTGTACAATAAAAGGAAATATGACAATGGTGGTCAATAGTGCCACTTGTCCTGCATTCTTCAAAATATCACATTTTGTGTTCGACGGAACTAAAAATGTAAAGCCTTTCTTCCTACTTTGTCAGTAAATGGTTTCCAAGAACTGTTTGTTCAATAATGATTTGGAATAACTCAACTTAAGTTAACAATGATAGAAGTTTTATTTTGAACTATTACATTAAGTTCTTTAAAATAATAATAAAATATTTCTTAATTTAAGAGATTAGTAAAAATCCACCACTTTAACAAAGACTATTTTCTTGCACATGAATGAAAAAACAATTTCGGCCAAACAAAATTCAATCAAATATGAAACTGCATTGCACACACTTAGAATACATAACGTAGCATCTGGTGGTGTGGGTCCTTATACAGCTAATAAATGGTCATCGTTCTTGAAAATAGAAATGGTAAATATCAAGAAATAAATGATTGATATATTGAGACTCTGGACTAAATGTGGCTACACCAGTCAGAGACTCCAAATATTGCACATGTTCATTTGCAACAGGGCCTGCCCAAGAGTCAGTACTTGGGGTTATGTAACACTTTAAAAGTGCCTTTGAGAGGTAAAGACAAGAGATCCACATTGCTGGCAACGTGGTGTCTATTTTTGTTTTGTTGTGATGCAAAATAGTGTTGTGTAACAATGCCTTAGTAGATCTAAAAATGAATGCCAATTTAAAATATTATAAAAAAATAAATAAAAAATATATAAAAAAATATATAAAATATTTGTTACAAATAAGCTTAAATACATTTAAAGCACACAACTAAAACTAAAATATTTAATTCTTATATAGAAACATAAAAACATTATGAATAACAATATGAAAAAAGCATACAGCTTGATTTTAGTAAATTTAACATACAAACAAAAAAATCGACAAACAAATGTTAATTTAAAATGTAAAAAATCTCAATTATGTTGGCTAAAGAAATTAACTCATAACAGTTTAAAGCAATTAAATGATAATAAATACTAAACAAAACTAAAACTCTTACATAACAAAATAAATAAATAATAAAACTACAAAAAGAACAAAAAATTTGCTGAATTTTAAACAATTACACAAAACAAAATGTTCTTAAAAATTCATATTATATTTATAGAATTATTATTTAACTCATGTTTTTATTATTATTTAGCATGGTGAAATCTATTCCACTGTTCTTGATACAGCAGAAATGCATTTAATCTGGGTGAGCCAGTTAAACCTGAAATCACTATTTAAAACTCATTTATTACGAATCATAAAGCAGAAAGTCACTATAGTATAAACATTGAGACTGTTGCTCAATAACATTCTGCTGAATATCATTGAGCAATCGAGCACATGATTCTGGACGAGTACACATTGAGTTTAATCAAAACACTCTCTAACGTTCTATGTTTAAGCATGTGCCGCATGCTCGTGGTCCTGGTGGTCTTGCCACATTAGCACATATTTAGCAGTCGCTCTTAGATTTCACTTTCATTAGCCTGGCGCCAAAAAGTCGGTTGCTAGGACCCGATGTGGAACTCAAGGGCACTGATCGTTGAAGACAGGACAAGTCTAATAAAAGATGACTCACATTATGAAGCAAGAACATGATCAGTTCTTAAAGTAGGAAAGGATTCTCGTAAAAGAATCGAGAAGATTAAACTGAAAAGTGCTTAACCTTTCTGAGAACATTTAAGGGTATAGAATATGTGCCCACACACCTCATCAAATTCTGCCTTCATTTATTTATCCTCTTGAAATCCTGTTTCTGTTTTCATCAAAAGATATTTTGAGAAAAGTGATGAATCAAGCAGTGGCACCCATTGATTTTATTGCATGCATTGAGTTGTCGCCAGTTATCTTCAAAATATCTTATTTTGTATTTTGCAGAAGAAAGTCATAAAATGACTGAAAGGTGAGTTAATAATGTTAAATTTTCATTTTAGGATGAACTATCACTTTTAATCATGTGAGAACCCGTTCAAAGTCCACGGTAAACAGGTAAACAAACTTTAAGTTGCAGTGATTTCTCTGCTTCACACAAACATATAATTATGATGTATGGATGTATTTGGAGAACTCTGGAAAGCTCTTCTCAACACCACACTACTTCTGTCAGCAGTCAGTATTTCCAGCTTGCTGTTGCGTCATCGACTTCCAGAAATTCCACAGAGACACGGTAAGAGGTTGATGTAACAAGTGAGAGGAGGAACTGAAACACGAGCGGACCGGTGCAGAACCAGCTCGCTGTCAGCTGAGCTCAAATAGTTATGTCAAACTCTGCGATCATTCCTGTAATTTATGTCAGACTGGACGAACGCAAGAAGATCTCCCGACATACCAGTTGGTACATACATAAACTTGTTGTCTGTTTAACAAAAAGCTGTTCGTCATCTATGATTTCAGAATTTTTTTGGGATTTTCGAAATTGTCGAAAAAAAAATCTTTTTAAAACCGCACAATGTGCACCCAACTTTAGACAGTGAAATGGAATTTGTTTTACAAATGTTATGCTTTTTGTGGTCATAAAAAGATCATATTTTTTAATTGGAAAATACAGTGCAGGAGTTTTAAGGATAACCCATCTATGTAATACTTTTAAATTGCTTGCCAGTTCCCGTCTCCATCCACTTATTATTTATCCGTATTATTATAATAAAATGGAGCAGAATAAAATAAGCTGAATAATTAAAGATGATTTGTATATTTGAATACTTAGCTTATTTTTTGTCAAATAACGAAGGACATTAAGGAAGGTCTCTAAAATGAATGCTCTGTACTGCAATACAAAGCGTAAATATATTAAGGCTAAACCACCTTTATAATACTTTAGACATTTTTTATTGACCATCATTATGTGTAAAAAAAGAGTAAACAAAGACCTATATCAACACAGTGCATTTTTAAATATTCTGCCATGTTCATATAATGAAGGCGCATAGATAGTTTTATTCCAAAATGACAAATAAAACTAAATAAATGGGTCCGCTCTTTACTGCAAACTAAACAGTAAGGGTTTGAGGCTAAACCCATCTTCATAATACTTTTAAAGTGTTTGAGAGTTTCAATCCCCATTCACATTAACTTCCTTTATGTTATATGTAATACATAAGACAGTGTTATAGGTATGGAACATAATGCTATATTTTATTTCCTTTTGGGCATCTTTTAAAGGGCAATCTACTGAACAAACATATCATTTACATTTTAAACGAAATTAGTCACATGTAAAGGTGATCGTCCCCTAAAAATCACATACACTGCATATATGCATGCTATTATGGGCTTGGCGTATCATGTTCTAGATTTGTAACAGGGCTGATGTTAGAGAACAGACAGACAGATGGTGTGTGGAATATTCTGTATAATCTCCGCCTGCCATTATGGCTAATGCTGGCGTAGTAAAGAGGGTAAACCGGGGTTGAAAATCTAAGCTAAAAACCCCCGATATCAGCAGTGCTTAAATGAGAGATGATGCAGTGTTTTCAAACTGGAGAGGATAATTATCAGCCTGGGGAATGAAATGCTGAGCTACTGTAAGGTGTGTTTGCTGGGGTGTACTCAAGGGGACGTGGAATGCTTACATGGGACTTGTGCTCGTGTTATGAAAGGAAGCAGAGAGCGATCATGCAGGGTAACCAACAAACAAACAAATGTGATTGTGCATCAGGCTCATCAACAATAGTCCTTCACCTGTGCACTGCCGGTTTCTGAAAGGCATGGTTTCCCCACAAAAATGTCTAATAAATGAATTCATGTCATTGCAAACCTGCGTGACACTTTCTTCAGATGATCTACAACTTGGGGATATAAATGGTGGTCAGGGTTGTTTGCTGAACAGCGACATTCTTCAAAATATCATCTTTTGTGTCCTCTAGAAGAAAAGAGACCGTGCAGGTTTGCAAGCCAAGACCTGCAACTGATGCTTTGTGACATTGAAGGACCTTCAGGGAAACAAAGAGAACTCCAGCGGATCAGAGCACACAGGCCCGAGAATATCAAGTAACAGAATATTTGATAATCACTTGATGGACCTAAAAGACAGCACCGCTAAGGTTACATCTAAACAAAACCAGACGTGAGGTACACTTTCAAGGGCACACCGACCACAAGACGTCCATAATCAGTTCCATTTCCTGTGATATTTAGTGGTAAGCGATGTGTGGCCAAGTCACGTGACTATGTCATATATTTACGCTCATAAAACGGGTTTCAAGATACCTCGGGTTTCGTGGCGAGACAATCGATTGTTTCCTCCCAAAGCATTTATAATGTGATCATTTCCTGTGTTGTCTTTACATCCCGTCGCCATCAGGAACTTTTTCCAAGCACTATGACTGCACGTCTATTGATCTATATCCATATCCAGTAAACTTCCATCTCTAAGACCCCATTGACGGGACAGCATCCTGTTTCTCTTTTTACTCTGTAATTCACTTATCTTCTTCCATTGAGAAGATTCGGATAAATGATGTAACGTGGCACTAGAATGTACGTGCTCCTCATTCATCATACATGCTCCTTCATGCCACTGACCCTGGATGGCGTGTCTTGTTTCATTCACGGCTTGTGAGATCCTGCACGCCATTTCTATATGGTATGGCTGGTAATGCATGTAATATAACATAAAATACTACACTGTACACTTAAACAGATGTCTGGAAAGTAAACAGAATGAATTACTTTTTGTTTGCTTTAACACAACAAACACACAGATGTGACAGATGGAACATCACTTCAGTTTCTACAGCTGGAGCCCGATGACAGACGCCCCAACCCTCAGGGGCAATAATAAAAGAGACCCGAATGCACAACGTCAAGGTTCACATCCAGCACAAAAGGGCCATCAACACTACGGTAATGACTCACATATGTCTCCCAAACAGATGAAAGGAAGTCCACGTAAAGGAGGGTCTATGTACGCGGTCCCTTTTTACCAAAACAGCGCCAATAAACATATGGAACAGTTTGGGTTAAGGTGGTGAAATGGCCCAGCCGGATAAGAATAAATCAGTCGGTGTTTGGATGAGAGAGGATTACAGAGTTCTGACCTCATTCGGTTTCCAATTCATTCAATCTCTTTTTAGCAACAAGCCTTTGAATGGAGAACGACAACATTCACAAAAGTAATTTCAGCAAATACAGCTGATATTTCTGTCGTTTTAGTATGCAAGACTGTTAAGAGACTGTTGGTCTAAATAGGCAACTACTAGCTTGTGAAACAGACCTGATGTGATTGGTCAATTCAATAAATCATGTGCACTTTGGATACTCGGAAACATTTTGTCAAATCAGGGTTTGTTTAGTTAAATAATGGGGGGATTCTTCTTTTTTTAAACACTTCTATCAACAAATTTCCTTTATATCAATTTAAAATAAGGTTTTAACGAAATAGGCCTTAAAAATTCTCATTACGTGGTATTAAAACTGATATTAAAAATGTTTATATTTTGTTTAAAACCACCTGTATCAGTAATAAGAATGTATTAAAAAATAGAAAGAAATTTGTCAAATTGTTAGCCAATTGAAATAACTAGTACCAGTTATGTTAATCTACTTTTTATGTTTGTGTTTAAACAGTCTTTTAAAATGGTACTGAGGATGAGGATATCAGTCATGAACACTTCTTTCTTCAACTAGATCTTTGTTATTATTTTTATCCTAACTTGACATATTTTTTTTATAAGTGAACATCTAGTAGAACAGTCATTGTATTTACATTGTTTTGATTTCACAACACATAATGCATATCAAATGAAAATGCTATAAAGCAGGGGAGCAATAACTCATAACTATGTTCTTAATATAACATGAACATAGTAATACTAATACAATGAAATAACTTTATAATTTAATAATATTTTTTACATTGAAAATAGGCCAAACTTTTTGAATAGGTTGATAGAGAAGACTTAAATTACAAGAGTCACAAACGCCGATTCTAAAAGTGTGGAATGTGCCTTAAAGATGCCAAAACACACAAACGAAAGAAGTCGCCATTACGTAAAATAACTGCGAAAACAACTTTCCGTTATAAATTGAATAACACTTTAGAAAAGTAAACCAAGGATTTGCTGTGTAGGTTAGAAACAGCCACTTTAAATCAGTTTCCATCCTCCGC
Source organism: Triplophysa yarkandensis (assembly GCA_033220385.1). NCBI lineage: Eukaryota > Metazoa > Chordata > Actinopteri > Cypriniformes > Nemacheilidae > Triplophysa > Triplophysa yarkandensis. The sequence continues at coordinate 20,096,753 of CM065658.1, forward strand.
TAATGCAGGAGATCATAGTGGAGGTAATACCAACCTTTCAATATTATTAATCTAAAAGAGTTTACATTTCATTCATGTCCTTAAGGTCGAATCGCTATCTATGGGGTTGGCCTGCACAAATATCCCCTGTTTATAATGGCTAGAGTTGAATACAAAATGTTATTGCCGTACCACCTCAGTAGTCACACTTACTTAAGACTTTAGGCATGATATGAAGTTATAAAACAGTCTGCATTTTGAGTCAGAGCCTTGAAATTCAATGAGTGGTGTTAACCTACTTTATGGAGGCCGTCTTCAGCACATAATTAGAGACATTGCTCAGTCTCAGCGGGGTGGATGTTCCCGGACTACATCTCAAATCTCTTATCTGTTACCTCCAAGGAAAGAAGATTATCTCCTTCGGAATAAATCACCGGATTTATTTTAAAGAGCAAAATGACTCATCTTTCCATACATTACGCTTGATTCTATATACCGTAAATTAAATAACTCTATATTAAGGTGAAGACACATACATTAGCACACGTGACATTGGTTGGTCTTTTCCAAGGTTGTAAAAGTGAAAAGCCAAAGACTGTCTGAATTAAGAAGGGCAGGGCACGAGTTTCCATGTGTGACTGTGGCTGAACTCCGATTGTAATTACAAAATCGCCCAAAAGACAGTTTCCATCCTCTCTCTGTCCTCCCCTTCACACCAAACGTCCATTTCATTGACGGGCCTCATGCATACTGCTTCTCCAGCATTGGCATGGTAGACGCTTTATGCTGATGTTATGATAGAAAACCCTATTTGGGTTCATTTTAGTCAATGCTCAGCTTGGCCCTTAATACAGAATGTATTAAAATTGTGGTTCACACACACAGAGTCCAGATGGATCTGTCAAAAGGTGAAACTGGGAGTTATTTCTGGATGACCCTTCATTGTCCAGCTGTTTGAGATGGTTAGCTTTCTGAATAATAATATCAGGTGAGTAAATAAACTCCTGGGTTCCATTCACACGGGACACACAAATTGTATAGCTTAAATGCTGTGGATCAAAGGATCGATAATATTTAAAAGCATAAAATTATTAGACAGTGCATATTTTCATGAGCCTATTATTGCATTTCATGACAGCCCATGAAACAATCACATGCTCAACCTTGTGAGCATGTGTTTGCGATAGTCTTTCAAATAAATATAATTATTTATTCATGCTTTTGTTGAAAATGACAAAACGTATTTTGAAAAATGTTAGTACCCCACAACAACCAACGGTTTCCAACATTCTTTAAAATATCTTCTTTTCTGTTCTGCAAAATTATACTTTTTTCAGTCCCTTTGCAAAGAAAACATTAATACAACGTTGTGTCAAACACATTCCTCTTCCAGCCGCCCTTTAAATGATGCTCATCCTTTAAAGTAATATTTCACCCAAAAAATAAAATAAAATTATCGTTAATTCACCCTCATATCATTGCAGACCTATTCAAATTTCTTTTTTTTGCAGAACACAAAAGAAGATATTTTGAAAAAACATTAGTATCCGATTACAAAGGGTATCCGTTTACTTGCATTGTTTTTGTGCTCATACAATATAAATAACAGTGTGCTGCCACTGTTTGGTTACCAACATTTTCTTCAAAATATCTTCCATTCTGTTGGGCAAAATCACACTCCTTCAGTTCCATTGCAAATAAAACATTGATATAAGGAAGTGTCAAACACATGCCTCATTCATCCAAAGGCCGTCATTAAACGACGGGCGGGAGCAGCTGGCATTGGAAACATGTTTGACAATGGGGGTGTTTTGGGTACATGGCACAGAAGGCAGGGGCAAACAAACCCCCCTTTACTCTGAGCTAACAGCATTACACTGCTCTCAGTCAAACGCTAATAATCTCGTCCCAACTGGCTAATCACACTTTGCCATGAGCTAATCCGGCCAAAATCTAATACACAGTGACATCATGAACCTTGGGAATAGGATGTAAGGAGATGAAGGGGGACAGTTTGGTTAATTCTACTATATCGATGCTACTCTTATTGGAATTCTGTGAGGGGGGATCTGACATCCCCGAATGATAAATAAACACACTGACATGGAACATCTGACACACTGATGTTAGGAGGCTAAAAACAATCCAAAAGCACAGAGCGTGCCCACTGCCACGTCACTGTTCTCCGTGTATTTCTGGACCCGTTGGTGGTATCTAAAGCATGTTTTCCTGCAAGTCTTCGGGCACCTCTGTGTTTATTCTCGGCTGATAAGTAATGCGACTCAGGTTTCCTTTCCACACAGCTGATCCTCACATAGCAAGATGACACCTTACGTTCTGGACATCAACTTTGTTGCGTAACTGTTCCAAAAGCATGCACTGCCTGGCAAACGTTCAGAGGACAGATGTTAAAAAGACGGTGCCAAGGAAAACGGGTAAACAACAGCTCTGATCTCGAACAAATGGAGTCATGAACTTCAATGCAAAGTCATCATTACGCTTAAAGTAATAAAGAGATGAAACTGTTGTTTTTCTTAAAAGAGGCAAGAACGTAGCCAAGCTCTTCTCTAAACGTGACATACTATCAATGATCTAGCAAAATATCCTAAAACAAGAACCAAAGCGAGTCTGAAACCCACTAAGTGGTGACATCAGCCCCCCTCATGGGTAATTACGAGGAAGGCTTCTTCTGCCCCTAAAGAGGTATAATTAGTGACTTGGGTCGGGGAGGTGGCCTGGTTGACAACTTAAGGAATTTCCTGTGCCTTGTTCTAGGTCACCCATCGGCAGCTCATTTGGAGAGAGGGAATTCTAAAGGATCCTCGGGTAATCTCAAGGTGGATGAAAGTAGGTAAAGTAATCTTAAAAAGGACAAAACTCAAATGCTTGCTCAAGGTTAGACGTGTACCACAGGAAGGCCTGAAGCATGGAATGATTTTTACGGAAGAGTCACTCGGTCATGAGACCCCCGGTGACCCGAGGGCGAGATCACGGCTGATAAGAATTAAAGGAACAGCTCACCCAAAAACATCAGGATAGATAGAATAAAATAGAATAGATAAAAAAATAGAATAAATGAAAAGTTTTTAATAAAAACATTATTTTATTCGTAAGCTACTTCAAGGCAGTTTTGTTTGGGTTACTATGACTGTGAATCTGTCTTTAAGCTTCTAAGGTCACTTGTCCTCAAAGCAGAATGTGTCCCGGGGCTCACACATATACTGCGCTTTCAATCCAAGCGTAATGAGGCCGTCTGCTTAGTATGAAATCCACTGAAGGACAGTGTCCAGAACACACAACACTGAACATTGTCTTTTAACAAATGCATTAGTTATGATATTATTTAGCACAAAATAAGCAAAAAGCCGGACAAATAATATCATGAGATCCATAATTTAGGTCATAGACCAATTTGGAAGACGTAAACAACTCCGAAAGAACTTCCCATTTCAGTTTTTGACACTAAACAAACATCTTAAGAAACCAAGAATAACTAATATCAAGTTCAAAATAAAACCAGGACAAGTGTCTATAATTTATGTCCATATCATAGTTTGAAATAAATTCTATACATACCTTAGGTATGTTTTTTGAAATCCCTCAGTTTAAGCAATACAAGAAAAAGTACATGGGTTCTGCCTTCTGTACATCAAAGGGAACGTGGTAGCGTTCAATTGTGAGAAACGGGCAGTAATCTAGATGTGGTGGTTTCTTAGAGGCTTTCAAACTCGCATCTATTTTTATGTGGATTACATATGTGGCCTTTTTCCTGAAAGAAAGCTTTATGTAAGATATAACAAGCCAGCCTTAAACCCTTAAAAACAGCACAGTATGACCAGATTGAAACATAGAAGCTTGTATTGTAGAATCATTGTAAACATCATCAGTTCTTCTCCGTGCGCGTCACACGTTTGGGGAAATCAAACAGGTAATGCGGCAAGGACTTGCATTTCATTTACTTGAAAACAAAGACCTTATTGACACAAAAATACCCACAACTGTGTTCTCCCTGCTGACAGACTGGCATGAAACGAATCGCCCCAACATTATGGGCTGATACAGAAGTAAAGCTTATCTACTTATTTGGCGGTTTCTGGTCTCCCGGGTTAAAATGCTCGGCCAACTTTAGAAATACTCAATAACAAATTAAATCTTGCTTTAAAGTGTAAATCTCACAACAGAAGTGTTTGAGGAAACTAAATCTGTTTGTCAGACAAATGGAAGTACGCAGGAAATTTGTGTTAAAACAGTAATGGACCTCACATCCAAGCCTTACAAAAGCATGCATTTTGTCTTGATTTTGCTGTGATTGCTCATGTCTAGCAGTGTGGGGGCGGTCATAGCTGCTGATATCACAGATCCCGTCCTACACAGCGATTACACATGTTCTTATGCTGGATCTGCCCTACTTCTGAGGCCAACTCATTTTGACTTCAGCCCTCCAGATCTATCTCTCCCAAAGTTGTGAGGTCATGCTTCACACAACAAAAAGGAAATTCTGGCTTCTTGCATCGTCCTGGGTAGTCACAAGTGTTTGCAGATCGAACAGAACAGAATGCATGAATAGCTTGCGTCATTGTACTTGACCTTCTTTTGAGGCCTCTGCGTAGCATTAGAACACACTAATGACAATGAGATCAATTATATCTCCTGCAGCAATCGATAGGAACGTGACCATGGCCCGTCTCCTCGGGCCTCGAGCCTGTTGACAGCAGCAGCGTGAGGATGGAGAGATGGGGATGTTGACTATTGCCCGCTAAAATGTAGGGCAGGACGTCGAGCATCCAGCTGAGAGCTCCCACTGGAGAACTCATGATATACAAAAGAGGCATCAATTATAAACCTATGACTGCTTCAGCTTTATTTGCTCAAGGGGTTTCTTTAGAGTGATAGTTGACCCAAAAATGAGAATTCTATCATTATTTATTTTCCTTCTGTCATTTCAAACCTGCCTGACATTGTTTTTTTGCAGAACACAAAGGATATTTTGAAAAGAGTTGGTAATCGAACAGCAGTGGCCATCATTCGCTTCTATTATCTGGACAGAAAACCTATGAAAGTGAATGGGTACCACTTGGCGTTTTTCAAAATATCTTCTTTTGCGTTCTGTGGAGGGTAGAAAGTCATACAAGTTTGAAATGACAACAGGGATAGTACATGATGAAACGATTTTCATTTTTGTGGAACTATCACTAAAGTATCAAAAACACATTTGAAGTAATTTGTATACAAATAAGAAAAACGAATCAGTATCAATATCAATTTGCATGTAGCATTGTTTTCTCGTAGGACCAATGTGTTTGGATGCAACAATAAAAATAGACACGAATGGATTTCATTTACTCAGCACTTTATAATCTCCATCCATAATCCCTTGCAGACATTGGCTTACATACATAAAATTGACATTGAAGATTGTCTCATTTCTACAGGCTACTACAAATCGTTGTTTGCTCGTATTGACTTCTCAAAGGCAAAAAGGCTCATTTCCATAATTCAACCGAAAAGACAGAAAGGTCAATATAGTTTTTGTTGGTCATGGCTAAATTATAGCCAGTGCTTAAAAACCCTGTTGGTTTAGTCTGAATGAAACAAAGCCTAGAAGTAGTGGGGTCATGACTTCAAGATGCTTTTGTAAGGAACTTCCAGAAACCATCTGACAACAAAAGCCAGGGAGCCGATCAATAACGTATTTCACACCACACAAAGCAGATTTTGGCGACCCAAGCCAACTTTTGTTTTAAAGTACCTTCTACACTGTCAGAACAGGAGGTTCCGATGCCCGTGTCGCCACTGTCCGAGGCTGCGCTGTGACGTCGCCCGCGGCTGCTAATGCCAGCGGAAGAAGAGGAAGTTTGCCATGCCGACTCACAGCCTGGTACCCATCCAGGAGAGGACGTGCTGGAACCTAGAACATAGGGAAGAGAACACACAAAGTCACTATGGAGACATATAGAGGCAGGGCTGTTAAATTAAAGTTCTCAATGAAAGCAAACCACAGCTAGACATACAAGATTTATCTTTAAATAAGACTTTCTAACAGGAATTCAACGTCAAGATTTGTACCTAAAAAGGCATAAAGTTATACTTTTAAGGGTATCAAAGTATTGAATGCATTGAAGGACATAACAAGGTGACGTTCCGTGAACAAATTGGTCAGTCTAGCATGCTTGTTCCCAATATCTTTTAGTCTAATCTAATCTGAGGTGAAGGGTAATCGGTTTAGATGCTGCTATTAACGCTGCCCTCAATAATGCCTGCCCGAAAAATGTGGATTATGAATTCTTTGTCGGTAAAAATCCCTGTCCACTTCCTACCAGGAAGGTGCTGAGCAATGAATAATCCTGAATTGATTAATAACACAATAAAGATGCTAAGCAAGAACAATTGCTTTCAAATATTTTGCAGTAAACCATGCAAGTTACGACTGCGGTCAGCAAAGTCTAATACAGTATACGCACACCTAACTTATCCATTCATTGGTCTATAAATCTAGTAGACAACTGAGCTATAAGCACTTCGAAGGCAGAAATAAACCAGACCGCTAATTCCAAACGTCAAACAATCCTTCAGATGCAAATATTTTCTTAAGCATAGAAAGTCATGACCAGCACAAGGCCAAGAAATCACTGGGGTTTAGAATTTCTGCACGGGACACGATCAACCTACGCCAGGACCGCCAACTTCATACCAGTTAGCACAAAGAAGATCTGGACACAGAAGCGGATCCATAAATAAGAATAAGAAAACATTGATGCTGTTGTTGATGGGGTAACAAAAGTGCATCCCTACCACCAAGAGTTACGCAATTCAACATAAAAAATGACTATTTTGTCAAAGTTATATTCCTGTTTCATGCCAGCTCATAATTTAGACAATAAGTGATGTGACATCCAGCCAAGAATGCCGAGCCATACTCAGAATTCGTGCAATGCATCTATCTCATCCAAAGTGCACACACACAGTAGTGAACACACACACAGTAGTGAACACACACACACAGTAGTGAACACACACACACACACACACACACACACACACACACACACACACACACACACACACACACACACACACACACACACACACACACACACACACACACACAGTAGTGAACACACACACACACACACACACACACACACACACACACACACACACACACACACACACACACACACAGTAGTGAACACACACACACAAACACACACACACACACACACACACACACACACACACACACACACACACACACACACACACACACACACACACACACACACACACACACACAGTAGTGAACACACACACAACCGTGAACACACACACACACCCGGAACAGTGGGCAGTCATCAGTTGGGGGTTCAGTGCCTTGTTAAGGGCATCTACGTCATGATATTGCGGCCCGAGCCTTGAACCCACAGCCATAGGAGTCAAACTCTCTTACCACTAGACCCTGACTTACCTAAATATACAGATGAAATATTAACATTATATTACATAATTTGGCAGATGCTTTTATCAAAAGTGACATACAGTATGATGCAGTTGTCAATCATCACTACAGAGTAAACAGAGGTAAGATGTCTCAAGGACACTTCAGTCATTATCAGCTGGAACTGGGATTCAAACCCACAACCTTCTGCTTCTCTAACCAGACAACGACTGACCCCAAAATATAAGTATAAAATACTGAAAAAGTGTAAAAGAAATAATACTATCAGGCACGTGTTTTTGTTATTTTACTGGGTAAAACAAACCAACAAACAAACGCTGTTTGAAAGAATAGTATAATATAATGTATGCACTTTAAAATAATGCAAACATATATTCAGTCTATGTTACATGTTCCCTATATATAATTACTGAGGATTTGGACATAATTCTGGATTTATTATAGTACAAATATTATAAAGTAACAAATAGTGTTATTATTTTTATTAAAATTGCACTTTAAATTAACTTTAAAATAATGCAAACATATATTAAGTCTATGTAACATGTTCACTATATATAATTATTAAAGATATGGACATAATTCTGGATTTATTAAAGTACAAATATTATAAAGTAACAAATAGTGTTATTATTTTTATTAAAATTGTACTTTAAATTAACTTTAAAATAATGCAAACGTATATTCAGTCTATGTAACATGTTCACTATATATAATTATTAAAGATATGGACATAATTCTGGATTTATTAAAGTACAAATATTATAAAGTAACTCATAGTGTTATTAATATTATTATTATTATTATTATTAATAAAAATTGCACTTTAAATTAACTTTAAAATAATGCAAACATATATTCAGTCTATGTAACATATTCCCTATATATAATTATTGAGGATTTGGACACAATCCTGGATTTATTATAGTACAAATATAATAAAGTAGCAAATAGTGTTATTAATAATATTATATTTGTACTACATATATTCTATTAATAATCCTACAATTTTATTTATTAATAAATTATTTTATATCACAATAAATTATAATACAAGAAATCATAATAAATGATTATATATTATAAAAAAATAACATCATGAACTCATAGCCATATAACTTTAAACAATTGACATAAACAGCACATTCTTCAAAATAGCACCACTGTCTGCGCGTATCATTATTAATGATACTCCTTAATTAAAGGGACAGAGCCTTTTTAATTAACCATAAAGGATTAAAATACAGCAGCGAATGCCGCGTCAAACGCGACGCGTGACAACAATGAACGCACCGTTACACGCGTCACATCAAACATGGCTCTCGCGTCATTCTCATTTCCATATAAACGGCTCATTGTGTGTCCACGCGCACAGAATCGGAGTCTTACCAGATTTAAACGCGTCGAATCCATCGTCAAATTCGGTTCTGGCCCACATCGCGCTCGGTTTCGAACACTAAACCGCGATCGGGACCCGAAATGTGCGAACCCGCCGAGAAGATGCGGATTTCTATGTGAAACCGCATTCCATGACGACGGGGAGATATCCGGCGGTTTGAACGTGAAGTCAAAGTCGATTGTACGTCAGATTTTGCGCCACTGAAGTCCAAAACGTTCTCAGATCCGAGCTGAGATCCGCGGAGGAACGCAATCAAAGCTTAAGCCCCGCCCACTCGATCCAGACCCGCTGCAGACCTCCTGTGACGTAACTGGAGGGCATGAGTTTGATTGACACTGAAGGTTGGCATGGTCTTCATGGATGCTCTTTGATTTTTGGGTCAAGACTCGACGTATCATTGGACTTTACACTCGCAAAACCATTCTTGTGACCACGACTGGTCTGGATCAACACAACGTATCCAGAACTGGAACTAGATCAGACCTCTGGGGGGACGAGGACTACTTGAGACCCGGATACAGATGGTCTGTGGGATCTTTGCATCAGAAGAACATCGGGATAAGACCACGGGATACAGATGAATGTTCTCGACTTTGATGCAGTCTGGAATTAAACGGCTGGTCAGAGAAGACCTTGCCTTAGAAGACCATCGGGATAGGACAACAGGATACAGATGATTCTTCTCGACTTTGCCGCTGTGTGGAATGGACCTGCTGGTTTCTTCTGGTCAGAGGAGATCTTGCGTCAGAAGACCATCGGGATAAGACCACAGGATACAGAGGATTCTTCTCGACTTTGCTACAGTCTGGAATTAAACGGCTGGTTTCTTCTGGTCAGAGGAGACCTTGCCTGAGAAGACCATCGGGATAAGACGACCACTGGAAGAATCATCTGTATCCTGTGGTCTTATCCCGTTGGTCGTCTGACGCAAGGTCTTCTCTGACCAGATGAAACCAGCAGGACAATTCGAGGCTGCAGCAGAGGAGACCTTCCCTCAGACGACTATCGGATAAGTGAAAGTGACGTGACATATACCCAAGTAAGGTGACCCAAACACGGAATTTGGTGCCTTGGTCACTTAAAGCACGGTATTGGCGGCCTGAGATTGAACCCACAACAGGGTGTCAAACTCCCTAAAAACTAGGCCATGACTTCCCCTCTAGGAGACCACAGGAAAGAGATCTTCTTCTGGTCTGAGGAGAACTTGCCCCCAACTGAGCCTGGTTTCTCCCAAGCCATTGGATCCAGGCTATATCCAGATCAGAGGGATGTTGCAATTGTCCGCATCCAGACCAGATGGTGGATCAGGAACTAGAAATGATCCCTACGGCCCTGAAAGATGAACAGATGATTCTTCTCCACTCTGCTGTAGCCTGGAATTAAATCGCTGGTTTCTAATGGTCTGAGTGGAACTGCCCCCCAACTGAGCCTGGTTTCTCCCAAGGTTTTTTCTCCATCCTGTCCCGATGGAGTTTTGGTTCCTTGCCGCCGTCGCCTCTGGGTTGCTTAGTTGGGCTAACTTCATTTACATTTCATTAAATGAATGTATGGACACTATTTAAACTGATCAGAGATGACATGACTGAATTAAACGATGAACTCTCCTTAACTATCATTTTGCATTATGGACACTTTTTAACAATACAATGTTGTTCAGCTGCTTTGACGTGATGTATTTTATTTGTAGCACAATATAAGTAAAGATGACTTGACTTGCCAACTAACCCATATAGCACACATACGTCTATATATCAGGGGATCATGAAAACATCTGCTGTGTAAACATCTTAAAAGGGTTTACACAGCGTCTTAGAACTGTGGCACATTCTTAATTTGAGAAACATCTTACGGACGTCTTCTAGACGTCTATGACATCTAACAGCATACGCGTTTGTGCGTCCGCCAGAAGTCATGCAGACGATAATTTTTTCAAGATGAAATTAAACAAATTATGTTGCAATATGTTCACAAATATATTCTTTCCTCTATGATAATATTGTTATGATGTGTTTCAAATAATATTTCCCATACTCAAACGTTATAAGGGTCATTAGAGGATAACATGAAATGAAACTTTGCGTGATCAAACCAACATATAGCTCACCCTCTTATAGCTCACCATTCAGCTGGCACATTCTTTCACTGGGAAACAGCAGAACTATTTACGTCTAAAACTCTGTTTCCACTCCACACCTGTTTGACAGACTTGTCCAAGCTTCCCAAAAGGAGACATTCCTCTCTGAACATTCTTTCTAGTCTTCACGTCTATTTACTCTGCTGTCTCATAACATACAAGTGTGCAAGTGTCTCTTGCTGAATGATTCCAATTTCCGACCTTTAAAACAAGAGATTCCACAGAAGGTCACATTCAAGAAATGATGGTTTCCTTTTGTTAGAAAGTTGCTCAACACAAATGTAAAAAATATGACAACTGAGTTTTCACCGCAATTGTATCCGCATTGCAAAACAACGCCGATGTCCTTCACGATTTTCCAGTTTCAATGTGGAATTTGTGGAATTACAACCATATAATAACATGTAAAATAATCTCATATTTCCGAATGTCAAAGTGCCAGACTGAGCTTTGTATAAACAGGCAAACCATAGAAATCAAGAATGCATTGTAATTCTATTGTGCTGCTTAAAATGCATGTGATCTCACAATTAACCAAACACAATCTATTTAAAAAATCAAGACCAATTACTCTATTTTGGAAAAAAAGGATTGAAGAACGTAAAACAAATTTGATCTGTATTGCATCTTCATGATTGGACAACATTTTGGCTTTCATATGGCGACATCTTAGTAACACTCTAGCGAGCACTAAACAGTTTGCTTAAAGCAAAAGAAATATTACCCGCCACCGATTATTCCTGTTTCAAGTGATTGATAACAAGAAAACTCTAAAAAGTTTCAACGTTAAAAGCCTGCTTTACAAATCCGCTGTGCATGAATTGATAAAGAAGTCAAGCTCAACTGGATTCAACCAACACAATGGTTGAAAAATCTTCTGGTCTTAAATTATTCGTCTAATTTCTTAATACAGATTTCACAAAAGCCTTCTGTAACTATTAACTATTTCTTTATCCATTCATCCTTATATTTTGTCATCATTTACTCACTCGTTTGTCCTTTCAAACCTGTGAGTTTCATCAGCAGAAAACAAAAAAGATAGTTTGAAGAAAGTTGGTAATTGACAGCACTGGTTTTGTAGCCAGACATTCTTCAAAATATCTTGTTTGCTCTGTTAAAGAAAGAACACACTGGTTTAAAATCCAAAGAGTGTCGATAAATGAAAGAACAGCTTTTCTCGTGGATCAAAAATCTCCAGTCCCCATCCACACTCATTCAAATATTAAACGGCCACCTGTGTATTTGGAAACAGTAGTCCGATGATGTATGAAGACATTCCAGCAGACAGTAGGGAATCCTGGCACTGGATGACATCGTCAGGCCCGTCTCCACGACAACAGAAGCTCCGAGCAACAGTTCTGGCCCACTCACACAGTAGACAGAGCAGCTATACTTTATAACACAAACAGAGCTCTCTGTCTCTTCTATTGCAAACAGTCGTGGTTTGTTACTGGTCAAAAGCAGCACCGAAATATGAATAAAGACACTCCTCACTATAACTCATTTTAAAGGTAAAGAGATACTTCATTCTGTCATAAACTCACCCTTTAGTTGTTCTCATCCTTTGTAAATTTCTTTGTTTGGTTAAACACAGAAACACGGAAAAGATATTTGAACATTGAACAGTTCACGGACGCTGTTTAATTTAGGAAAAAATGTCAATGGTGGTCAAAAACCCGAGAAAATGCTGTCCAACATTCTTCAAAATAACACATTTTGTGTTAAACAGAACATTTTCCCCTGATGTGGAAGTCATTGGGATCCAATAACTAAGTGATTACAAGCATTTGTTTATTATAAAAAAGAAAGGTTTAATGATTTAAAACAACTAAAAGGTGAGTAAACGATTAGATATTTTGGGGGTAAATTGTTTTTTGATGATTTCTTTTGTTCATTTCAAACATGGGCGACTTACTTCTGTAGAACACATAACTATGTTGAAGAACCAACCAACATTGGACTTCCAGGATACAAACCACTGAGACATTTCTCAAAATATCTTATTTTGTGCCTTACAATTACACAACATAATGAAAAGGGTGAATAAATAATGATTTTTTTTATGTGAATGAATCTTTTATTTTATCTCAATAAAGTAGCTGTCTCATTTCCATTCTAAATCATTTGAAAACATATTGAAAAAAATTATTTTCCTTTTGTATGTTGTGATTGCTGTCTCTAATATTTTCTACATGTTCTTATTGTACAAGCCGATGTGTATAAATATTTTTATGTAAATAAACTTGCCTCTACCTTAAAATTTACTTTTAACCTGACAAACAAAACCATAACAAACCTTTTTGGGGAGAAAGCGGATCATGAAAAAACCTTATAAATTCATGTGAATTTACCTTAACTGCCAGAACATTTAATGTTTTGGACACACATGGGAAAAAAAAGGTTCTTAAAAAATAGGTTGTTAGGAAAATACTATTAGCACAAATTTTAAATCAACAACAGTTCAGAGTAGGATAACATTTCTACCATGCTTTCCAAAAACAACTCATCACTTTCCACCAGAGTTGGTGTTTTTGCAGAGCACAACTCCTCGGCCCTCTTGGAGTTAAATGGACATTTTTGCTACTGAAAGCGAACAACACACTTCCTCACAGAGGACAGCTCGCCACGCCACCACTACAATGTTCGTAACCCAACGCCCATATTTTGCCACCAGATCGGGGATTTAGTTTGGGTTAGAACCTAAAAAAATACCCCAAGGTCAATAGTCAGGGGCACTTACAAACAGGGCATGAAGAATCAGTGTTTTGTGCATGTTATCAGACACGAGCATACTGCACCCAACCCCCACTTCCTGTCTCACTGCCAGGAAACCAATGGCTTCACTTCATCACACTGGACCTGCACATATATACAGGGTCTATAGCAACAATAAAAGCCTGTTGTTAATAACACCAAATCATTTGTTGTACTTTAGGCAAAGGTTATTGCAAAGCAACATAGATTTATCAAATGGGTATGGATTTCCTGCTTTCAGATCCTGAGAAACGTACTCACAAAATGCGAAAAATCACACAAATTCAACCAAATTGAATTTAGGGAAAGCAGCAACACAATAGTTTTAAAAAGTCTACGTATTCTCATAATGTTTCTATCTCAACACCGTATTTCGAAGGCACGAAAGGTCGACTGAATTCCTTTTTAAACTTCTCAAAGCCTACTTACAAATTCAAACCCATCGATTGTCAACACGAATATCAATATCTAATATTAAACTGAGAAAAATAACAAAAAGCGAAATAAAAGGAAAATTAGAGTTCTACAAATGTAAAACTTACAGTTGTTGGTCGTCATGGGAAATGCGATGTTTGCAGAAGTAGCGCGAGGAAGTGGTTTTTGCAAAGCACACGTTTACCCGTTACACTTTCAGCCAATGATATGGCAGAAATCAACTGGCAATATTTTTGAATAGGTGTGGTAAAATGATTTCCTAGTGTGGCCTTAAACCATTAAGACGGATGTGTGATTTCATATGGGGTAAAGCACATGTGATGATTTTGCAAGCTTTCCACAAATTAATCTATTTGTAATTGAAAACAGGTTCTGTTCGATGACCATTAGCACGTTTGACCGGCAAAGGTCAGACCTTCTGACTTTGTAGTTTTCAAAAGGCTTCTAGTAGCTCTTGTTAAATCCACATAGCGGGAGGCATCTGGTCTCAAACAGGAACTGAACTTCAAAGCGAAAGATGAACATACCTGTGCCTAATCTGACGGACATTTATGAAGTGTTTTTAAAGCCCGAGCAGATTTGAAGAACATGTTCCTCGCAACTAGTTAACCTATATCTGATGGTTTACATAAAAACTCTTGCTATGAAATCATAATCAACCACTAAAGCAAATATGGCCTTTTCAATATGGTTTTATTCATAATTTTTTACCTTCATGTTACTCAAAACCTTTATGAAAATAATATATAATATATAAAAAATAAAACAAAATAAGATATTTCGAGATATGTCTCAGCAGTTTTAGTGTCCATGTATTGCAAAAAAAAGGTCAGTGGGGGAAATGCTGCTAATTCCTGACATTCTTCAAAATATCTTCTGTGTTTTGCAGAAGATACTTATAGATGTTCTGAATGACATGAGGGTGAGTCATTATGAAAACATTTCTACTTTATGGAGAACTGTGCCTTTAAGATTGCCGAGTCATGAGGGAAATGGCAAATTTCACAAATTTTCACAAAGTGTTTCTTGCTCAGCTATTTTCATTCCAGTTGGCAGGCCTGAGCGACTGTGCAGAAGATGTGTTGTCTAATTTAAAACCCATCGCATGTCAACCTAAGACATATTTCACAAATATAATATATAACTGTAAAGCTCACCATGCACCTGTCAGCTCATGTTTGGAGCTTACAGCTTACAGGTGCATAGTAAGTTTGTTCGAGTGCTGTAATTCTGTTATATGCGATCACCGACAGTTGTCCCCCTGCAGCATTCCGGACAAGAAAAAAACAAACTGGATAAACCTCTACCTCCAGGATTTCACCTATGCCAGAAGACCTGTCTGAGCAGCCTGTTCAGTTCCCCTGAAACCGTTGTACCAAACAGCATTTGTATTCAAAACACAGTTTGGTTTATTCACTGCGAGTGTCCCGCTCATAGATTATGACTCATACATTTCAATGCTACTGTTTCATTACTAACCCCAAGGTAGACTTCAAATCATCAGCTCTGCTGAATAGTGAAGAATAGTGAAGAATAGAATAGAGTTTAATGAAGTAATTCAAACAGGTTTTTCTCACATGAGCTGACACATCTACTTTCACTTCAAAACTGTCAAAACAACCGCTGGAAAAATAAAGGGTTCATATGAGAAAAGGAAACATTTGGAGTATCATTATCTAATTTTTAAACATATTGTTTTATTTTAATAAGGTGAAATCATTGGAACAAACCAACAGTTTATTTGACCATTTCCCCTTTATATTATTACATTGATTTAACACTTAGACATTTGGCTGGAGCTTTAATCCAAAGTGACTTACAGATGGTGTGCCCTGGAGATCTATCAATGGCGTTCAAACAGGGGCGAGGTGTCGCTCAAGAGCACTTCAGTCATTACCTGCTTTCTAAACACAACACTGACCCCTGCTTTTACAAAATGATATTATTGCTTTAAAAAAGTTATTAATTTATTGACCAGCTATGATTTTATATGATATGTGTCTACACCTGGTTACATCTATAACCAGCTATTACTTCCTAAAGTATGCTATCATCCTGCTAGATGCCATCATTATGCCATACCTGTATACTTACTATACCATTTTACTTGTATACTTTGTATACCGCTTTGTATACTTAATATACCATTTAACCTATATACTTACTTTACCATATTACCTGTACTTTATTACTCCACTTCAGAGGATTCATTTGAATTGGGAGTGTTGACTCTCTTCGGTACATGTGGCTTGATCCCGTTACGTCCGATTATTAGTAGTCATCCAGGGATGGTTAAGCAAAAACTATCCATGGCCATAGACGCGGACAAATTTCAGCGAAACTAAAGCATTCTATTTTCAGAAGAGAGAAGAGATCTGTCAGGTTCTACATTACAATAATATGTAAAAAACATCTGTAATGTGTTGTATGTGAACTGTTTAAACATTTGCTGTTATAGAATTATGCTTCTAAAACGTTCATGATGAATGCATATTAGCATTTAAGCAGGCATTTCATACTTTTCTATACATAATTTGCAAGAGGACATGTGGTAAAGTAAAGCGTTACCTGTCGGCCATAAATTCTACGTATGGTGGGAAAGATCTGAAAACACATATAATAAAAACATATAAACATACACGTACACGTCAGAGAATGAGGAATGTGGAAAGAGTTCAAAATGACAGGATAATATTGACCCACCATCAATAAGAACTCTGATATTAAACGGAACTCCAAGGAATAATTCAGGACGACTGGGTTCTAAAATTCTGTCCTGGTCAGGACGCTGTTCCAGGACAACTTGTTCATATACTCCTGCATCTTCTTCTGCTTCTTCAACTTCAACTTCATCCTGCCCATCTTCTTGTACTTCCATTTGCCCTTGGTCCACTACTACTTCCTCTTCCTGTTGTACTTCTTCGTTTCCTTCATCTTCTTCAAAAGCTTCTTCCATGATTAATACGGGAGCCACAGCCTGAGGTGCTGAATTTATTCCTGATGGTCCAGGAACTGCTTCATCTTCTGAGTCTGGAAAAAATCCACAGTGAACAATTTAATTTCAAAAACTATTTTATCAAGGAAATGTTTTTACAACAAAACTGTAATATTGACAAAACCTTTTACCAGAGGTGGACTGGAATTACTAAGCTTATAATAATTATTTCAAGATTTTACATCTGGCTTGGGGTCAAGGATTTATTCTCGATGGTGCTTCATCTTCACAACCAAAACTACTTACAATACTGATATTTATGATAATTTAATAATCCGTTTTAAAGGTAAATATATTACTTATATCTAAGATCAAAGTTGAACAAAAGTTCACTATACTAGTGTAGATTACACATAATATAAAAACATTTTGAATAGGTTTGAATTGCTCTTTGGTCTGTTATTTTATAATTAAAAATGTATCACTGAATACAAACTGGTTTGTCAAAATGTTGAAATCTTGAAGAAGATGACTCCATCTGTTCTGACATATATTTTTAAAAGCGACTAGTGACAAATCTATCGACTTTTTCTGGAGTTGCCTGAGAGTTTTGTAGTCTCTGATGTGTCTGTATTGTACTGTTTGTACACTTTTTAACTCTTTTCTGTGTCAGGAGGTGTAATCCTCTCACAGGAATCTCTCCTCTACGGTTACAGCAGGAGATGTTCACACCTCCCGCCCTCACCTGTGAGGGGATGTAAATGTTCTGTTCTGAGTTCTGGCATTAAAAAATAATAAAGTTTAATATTATTTGTCTGAAATAAATCACAGATTGTACAAATAAAATCACTGCATTGGACTCAAACAGCCTCATTTATTTATGTCATCCACTGTGTTTGTTTCACTGTGACATAAGTAAAAACCAGCCATTGAGAGCTTTTACCAAAATGATGAGGAATCAATTTCTCTGTGAACTTGTTTAGTGTGGTTTATCATGAGACTAGTTTGTAAAATGTTAAAAAAAGTATTTTATATAAAAACATGTTAAAATGTTATGGTTAAACGGTTTGTGTTTGTTAGCTTCTACTTGAACTTGAACTTCTAAGTGGACCAAAATGTTAAAACGTTCACCAAAAGAATAAAAGAAACAAAAAAGTAAAAAAAATATAAATAACTCTTTTGGGTCACTTTTGCTGTTCCCAAGCCAGGTTGAAGGGGGTTGGAATTGTGACATTAAAAATAAAAAATTTTAAATAACAAACTTAACTAAACTCTATTTCTATTCTATTTCATTTATTATATACAATCAAAAAACTTGCTACAAGCATTGGGTTAAGCTAACTGAATTATTTTTGGAATAAGTAGATGAATACGTTAAACAAGACATTATTTCTGATAACATTTTAACTACATAATATGGAAGTACAACATTTTGAGCGTCCCTTATTCTGTACATTATTTTCCCACAAAAACACACAATTTCTTGGAAATTTCAATTTGCATTTCTGAAGTTGGCAACAAGATCCATCACAATCACATGCACATATATACAACTCACTTTGAGTGTCCCGCTCATAAATTATTACTCATACATTTCAATACAACCGTTTCATTACTAAAACTTTTGGAAAAATAAATGAGAAAAGGAAACATTTAGTATTTTATTAAATTTTACACATATTGTATTATTTTTATAAGGTGAACTTTGATCCATAATCATAGAATCAAATCCACAGTTTCAGTATCTTTTACATTATTACATTGACTTAACACATAGTCATTTGGCTGGAGCTTTAAACCAAAGTTACAAATAGTGTGCCCTGGAAAACTGCCACCGCCGTTCAAACAGGGGCGAGGTTTTGCTCAAGGGCACTTCGGTCATTACCTGCTCTCTAAATACAAGACTAAACCTGACCCCATCTTTTAGAAAATTACATAATTGCTTTAATAAAAGTTATATATTTGAAGTTAAATTTAAATTGATACACACTTGTCATATGGTGTGTTGGCAAAAAGGAAGAAAATACTTAGTCGAGATAAATCTCTATACAATTCATGTATTGATAATATGAAACAAATGTTAAATCATCAGTTTATTTCGTCATGCTTTTGCTCCACCCAATAGTAAAGGCTTAAAATGTAAGCATGTTTAACAACATCTTCAATGAGAGAATATATCTGTCTATTTTTAAAGTTTGCGTGCAAACCTTGATGAAACACTTGACTATACATTGGCCATACGCAAACACCAAACGAACCCTTTATTGACCAACTATGATTTTCTATAATGTGTGACCCCACGTCTACACCTGGTTACATCTATAACCAGCTATTACTGTCTGGAGAATGCTATTATATTGCTAGATGCCCTCATTACCATCCAGGGTTGATATAGCAAAAACTCTATCCCTTGCCATAGACGTGGACAAATTTCAGCAAAACTAAAGCATTCTCTTTTCAGAAGAGAGAAGAGATCTGTCAGGTTCTACGTTACAAATATGTTAAAAACATCTGTAATGTGTTGTATGTTTACTGTTAAACATTTGCTGTTTTAAAATTATACATAGGTTTCTAAAACGTTCATGACAAATGCACATTAGCATTTAAGCAGCCATTTCATACTGTCTAGGAGTTAGTGCTTTGCTTTTACCCAACGAAAGATTGATAGAGTTTCCCATGAAGAGCTCCAACATGTTGTGTAAAAGCGCCGGCAGTTGCATAAGGTGGATTCTGTACATCTCCCGGAGGTAATCAGGATCCTCAGTAAATGGCACCGCTGTAAGGAGATATCAGATTAACGAGTTAAAAGTTGCTTGCGGTCAGAAATGACAATAATTCAGCATTATAACATGTCAGCAGAATTCGCTGCTGTGACTTACTTGATTGATGGCCCTCAAGATCTTCCAAAAATTTGCGCCTGCTCTGACCGAAGCCGACAATCTTCAGCTTCAAGGTCTCTTTGTTGATCATGATGTGTTGTGGTGTGAGGGCAGTATGGCGCACCCTGCAGCAAGTGAAGAAAGTGAAAGTCTGCAGTAACTGAAGAGTGATGTCCCTGGCTACTCTCTCCTTCAGCAGGCCTTGGTTTTCCTTAATAAAGGTGTCCAACGTCATCCAAGGTTCAGATAACCTCTCCAGGACCACCATGTATCCGTCTGGAAACTGAAACCAGTCCAGCATTTGGATGATTTCAGTGCATGGCAGAGGCGCCAGTTGCATTTCTAAGAGCATCCCTATTTCCTGGAATACCGGTGTTGGGAAGCCAAGCTAGAGACAAACACAAAGATAGAGGTTCAATGACTAAACTTCTACTCACTTAGATGAAGATATATTCATATTCATTAGGTGTTAATAACTTACCACAGCATGTCTGTTTGACTTCATCCCTCCATGAACTCGTGGTTCATGAGGAGATACATGAACACATTTCAGCATCGCCTGCAGAATCTGTGTTGTTACCTTGATTTTCAATGAGTGGGCTTTTATGTTGACCAAGAGTCTCTTGTTTGTTCTGAGCACTGTTCTATAGAAAAATTGAGAGGAACTTCACTCATTGGTGCAACATTCATAGAAGAACATACACTAAAGGCCTTGAAAACTTCTGAACATAGT
Source organism: Triplophysa yarkandensis (assembly GCA_033220385.1). Classification (NCBI taxonomy): domain Eukaryota; kingdom Metazoa; phylum Chordata; class Actinopteri; order Cypriniformes; family Nemacheilidae; genus Triplophysa; species Triplophysa yarkandensis. Next base: position 20,117,457 of record CM065658.1, read on the forward strand.
ACTGCCCTTTGGAGGCAACAGATTTATACTTGCATGTTTCTGAAAACACAACTCAAGTACAATTTACCTTGAACTTCAAATTCAACAAGTTTTTATCCCTGCATCTTTTTTTCTTCTGGAGCATCAGGGAATATTTTAACCTTTTATAAGAGTTGTTATTGAGTTCCTCAATTGTCCATAGCAACAAACAGGGTTGAAATATGCAAAAGATGCTGGAGCACTAAAGATTCTGCAGGATGTGGAGGATTTTTTCTGAAGAAAAGAGCTTTTACCTATTCAACACATACAAGAGACTTGATCATTACAGCAAACTTTTGAATAGATTTAGTTTATTCATTTTAGCTATTCTTGTGCACTTGTGGACTCTACGTCCTAGGGATGTAAGGATTCTCTCAACTTACCATACAGACATGATACCGATCTCACGACACGATTATTGACGAATCACAATTAATTTCTTAACAAAACAAGTTGCCAAACAAGAAACTAAAAAGTGTCCTTTATTATTTTACATATCTGACATTATTGTTTTACATAAAATATAAAAAAAATGCCATTTCATATTACAATATTAAAAAAAAATAAAATGTCTTTAATGAACACAGAAAATTAAGTCAGTCTTTACAGAACACACATAATGAAGTCAGTCTTTACAATACTTTTTTATTATATAAATAAAATATAAGATTTTTTTTATTATATATTATACAAATAATTTTTAATAAATAACAAATACATTTATAATTATTAGTAGTAAATTATTATTTTTTGTTCTTTAAAGAAAAGGAGTCACAGAAGCAGGTTTAAGATTGCGGTCCTTTCAAGACCAGCTAAGGTTGTCAGGGCAATGCGCTTTGTATAACTCTTTTTATTCATATAAGACTTTATTTAACTTGTTAATGATTGCCCTTACGAAAAAAACAGACAAATGTTTTATCTGATACAATGATGTGCTTTTTCATTTAAGCACTTAATGAAAGTGATTACTGACAGATTCTGAGGCAGATTTGACCTTGTGAGCAGGGCCATACAGGATCCGCTTTTGCAGATATCTACGGATTTTAGTTCTTGAGCGACATATTGTTGCAAACTGTCATCTATTGTTTCTTTTCACCCAACACACTTTTTTAGGGTTATGCATTTCCGTTTGTGACGTTAGGTTAAGGGGTGGAGTTAGGTTTACCCATTTCCTTCTGTGACGTTAGGTATAGGTGTGGGGTTAGGGTTACGCATTTCCTCCTGTGAAAATTAGGTTAAGGGGCGGGGTTTGGGGTAACGCAATTCCTTCTGAGGCAATAGGTGTAGGGATGTGGTTTAGGGTTCCGTTTTCCCACCTGTGATATGAGATTATGGGTGAGATCAATGGTCCATGGAAATTTTTCAGGGTTATGAATTTCCTCCGGTGACGTTAGGTTTAGGGTCGGGCTTAATGGTAATGCATTATCTCCTCTGATGACACCATACCCCTGTTTTCTCTGCAGATGACTGACTTCTGCATAATACTGTAAGTTGCTTTGGATAAAAGCATCTGCCAAATGAATAAATGTTAATGTAAATGTAAGACTTCCAGTCAGTGTGGTTTGGTCTTTTAGTAACTATTTGCGTACAGATTGCAAACAGCTTTATGCCATGTTCGACGGTTTATGAGCTGCATTATATTCGTTGTGCTGTTAGTGAACGTAAAAGCATCCTTCTTTTGTTTTTTTGCTTGTGTTTGCACAAAACTTTGGTTCTGTCTGTTTTCACCTCACCCCTGTTCTTCCTTAATATTATCATCCCCACTCGTTGTCGCCATACTTTAAACCGAATGTTGTTTGCAGCACTAGTGCCTGTAAAGGGAGTTGAAATCGTAGCGGCACCTGCTGCTTAAAACATGAATCACGATTCATTTAACATTTCAACAGATTAGTAACCGGCTTGCAGTGAATCGTTTAATTACTTATATATACAAATCTTTTATGTAAAATGTCCTAACCAGGACAGTACAGTACTAACTGTTTTTATATTATCTCCCTTATTTTTTAATAATTCACAGTTTCACAGATTTGAAAGGGGTGACCAATCGTTGTATATTAAATGTTGTACACGTTATGTTGTAGTACAATCCTCTTAAAGAAACAAGAATGTAGGATACAATACATACCTTCATCAGCTGAGGAAGTTTCATCTGTCACGGGATCTGCTTGTACAGTTCTACTCTGGTGTCACAGCACATGTGCCCTGGTGAGTGAAATTCTTGGGAGCTTGCTCCAGAAAAATTGCAGTACAGTTAACATATAATACAGGCTTCAACATAAGACAGTGTGCAATATGCACATACATATAATCCGTACACACAGCGTACTATAGGACAAACACAGTCGAAACATTCAACACACTGTGTACATACATACATACATTAAGCACTAAACCTTAAACACGAAACAGAGTGTGCACGTTCTGCAGAAAGTAAACAAGATGTGCATAGATATATGCTACGGTGCAGCAGAGTGGAGGTAATCTGGATACAGTAAGAAGTTGTGCATAGGATGGAGGTAGACTGTTGTATAAAGTGCAGTGTTTGGCATATTGTATATGGGAGTGGGCGTGTGCTGCGGGTGTATCAGCTCTGTTCATGAGTCGGATAGCCAGAGGGAAAAAGCTGTCCCTCAGTCGACTCGTGCGGGAGCGCATGCTGCGGAGATGTCTTCCTGAGGGCAGCATAGAGAGCAGTCTGTGAGATGGGTGGCGGGAGTCCCTGATGATCTTCCGGATTTCTTTATGCACGGCCTGGTGTAGATGTCCTGGAGGGAGGGAAGCTCACCTCCAACGATGTGGCTGGCAGTTCACACGACCCTTTTCAGAGCTTTGCGGTTGCCAGCAGGGCCGTTTCCGAACCAGGCAGTGATGTAGCTCGTCAGGATGCTCTCTATGGTGCAGGTGAAGAAGGTTCTGAGGATGCTGGGGCTCATGCCAAACTTCCTCAGCGTTCTCAGGAAGAAGAGGCGCTGTTGTGCCTTCTTCAGCACTGCGTCGGTTGACGTTCGAGGAATTTGAAACTGCTTACCCGCTCCACAGATGTCTTGTCGATAGTGATGGGTGTGTGTTCTCTGCTCTGTCTCCTGAAGTCTACCACCAGCTCCTTGGTCTTGTCAGTGTTAAGTGAGAGGTGGTTCTCCTGACACCATTTAGTCAGGGTGCTCACTTCCTCTCTGTACACCGTCTAATAGTTGTGGGTGATCAGGCCTTTGACGGTCATGTCATCAGCAAACTTGACAATGACATTGGAGCTGTGTGTAGTCCAGACTACTGAACGAATAACTGGCATTACTCTTCCCACACATAAAGAGCTGTACTCATCCAGAGTGAGTAGAAGGGCCCGCAATATCACTCCGAACACTCACACCCAGCACACTCTCTTTTTGAACTGTTACTGTCTGGCTGGCACTACAGAGCATCGAGCATAAAAAAAACGCTAGACACAGGAAAAGTTTCTTCCCTCAGGCCATCTACCTCATAAACAGTTAAATGTTCCTCTTGTGCAATTAACATATGCAATACTTCCCATATGCTATTTGTATATAGCTTCTTATTTTATATGTGTATATATAGATATAAATGTTATATTTCATTACATCTCTACATACTCTGTATCTTTTACTTGTTGATTTTTCAATTAATTTCTATTATTAAGACAAAAGTCTAAAATAATGAGAAACTCTTATGAGAAAATTATTTTTTTGTCACTGATTTCAAGTGAAACCCATATATTATATAGATTATTATATCTAATATATTAAAAAAACTTTATTTCTGGATATTTTGATGATTATGGTTAACAGATAAAAAAATGTTAAACTCGAATATTGTGAAAAAGTTAATTGATTAATTTAATGTAATTAAAAGTTATGATGTGACACTAACTATTAATATTTAATAAATGTGTGTGTACACAACTGAGGATTAGTGCATACATGTGGTTTAAGCAATTATTTTTCTTTACATTTAAAGCTAATTTCTCATCAATGAGGACCAACCAAGTATTAACCAAGTAAAAATAAACGTAATTTATTTTTTGATTCTTATTTTATTTATCGTATGTAATATTCTAAATTTCTAACAGAACATTTTGAGTTTTCAGTATCTGTAAGTCAAAATCATCAACATTTTAAGAAATAAGAGCTTGAATATTTCACTTTATGTGTAATAAAGCTGATATTTAGGTGTCACTTTCTAAAATGAGTGTCAACAAATATTTACATCTTTTACAATGATTATATTTTCTTGATGCAACTGTATATACAGTGATTGAGTAAAGCACTTTTTGTGTGCTTGTAAATATATCGATTCTCAAATTTTATATTCTTAATACACGTCTTTTACAAATGATTTTGCTTTAAGAAAATGTAATTAGTTGTATTTAAATTAAAATAGCTATACAAATGTGTCCTATGAGTGCAAAAATGAGTAAAAATAATAATCAAGATAAATCTCTTTATTTTTCAAATATTATTTACATAAAATCAATGTTATATTATCAGTTTGTTTAGTCATGTCACGTTATTTAATTTAAATGTTTTGTGCAATCTTAAAAGTTTATGGGAAAGAGTAGCAGTGAGGCAAAAACATATCATAATTTGTGTGAAACTCTATTTTGCACATATAATTATTTTAACAGAGCTATTTAAACGAGTTTGTTTTAGGGAAATATTAAATAAAGAGGTAAGAAGGGTAAGCGTATTTAATGTGCTGTCCAAGAAGACAAACCAAGAGTAATTCCTGCGAGTTTTGGTCTAAGGTTGAACACAGCAAATGGTGTTGAGTCTGGGGTGGAGTCAGAGAAGGTAAGAGGGCTTGTCTATATTTTTAAGGCCTTCCTCTTATGCTGATAGGATTCAATTGCTTATGAGGGGTAGCTGCGTGAATAATTGCACATACATCTAAACTTTGAAAATAAAACTTTAATTTGCATAAAATGTTATTAGAAAATTAGAAACAGGTTTGGTTCATATTTCATTTAATTCTATAAACTGTATTAAAAGCAGATTTCAAGATTAATTAATATTTTCATAAGGGGTGTGTGGACTTCCAATGTACCTTCTGTTGACCAAAATTAAATTATTTCCATCCGAAAAGCAGCCAAAACTCCTTTGAAACACAAGATGAAACCCTCTAGTCACTAGAAAAAACTTCTTGGAAACACCAGATGGAACTGTTCAGTAACCAGCTAAAACACCCTGGCAACACAAGGGCAAAACCCAGTAACAAGCTTAAAGACTTTAGTAACACCAGATAAAACCTTGTAGTAACCACCAAAATCTCATTAGTAACAACAGATCAAACCCTCTAGCAACCACCAAAAGTTCCTTAGGAACGATAGATGGTACCCTCTAGCAACCACAGAACACTCCTTAGAAACAATATATGGTACCCTCTAGCAACCACAGAACACACATTAGAAAACAAAAGATGAAACCCTCTAGCCATCACCAAAAGCTCCTTAGATACAACAGATTAAACCGTCTAGCACCCACCAAGAGCTTCTTAGAAACAATACATGGTTCCCTCTAGCAACCACGGAACACTCCTTAAAAACGATATATGGTACCTTCTAGCAACCACGGAACACACATTAGAAACAACAGATCAAAATCTCTAGCAACAAAAAAATCTCCTTAGAAACAATAGATCAAACTCCCTAGCAACCACTAAAATCTCCTTAAAAACAATAGATCAAACCTCTAGCAACCACCAAAAACTCCATAGAAACAATAAATGGTACCCTCTGGCAACCACAGAACACACATTACAAAACAACAGATGAAACCCTCTAGCAACTACCAAAAGCTCCTTAGAAACAACAGATAAAACCCTCTAGCCCCCACATAACACTCCTTAGAAACAACAGATCGAACCCTCTAGTAACCACAGATTTTTTTTTAAAAACAATACATGGTACTCTCTAGAAACCTGCTATACACCAATAAAACTTCTTGGAAACACCAAATACACTTCAGTAACCAGCTAGAACACCCTAGCAACACAATGGCGAAGTAACAAGCTAAAAGACTTTAGTAACGCCAGATAAAACCTTCTAGTAACCACCAAAAACTCCTTAGAAACTACAGATTAAACCCTCAAGCAACCAAAAAAGTTGAATAAGGAACAACAGATCAAACCCTCTTGAAACCACCAGAAACTCTTTAGAAACAACAGATTAAACCCTCTAGCAAACATAAAAATCTCCAAAGAAACAACAGATTAAACCCACTAGTAACCAGCAAAAACCCCTTGGAAACAACATATAATACCCTCTACTAAGCATAAAAAAATCTCCATAGAAACAACAGATCAAACCCTCTTGTAACCGAAAAAAACTCCATATAAGCAACAGATTAAACCCTCTAGCAACCACAAAAAACCTCCATATAAGCAACAGATGAAACCCTCTAGCAACCATAAAAAGCTCTAGAAACTACAGATCAAACCCTCTTGAAACCATCAAAAACTCATTGTAAAACTTATGAAACCCTCTAGCTAGGGCTGGGCGATATGGCCAAAATTTCATATCCCGATACAGCTCATTTGATATCCCGATAACGATATACATAACGATATAGCAATCTCCTGTTAATTCAGTTTATGAATAGTCTATACATAATTGCAATGTGGAAATTCAGTTTAAATGATATACAAAACAAATGATATACAAAACAAATAAAGGTAGTATGGACTAAATCTATCACATAAAAAGACATTGTGTCTTATGATTATGACATTTGTATTCCATAACTTTGACTTCATGTTCCTATAGTTGTTATAATGACAGTGCGCACTCGCATATATGTGTGTGTGTGTGTGTGTGTGTGTGGAGTTTGTTTGAGTGCACGCGACCACTCAGCGCTGCTCTTACAGCTGTTGCTCGTTGACTCTCACGTCCATGCAACAGAAGTTCTAGACTTCTTAAGTCTCCTCTTTTAGCTCCTCGGTTTGGGTTGTCTGGTCATCTTGTTGAGAATCACCCTGGTCTGACCCGCGTGTACTACCGTATTTCTCCATGTTGTTTATGTATTACAGCGTGCATGGGCATGACGTGGCGTGAGGTGCATCTTGGCGTAAATTCTGCCGTAAACGCCTTATCGTGACGTAAACGATAGAGCCTAATATAAAACGATAAACATTTTCTATCGTCCAGACGATATATATCGTCATATCGCCCAGCCCTACCTCTAGCAACCATCAAAATCTCCATAGAAACAACAGATTAAACCCTCTAGTAACCACCAAAAACACCTTACAAATAACATATAAATAACATATAAAATCCTTTAGCCTTCGCCAAAAGCTCCCTAGAAACAACCGATGACACCCCCTGTAACCACTAAACTCCTTTGAAACTGCATATCAAACCCCCTAGCAAGCTCTTTAGTCCTATCTCATTGAGCAACATCTGGTTTAGACAAATACTTACTTTACCATATTACCTGTATACTTACTATACCATATTACCTGTACTTAATTAATCCACTTCAGAGGCTTCATTTGAATTGGGAGTGTTGACTCTCTCTGGAAGATGTGGCTTGATACATTTATGTCCAATTATCAGTAGTCATCCAGGGATGGTTTAGCAAAAACTCTATCCCTTGCCATAGATGTGAACCAAGGCACATGTCAGCGAAACTAAAGCATTCTATTTTCAGAAGAGAAAAAAAGATCTGTCAGGTTCTACATTACAAATATGTTAAAAACATCTGTAATGTGTGGTATGTTCACTGTTAACACATTTGCTGTTATAAAATTATACATAAGCTACTAAAACGTTCATGACGAATGCACATTAGCATTAAAGCAACTATGATACTTTCAGATAGATAGTGCTTTGCTCTTACCCAACGAAAGATTGATAGAGTTTCCCATGAAGAGCTCCAACATGTTGTGTAAAAGCGCCGGCAGTTGCATAAGGTGGATTCTGTACATCTCCCGGAGGTAATCAGGATCCTCAGTAAATGGCACCGCTGTAAGGAGATATCAGATTAAAGAGTTAAAAGTTGCTTGCGGTCACAAATGACAATAATTCAGCATTATAACATGTCAGCAGAATTCGCTGCTCTGACTTACTTGATTGATGGCCCTCAAGATCTTCCAAAAATTTTCGCCTGCTCTGACCGAAGCCGACAATCTTCAGCTTCAAGGTCTCTTTGTTGATCATGATGTGTTGTGGTGTGAGGGCAGTATGGCGCACCCTGCAGCAAGTGAAGAAAGTGAAAGTCTGCAGTAACTGAAGAGTGATGTCCCTGGCTACTCTCTCCTTCAGCAGGCCTTGGTTTTCCTTAATAAAGGTGTCCAACGTCACCCAAGGTTCAGATAACCTCTCCAGGACCACCATGTATCCGTCTGGAAACTGAAACCAGTCCAGCATTTGGATGATTTCAGTGCATGGCAGAGGCGCCAGTTGCATTTCTAAGAGCATCCCTATTTCCTGGAATACCGGTGTTTGGAAGCCAAGCTAGAGACAAACACAAAGATAGAGGTTCAATGACTAAACTTCTACTCACTTAGATGAAGATATATTCATATTCATTAGGTGTTAATAACTTACCACAGCATGTCTGTATGACTTCATCCATCCATGAACTCGTGGTTCATGAGGAGATACATGAACACATTTCAGCATCACCTGCAAAAGTAAATTCAGTTTAAGGATCATTTGAAGTCTGTGTTTTGAAACACTTGACATTAATTTGCAAGAGGACATGTGGTAAAGTAAAGCGTTACCTGTCGGCCATCAATTCTACGAATGGCAGGAAAAATCCATGCATTCTGTCCAAGAACCTGTTCATCCAAAACTTCATAGAGAGACGAGATTTGATCTGAAAAACACATATAATAAGAACATATAAACATACACGTACACTCTAAAGAATGAGCAATGTGGAAAGAGTTGACAGGATAATATTGACCCACCATCAATAAGAACTCTGATATTAAACGGAACTCCAATGAATAATTCAGGACGACTGGGCAATAAAATTCTGTCCTGGTCAGGACGCTGTTCCAGGACAACTTGTTCATATACTACTGCATCTTCTTCTACTTCTTCTACTTCATCCTGCCCATCTTCTTGTACTTCCATTTGCCCTTGGTCCACTACTACTTCCTCTTCCTGCTGTACTTCTTCGTTTCCTTCATCTTCTTCAAAAGCTTCTTCCATGATTAATACGGGAGCCACAGCCTGAGGTGCTGAATTTATTCCTGATGGTCCAGGAACTGCTTCATCTTCTGAGTCTGGAAAAAATCCACAGTGAACAATTTAATTTCAAAAACTATTTTATCAAGGAAATGTTTTTACAACAAACTGTAATATTGACAAGACCTTTTACCAGAGGTGGACTGGAATTACTAAGCTTATAATAATTATTTCAAGATTTTACATCTGGCTTGGGGTCAAGGATTTATTCTCGATGGTGCTTCATCTTCACAACCAAAACTACTTACAATACTGATATTTATGATAATTTAATAATCCGTTTTAAAGGTAAATATATTACTTATATCTAAGATAAAAGTTGAACAAAAGTTCACTTTAATAGTGTAGATTACACATAATATAAAATTTTTTGAATAGGTTTGAATTGCACTTTAGTCTGTTATTTTATTATTAAAAAATTTATGACTGAATACAAACTGGTTTGTCAAAATGTTTAAACATGACAGTAGCTGTAGACTTACCTTCAGAAGATGACTCCATCGGTTCTGCAACAGGGTTTGGCTCATCCTCAATTTTCATTTGTTTCCGAGACGGCTCTGTCCCCTCATCTTCCCGGATATCTTTATCCACTTTTCTTTTTGTCCCATGGCGTCCTGATAGGGTTTACAGAATAACGACTCTTTATAATCCCTTATTTGGTAAATTTACATTCAATAAGATTACAGCGAGTGTAAAGGTACATTCAGTTCTTAATCTCAACACAACAGTGGGGGTCACAATTTAACAGTATCATCATATTAAGGAGGCAAGCTAAAATAAATAATAAATATTAAATAAATTAAAAAGCAATATTGCAGATACACTTACTAGCAGAAGATGTTCCCCCAGGTGCTGGGAGAGGTGTAAACCTCATCTTTTTTGCCATGAGTCTGCTCGACCTTCTCAGCATGTCGGCCGGCTCTGTCCCATTGCTGTCATTCTGAAAAGCTTCATCAGCTCTTTGTTTTCTCTCTGAAATACAAAATAATGTTCAATTATTTATCGTCAAATATCGTCAACCTTAACATGATTCACATTCCTGATTCATAAATTCATGATAAACAGTACTGAGCAATGATAGAGTTCAACAGCAGAATGATGTACTCTTAAAGACTTTTTTAAATTTTCAAGGGATCTAATACAAATAACTAGACAGCAAAGACGATTCTAATTTCTAATTGTCTAATAGTCGTGATCATTTCACAACTGTTAAATTGAATATTAATGTAAAGAACACTTACTTGTAGAAGCTGATACAGCAGATGTTGGGACAGGTGTTGAACTCATCCTTTTCTCCTGAAGTCTAGCTGACCTCCTCAGTTTTGGGGCCGGCTCTGACCCACCGCTGTCATTCTGAAAAGCTTCAGCAGCTCTTCGTTTTCTCTCTGAAATACAAAATAATGTTCAATTATTTATCGTCAATTACATCCTTTGCTTTTTCCTTAACATGATTCCTAAATTCATGATAAACAATTTTGAGCAGTGATAGGGTTCAACAGAAGAATGATGACCTCTTAAATACTTCTTTAAATTTAAAAGGATCTAATACAAATAACTAGAACGCAAGACGATTATAAATTCTAGTTGTCTATCATGGTGTGATCATTGCACAACTGTTAGATTGAATATTAATGTAAAGAACACTTACTTGTAGAAGTTGATACAGCAGATGTTGAACTCATCCTTTTCTCCTGAAGTCTAGCTGACCTCCTCAGCTTTGGGGCCGGCTCTGACCCACCGCTGTCATTCTGAAAAGCTTCAGCAGCTCTTCGTTTTCTCTCTGAAATACAAAATAATGTTCAATTATTTATCGTCAATTACATCCTTTGCTTTTTCATTGATATTTTGTACATTTATGGTTCAATCCTAAACAACGATTCTACAGATGGATGAAAGACTTCTTAAAGACGTTGTATAAGCGTATATAAGGAATAATTCATTATAATTAAAATAACTTGTAAACAAGCACTCGCAGTATTGACATATTTATCACTTAAAATGGTTATTTGTCTTAAAATATTTTTTAAATGTTCTAAAATTGTCTTTAACAATGAATCACAAGAACTTAATCTGATCCACAGATATAAAAATAAAGCTATTAAGACTCAAGTTATGAAGATATAACCTATGAACATAACCGGAAGTGACGTTGCAGCACCAATCCAACCATATGAAAAAATGTCGATGAGGTATGAATTTACAAATCCATAAACAGCTTAAAAGAATATTGAAATATGAGCATTAATCATATTTTAAAGTGTAACTTACGGTTAACACGAGTTAAAGTCATGTTTGACGTTGTAAACCGTCTCTGACCGACGACCGTCGAAGCGTCTTCACAACTTAAGCTCCTACTCAGATGTGCGCGCTCATTGGTCGTTCTAAGCTTCGATGGTGATGACGTCAGAATTCGGTCTCCCCGGCTACCTCAGAACAACATAAATGGCCGAAGTCACCTTCCGGTTTGTGTTTATAAATTAGTTTTTATTTTAAAATATTTAAATGTTAACTACATTTATTTTAGATTAATATTTTGTAGTAACATATTAATTATAATTTAATTATAATTTTTTTTAAACGTCGACCAGACGACTTAAGTTGCTGCCACTGAAGTGTATGAAAAGTCAATTGTGTATATGTGATGGATTTAAAACTATTTCAATTAATTGTGTCTCTATTATGCATAATGAAATATTTCAACTTAACTTTAAATAAATGAACTAATATAACAAAAAATATTGTTATATATTTCTTTTTAAACCCTAATATAGATTTTAATGATGACATTAGATGTCTAGGCTTTCATATTTAAGGACAAGTTTTTCAATGTCATTGTAAACATGAGACTACATTACATTATTTTACAATATACTTCCATATTTTGATATTTGAAATTTAAACATAGAATACCTAATTTAATAAGTGCCTTTTAAATTAAACATGTATATAAAAATTAAATGTTACTGTATTGATGCTTTTAATAGCCCATGTAGTTAACATAGATATACAATTGTTTCAATTTTGCATCTTTACCAAAGTGGATGGCACAACCAACACAAGCTCAAGGGCTCCTGGGCCTCATTGATCCATCCCTAAACTAAAGGTTGCTTCTGTGATTAATAACTGCTTTTAATTATATGACAAAGCATCAAAAGACAACAAACAATTAGTTTATGAATTGTAAGCCAAAATTTAAATGTTTAAAGTGTTAAAAAGTGGCATTATAAAGAGGATCAGATGTCAATGATGACACTGTGTTTGGTGGTAATGTTATCTCTGGACATCAACACAGTGCACAGGTGAGGAAGACTGGGGTTTTAAAGAGAAAACACATAATCATTAAGACCAAACGTCACAAGCAAAAAGATAAATCGAATGTACAATCCATATTTTACATTCGAATCCATTCTGGGTAAATTTGGGTTAATGGGCACCTCCTGCTTTTACGAACCGCAACCACAGTAGCTCCTGGGCATTACTCTGTAGAATACAAAGCAGACCTTCTTAAAAGATTAATATTGAATACTGGAATACATCAATAGCAGACATTCTGGCAACAAAAAGCTAAAAAAGCCAACCCTCTGAACCATGAGCTCTGAGATTCCACTGGAATGATGTAATGGTGAATTTGGGGGTGTAAGTATCCTCAATGGCAAATTCAGAGACACCGAATCAATAATGCTTCATTATTGATAGAGACACCGATCCATCTGCAGGAAGTTTAGAATCCATTAACGTCTCATCTTACCTCTCTGGACCGCAGCTTTACTCTTTATAGAAACTGCTGTTCTTATAACAGCAGACCTTGACCCTGCGAAAGACAAAGTTCAACTCTGACTGACATAGAAACTTAATATATGAATATGGGTAAGTTGGATGCATTCTAAAGTTTTTTCATGTGTCATGAGTTTGAATATTGCTTGTAACAGGTTCTGCTCGTTCCGAGTCCTTCCACAACACTGAAAGATTACAAACACACACAAACATATTACATTCATAACAAAACTGCAGTGCATTATTTTGGAATGACATAAGGGTATGTAGAGGGTAGAATCTCATGTTTGTCTGAACAATCATTTAAATGCAATTGTGTGATTCTGACCTTGGGGAAGACAGCAGTGTTTTTCAGATCACCTGATTCTGCAGATCCTGTGCCAGCAAAGGGAACAATTCTGAAATCACCCAATGCAGTACCATAATTTCTAAGATCCCAATGGAATGCAATTTGTCACCTTGACAACAGACAGTATTTCTAAACCATGGTGTCATGTCCCATTTTCTTGGTATTTGATCGTTCAACCCTGAAAACACTTCTCAACACTTTTTATGTTATTGCCATTTGTAAGACTTCATGGCACAAAATAAAATGTAAAAGAACAAACTACAGAAATAAGTAAATACACATACAAATACACTTGTAAATAATATTTACAAAAAAAGTAGAGAAAAAAAGACAAAAGTTCAAACTGTATGACAATTTTATCTTTTTTAGTGGCATTTAAAATCTTGACTTTTGGTTGCATACATTGTTACACCATTGTTACACCATCACAATTGCAATAACTACAACATTGTGTTATAATACACACAATATTAAACTTGGTTCACTTAATTCCATTCAACATCAAGGTCATCATCATCTATGACAGATGAGCTGAACAAAGAATGACCAGTAAAGAGTCCAGGAGGTCCCCTGGAGCCCAACTCAAAACATCTCCTCTTCATCGGGTTCTCAGCGGCTGTTTCATGTATATCAGATATTTCTGTCCTTTTGTTTCCTGTCTGTGGTGTTACCTTCCTAATTTCAGTTATGGTTGTGTGTTTGTTTTTCTGTGACCCAGTTGAGTATTCTAAAGAACTGGTGCATTTGTTCACGTCTTCTCGTGTGCTTGTCGTGTTGTTTGCGCTGGTGTTTATGATGGTCTTGGCTCCCAGGGCTGTTGTTGTTTTATCGCCAGACTTCTCCTCACCCGGGTCCATAAAAGAGAATCTGGAAAGTTTGGCCAACGTAGAGCTGGCAATCTTAGTCGTTGAATGGTCCTGTTTTTTCGGGGAATGTGGATGTTTATTGTTATTGTCACCTCGAGAGAAACTGTTCGATCTCAACAGCAGCTGTTGTTGAAGTTCAGTCTCAACCAACTCTACTTTTTTAGCTCTGCTGGAAACTTCTGAGGAAAGATCTTTGGGTTTGTTTCCATCTCCTTTCTCTTTATTTCTGCTGCCCTCTGCTGGCAGATCTTTGCTCGACTGAATGCTTTCATTTGGATCTTTTTCTCGCATTTGAGGTAATGTTGCTTCAATCCGTTTTTGAATGTTGTCTCTTAGAGGAATGCTTGAATGGGTGCTAGAAGCTGACTGATTTGCATGAGTGAATCTCTTTCTGGGTTTAAAGGTGAAGTCTGTGAATTTGGAATGCAATTTCTCATCACTCCCAGGTTCCAGGTCCACCCCGGATGTACCAACAGCTGGGCTTTTTCTTTTAGAAAGTTTCTTTACAGCCATGGGTGTGCTGTGGAAAGGAAGGGTTTCAGTGACAAATACATTCTCTAAATCATTTTCAAGATCTCCTGTTTTGTCCTCGTTCTGCAGGAGAGCCGCTTTCATCTCTTTTAATCTTTCGCCTCTTAGCTTTTTGGAGCCCCTGACTTTCACAGCAGAGGGCTCGTCCGTAGAGACATCCACATCTTTCTCCAACGCAGAACCCTTGAGGTGTGCGGACCTGCTGTTGCTAGGCAACACTGAAATGTGTCTTGCCCCTGCACCGTTCTGAGTAAATGTGATGATTGGGGAGGCGTTATCAATGGTGCCGGTATCAGTTGGGCTGGATAAAGAGTGGAACCACTCCAGTCCGGGGTCAGATTCAGCTGTGTGCTCACCCTCACTGTGATTTTCATTTGCAACATTGATATTGGTGTTTTCAATATCAGATTTGGGAGAGTCTGATCTTGTGTTCTGTAGCCTAGAAAAGTACAAGAAACCTGGCTATCAGAAATTCAAAGACTGGATTTTTTTCTGTTTGAATGCAAACATAATAAATGAATTTTTATTATTATTAATCTGTATAATATATTGAGTTTTAAATAAATATAAAAATATATTTTATATATATGCTAAATTTCATTAATAATTAAAGCAAAAGTAAATATAACACATAATAATAAAAATGTATTAGGGTTTTGTTACCAACACATTTGCAAGAACTAAATAAAATTCACCAATATTTAAATAATTTAAAAAAAGATGAGTTTATCAGGTTCAAGTATTCTCTCCTTCCCAATACAATGTGGCAATTCTAAGTGAACAATTTGTATGTTAATTTCACAAAAATGTAAATTTCAAAAGTCAATCCCTTCGTCACGTGAAGGTTTTACCTCTATCCTTTCAAAAACTAGAAAAAAAACATGAATTTCCCTATTTCAGTTTTACCTTGAGAGTCTGTTTAGTTCTTTCTGAAGGAAATCGGTCAAGCCGAGCCTTTCGAGCACAACCTCACACTGGTTTTTGTACTGATCGCAAGGATTTTCAGGAAAGGAAGTGTGCAATGCATTTACATTGCCAAGCAGAGCGCCCCCCTGTGGAAAACAAAGCCCAAAACAAATCCAGCCTATATGATGCTATATAACTCAGGGTAACAAAAAAAGTTACTATTGTACATACCTGCATGGAGCACTCCATAACAGACACGACAATGACAGCGTCCTCCACTGTCACTGTTTCTCTGAACATCAGTCTCGCATGAGCTGAGATACACATGAAAAATACACAATGAGTCGATAATGTGATTACGAGAATTTGAGATTTGATAATGTCGTAAATGACAGTAAAGATCACAATTGAAATATGCAGGGAGGGCATGCAGAGAGGGCATTTCTTGATTTCTGACCTTCAGCAAGGCGGATGAGACTCTCAAGCATTCGGATTGTGGTTCGGGCCGCATTGCGACTGTCGTTCTGTCTCTGCAGCTGATAGTAGCGACTCAAAATGACGTTTGCCTCCTGTGTAACGCGAGGCTTAAGACTTTTGATCAGGCAGAAATAGGCCCTCATCTTCTCCATACTCCAGAGAGATGTAGACTCAGTTGGAGCTCCTGAGGAAGAAACAAGACAGTGGAGTAAAAGATGAGACAGAGAAAATAGCTAAGTTGAATGTTTTAGACACGTTCAACAAATAGCAAGATTTCGACACTAAGTCAAAAAGATTCAGAACACAAATGAAGATCGAGCCCTCGAGAGGAAAGAGTTGTCTGTTAATGTGACAACACTGAATTAGCTGTGATGCAGATGCTCTCATTTCTCTTATTACAGTCACAGAAAGCATATGTCAGAAGAAGTTGGTAAAGTGAAATTATATTTACCTCAGTTATATTTAATTTGCATGAATTTAAAAACAAAAATAAACATTGCTTAGTAAGTTGAATCTTTAAAAATAATTATGAGCATCAGTAATAGTCATGCTCCCCTTTGCATTTTATTAATAAACCTGCAAACCTTTATTCTGTAAGATGAAGGAGGAGATGATATTGTCCCATGCTGGGTTCTTGGTGTCCAACAGAACCAACACAAGATCAAAGCGACTCAGGAGTGGACTGGCCAGAGCCACATTCACAGAGACGGACACATTTGGGTCATACTGCCCTTTCGGGTTTGTAGCTGCCAGGATAGTAGTCCTTGTGTCCAGTTTGCAGACCATTCTAGAAAAAAAGATAATTATAAACTATTAAACATTTTTGTACAGAAGGTATTTTAAATAACACTTCTACATTCCTCAAAATATCTTTTTTTGTGTTGCCCATGCACAAGAATTATATACAGGTTTTAAATGACACAAGGGTGAATAAATGGCAGAAACTTAATTTAATGGATTAAATTTGGCTTTAACTAATGAAGCTTGATTTTTGTAATCTGAGACTAATTTAATGTGCCTCAGTTAGAGAGGAAATGAACTGAAAATTTAAATGACCATTAAAGTGAATATTAATGGACTTAATCTTTATTTGTCTAGACATCATTTCCCTCATCCCTCACCCAGCTTTAGCCACGCTGATGGTTTGCTGCTCCATTGCCTCATGAATGCTGGTGCGGTCATGCTCTTTAATGCTGTTGAACTCATCGATGCAACACAGTCCTCCATCAGAGAGAACAAGAGCTCCAGCTTCCAGATGCCATTCTCCAGAGTCCTTTACAGCTGCCACTGTCAGACCTGACAAAACACAACTTTATTTGTCCCATACTGTATTATATAGCACAACAAAATCAACAACCTTCAATTCAGCAACTGGTTTGCATACTGGTTACAGAGAAACAGAACCACATGAAACCTGCATTAGTGGATCCAATTCCAGCAGTGAGCACAGATCGTGGTGTAATCTTTGCAGCATACTTCAGAAACTGTGACTTCCCAGTCCCCGGATCACCCACAAGAAGCAGATGAGACTCCCCTACGGAGAACAAACACTCTGAACCACAAGTCTTACAGATCTATTCACGAAATTAATGTATTTTTCAAGGACACTCTCGTAATAAGCTGAGATGTCAGACCGCCAAATACATTGAGCGTGAACACATACCTCTCACCTTGGTTCCAGAAGCATCTATTCTCTGAACCCCACCTGCCAAAACCATAGCAACGGCCAGCTTGACAACATACATGCCAAACACCTGAGGGCAAAGACTCATCAGGATTTCATTCCTGCCTTGGAGAATGTCCAGAGAGAGAGAGAGGTTTTATATTTTGTAAATCCACACCCAGAACTTTCAACGAAGCCGAACTGAATTTCTCAACAGTTCAGCTTTATCACATTAGCATTACTAGGTTGTTGAAGCAGTTGTTAGGACTTTGCTTGGTGGTTTTTATTTCTATCTCTCTTCTGGTTATTATTAGCCCAATTCATCATCATGTGAGTGATATTTGCATGCCTAAATGTTTGGGGAAAAAACCCACCTAAACCATCCACATGTTTTGAGAGGCCCCTTATGTTTTGCTGTGTGAAAAAACCCCAGACGTATACAAGATGTAACGAGAGAGCGTATGTTTCAAATGAACCTCCAGCTTAAAAAAGTTTTTTACCAAGGGGGCCCACATAAACTGAACAAATTATAAATGTTACAAAGCAATCTAATGGAGTAAGCCTTTGCTATATATCGCCATATAACCACTTTTTAATAGACATGATTTAACTTCGTACCAGCCAGTGGGTCATTTTTGTGACCCTCCCAAAATTCTTCAAATTCTTTGTGAATGTCTTCCAGGATCAATGCGGTGGTGGACTGCTCATTATTCACCTCAATGTAATTCGCTTTCAACACAATCTCCACATCGCAACGACAATCCTGAAACAACGGCTTCCAGCGCTGACATACAACTCCGTACACAGTGACATCATCACCTTTCAGAAACAAAGACATCATCACAAACACAGGTTTGGGATTTGACTATTATCATCACCTTTAAAGTCAAAATTAAAGTAAGCACATGTTGGGAGAATCTACATTAACATTTTAATATTTACTGCAGTAAATACAAAATATACCATATTATTTACCTGATTTACAACTGTCTACAAGATCATCTTCCAAGATGATGAGCATGGATCGGGGGATACTGCCAACTGAGAGTTTCTGCACCTGTTGGTCATTGGCAGAATGATAGTTCACCATATATGAAAATTGTGCTTTTGAAACCTGTATGACTTTCTTTCATCCGCAGACGACAAAAGATATTTTGAAGAATGTTGCTGACTGGCTCCCATTTACTTCTGTTTGTGGTCAATACAATAGAATAAATGCCACTGCTGTTCTGTTACCAGCATTCTTCAAAATACTTTCCGCAAGTCATACAGGTTTAAATACAAGAGGGTGAATTAAGGATGACAGAATTTTTATAATCGACACAAAATGGATTTGACCGAATTGAGTTGAATCTATAGCGCCTCTTTACCTGCTCTTGTATCTTGATCTCCTGGTAGTCCTTGCAGGCTGCCGGTGGAGCGTCACTTCCTGACAGGCAGGTGAATTTAAAAGAATTACACCCATCTTCATTGGGACAGGTGGTGGGGTTGGTAAAGGTGTAAAACTGCTCAAAATCAGCTTGTACTGAGAACACATGTCGGCACTTATCGCACATGTAGTCTCTCTCAAACTCCAGCACTTTTGTCACACTGGTGCGGATGACCGTTCCCGTGACGGACAGGAAGTGGCCCACATCTCTGGCTTTAGGGATGT
This sequence comes from Triplophysa yarkandensis, assembly GCA_033220385.1. Classification (NCBI taxonomy): domain Eukaryota; kingdom Metazoa; phylum Chordata; class Actinopteri; order Cypriniformes; family Nemacheilidae; genus Triplophysa; species Triplophysa yarkandensis. The sequence continues at coordinate 20,136,903 of CM065658.1, forward strand.
GATCTCTGGTCAGCTCGGGACACACAGGTAAACCTACAAACATGAGGCAGAAAGGTTAATAAGAATCATTTACAAATATGCAAATCAGCAACAAATGGCCGAAACAAGGATGGTTTACTTAAAACTGGAAATTCTGACATCCTTTAACAATTCTGATGAAAATTATTATGAGAATAAAGTCATCTTTACAGTTTCTAGGAAACTGAAGAGTTTAAACATTAAAACAGTACAATCATTGAAAGTGGTAAATTTGTCTTGAAAGTAAACGCAATGATCATAACAGCCGCTAGGGATCAGTATAATTCCATTACAGTTTTAAAAAGATTCTCTTTAAACACTTGCTGCTTGCATGTTTTATCAAAAAAGTGCAGAAAAGAGTTACAGTGCCTATCAACATTTGAATATGACCTGGAAAGACAGAGTTGCATCACAAAGCATGAAGCAAAAAAATAAAACATCATATCTGTTTGGTTTCTCTTAAACCACAGCAAGAAGCTTAATTTGATCTACCTTCTCGTGGAGGATGAGGAAAAGCTGTGTATAGAATACATTTTGGTAAGGAATTGCATGTATGAGTCACGTCTGTACAGTTAGAGATGAAGAGCGTGTAATTACAGGTGATGGCAATTGTCTTATGGAGGATGAGATGAAGGATTTGGCTCCATCACAATGCAATACGATGCATTCCACATATACTAGAGATAAAGCTCATGCCTCCATCCAAAATATTATTGTGGTTTACGTGTCATTCTGCAGTTTTTATAGATGCAGATTAAGGGCAGGCAATGCATTTAGATCCAGGATGTTTTTAATATAAAATTAAGCAACATTGTAATAGTCTTATTTGACTGGTTTTATTAAATGCATTAAAAATATGATTTAAAAAAATGTATGTGTGGGTGACAGATATAGGTACCTTTGAATATATACATTAAATATAATTATTTCTGGGAAAAGGACAAAACAAATAAACATGAGTGCATGGCTTGATTTTGAAATCATTATTACATAAATAAAAAAATGTTAATTACATTTTTGCTGTACTTTGTGTATCAGTAAAGCGACGATATCTTCATTTGAAACAGACCAATCCATGCAGTTGAACTTTATCTCACTAAACTCCACGAGAACAGTCACGCACACACCTGCATATAAAATATTGCTCACTAATGACAAAATGCATCACGACGTATGATTTTTTTATTATATGACCAGTGGACTTCGTGCTTCATGCGGCGGTCTGTCCTATTTTCAGAACCCCTTTTATATTCACAGCACATTGTCTCTGTGGTTGAAGTCTGCTCTCAGGCTATTTATAGCTCTCCTCAGTCCACAAAGGCAACCGGGATAAAACATCCAGGGACCGGGAAAGGTCTTAATATTGCTGACACATTCCCGGCGGACGATTGCATCTTAGAGACTGACACCATTTACATGTGATCTCAGCCGGGTCTTGCTCATACAAAAGTTGCTGTCACATTGCTTTTGTCTTTCATTGTTGCCTTGAAAGGCCAGCTCACATGGAATTCAGCTGCTCTACTCTGACAGCCCTGTCTCTGACCTCTCAGGTGAGGCATCTGGATCAATGCGCTTGCCACAGAGCTGTTGCTCATCTTGTTTACATTCACACCAAACCGCATTCTTCCAGCTTCATCTGATCTCCTCCAAGCCTATTTTCCACTCACCAACATCCAGATACATAATGAGGCAGCAGATCAACATTGTAATATGATACAAGATGAGAGGAAGCCACCTGGATAACAGGTAACAGTTTACCGAAGGACAAATGAGCTCTCTGTTCGGATGGGTTGTATCTTGTAGCATTGCATTGACAGAAGAGCTCATGAAATGGACTGTCTGTTGAATAAATTTACCAGGCAAAAGTCACTCACCTGCTTTAAAAATCTACAAATACAATGGGAGAAATTGTAATGGATTTAATGGTAATGATGCAAATTATGTTCTTTGTGTTATTGTTGAGCCCTTATAAATGCATCAGTGACAATAATAATAATAATAATCTTTTATCATTTCGTTATCATCACGTCATTCCAAATTTGTATGACCTGAATCTAGGGTTGTGCAATTTCAATTTGGCTTTATAGCATTACAAAAAAATCTAGTTATAAACACCATTGAATTTGATTAGTCATATCTCCTTGCATTAAATTGTGAACATTTTTTGTTTTTGGTCAGAACACTAGAATTTGTTATCGTTTAATAATTCTAACTTATCTTAAAAATGTGTTATCTTGTTAAACAATCCTGATGCAAATACTGGGCAAAATAATTCTTCTTGTATATGTTGTCATTATCGATCAGCCCTGTCCAAATCCTATCCCTTTCTTCAACAAAACACAAAAGAATATATATTGAAGAAAGTTCAAGCCTAACAACACTTCCTTCCTCTACGTGGCCACAAAAATTACTTTTCATTTCTCAAAATGCACTATATAGTGAGTATTCTCTCACCCGCATTGACTCGCATATAAAGTGACATCCTATTTCTAATCCATAGGGTTCAATATGATGTCAGTCCACCCTATAAGAACTCCAACTCTTGCGGGAAGGACGTCCACAAGGTTTACGAGTGCGTTTATGGGAATTTTCCCCATTTTTCCAGAAGAACATTTGTGATGTCACACACCGATGTTGGACGAGAAGGTCCGGCCATGACTTGATTTCAACACAACAGACCCCTAAATGAAAGAGAATCACTTGAACATGATCCTAATCCATACGCTTCAATATGATGTCATCTATAACAGCTTCAACTCTTGCGGGAAAGCCGTCCACAAGGTTTACGAGTGCGTTTATGTGAACTTTTCCCCACTCTTCCAGAAGAACATTTGTGACATCACACACCGATGTTGGACGAGAAGGTCCGGCTCTTCGTCTTCATCCCAAAGATGTTCTATCGGGTCGAGGTCCGTCCAGTTCATCCACACCAGACTCTGTCATCCACGTCTTCATCGATCTTACTTTGCGATGTCATGTTGGAAGAAGAAGTAATAGGGAGCATGGAATTATCCTAAAAGTCTTGTGATGCCAAAGCATTCAGAGTGAAAGTCAAAACACAGATTTGGATTATTTGGAAGGGCGAGCGAATACTTTCGGCAACATAGTGTATACTCTTGTGTGTCGCAAAGACAGGCCTATGTTTGAGCAATGCAAAGATGTATAATAATTATATTTTATTTTTGTTGTACCCAAAAACCAGCTTACCTGAGATTCTGACATGAAGATGATGCTTAAGTCTGAAGTTCTCCAGCAGAGGTGAACTGGACTGAGATACGGTCAGAGCCGCTCTCTGCAAGGCACTGTCAAATATAGGCAGAACCATGCTGGGAAAAGCATTGAAACACTCTCCAACCTCCATGTTATCCTCAAATAAGGTCATGGCATTGACTACAACAGGGTGGTGTCCATGTTCACTGGTCTCCTGTAAGATGTGAAGGATGTCTTGCTTGTGGTGCTCCATCACATAAGTCTCAAAGACCAGTCCTATGAATGACACCTGATCTGGACTGAGCATTGTATGCATTTTAAGACTGGGATACAAATTAATCACATATATCAATCCATCCAGAACATGGTGGGCACACTTTTACTATCATAAACTCATAATTGTCTTAATGTAGATTTACTGGTCACAACATTTTTTAAATCCATCTTGAGGTTTTGTTTATGTCAACAAAGAAATGTCAATGCCCTTTGAAGCAAGTATAAGTTAAAACTTAGTATTATTAAGGGCTTACAAGCTATTAAATGAAACAAACAAACATACCACAGGAGCTACATCAACATTTGACACGTGCGCGCGCGCGCTCTCTGTGTGGTTGAGTTTTGGCGGGCTATTCTTCAGCCGTTTTTAATGTAGGGGGGTGTGTACTGAAAAGCTAATATATAGTATTAAACAAAATAAAATTTTAAATCTAATTTAAGTATTATTGAAGTAAATTATGTTTGTTTGTCAATAGTTTTATTTTGATTGTGTTGTATCTGTTTTGCTTGTTAAAAAACACAGCATTCTTATAACTCGACCTCCCCGTTTTTCGGGTAGTGGTATGATCCAAAACCGGAAACAGTTTTAGTACGACGCCGAGCGTCCCATCTGTCAGTGAGATTATATAATAAAAGTCACTTGTAAAAGTTGCTGTGCATTTTTTTTAAATGATTTATTATAAATAAATAATTATTTATATTTATTTATTTATAAAATATAATAAATTAAAAGCTACTAGATGCATGCCGTGATCAGTCCAAAATAAATAAAAGTGAAACTTTTATAACCGTTCTCTTAATGCAATTTAACTACAACTGAATTGTAGTTCATAAACTATTTCATCATCATATAGTTATTGTTCTTCCATCAAGAAAAAGCCAAATGACCATAAAAGTGTTTATTTTTCATCTCTCAGGGCAATATGTGTTGATGTTTATGAAAATACAGGCATTTTAAATCATATGTTCTCAGCTTCTGGCTCATTAAATGGTAAACGTTTCGTCACATGACAGACACACATTAAATGTAACAATAATTTATTCTTACGCATACACCGGTAATATAAATATATGTATTTATTTTAAAATTAGTGAGACATCATTATATCTGTGTTGAGACATCCATACAAACAGGTTTAACCCTACCAAAATCCAATATGCAGCTGTAACAAAGTCAATACGGCGGCATTCTAAAATTAGATACATTAAATACTAGAACTTGATTTTAAACAAATAGATATTAGCAGCATACGCATCACTCTATAGAAACGGCAGGAAATGAAATGCCAAACAGACCTATCATCACTGTAAAAACAAGAAACCCATTCACAATGGGGAACCAAAGGAACAAATGAAAGAATGCATCGGTAAAGAACATTTCATTTTTTTTTGTCTTTTTTTTGTTGGTTTGGTTGACATGCTGTTAATGTAAAGGTCAGAAGGAGAAGTACTGAGCAAACCACTCCTGTCTCTGGGGGTCTGGAGACGTGACGGGTGAATCTTCTCCTTCAGGAGGGCTGAAGACAAAGAACCCGGAGACACAAGAGAGAGAGAGACGGAGAGAGAGTCAGACATGGAAAAATACGGGCCTAGACTTTACCGTTCTTCAAGAGACACTATTGAATCTTGTTTTTATGTTGTCGAGCATATTTACAGTACGGTGTTATTTTTCCTTTCGAATGCATTTATTCATTTTGGAAAGTAATATACCTGTCCGCAGAAGAAAACCCAACAAGAAATATTAAAACGCTGTCTTTTCGTGCCTCAACAACAGACCTTCTTGGTTATAACCGTGTCAGTATGATGAACATGTTTGTTTCTTTAACAAAGTCTTTACTTAACTTATATGTTTTTCTTTTCGGTAGATATAATACATCTTCATTCATTTGGGACCGGCAGCTATTCCGGCTTGTTTCTTTCATATAATCTTCCCACAAAGCTCATAAAGGAGAATTCAATTTCACTCAAGGTGAAGTATGAGTCTGCGGCGTGGGTCTGCGATACAGCCAACCTCCGGCTCTCTGCGAGGTCCTCCATCCCAGAATGAACTTTCAATCCTGATTAATTTAGCCCTCAGGACCACAATTATTCCTCTATGTCATCTCTAGTCTTTCGATCTAAGCATATGTGGGCTGCTGCCAAATGGGGGCTTTGGAGACAAACAACATTTAATGATTCAAGAAATCTATTTCGATATTTTTACTTATTTAAAGTATCATTTACATATTTGGCAGAAGACACCAAAATGTTTATCCATATCGACTAATTAAATCATGTCTGATTTGTCAGCGACTTACATTAAATGATAGATGCAGTATGTATGTGGCATGTGTACAAAATAGATTTTTTAGAATATTACATTATTTAAAATGTATATTAGTAACGCAATGCAAAAACATTAACAAATGTCAAAGCATGAAAGCTTTTGTGTCCCAAGGTTTAAGTGCGGTCAACATCCACAAAGATTATTTTAAATCTTTATTATTTTTTTTAGTTACCAATGGCTTAAATAAATGCAAAGCTATTGTTGGTCATTAAATAAATATCCAATACGATTAAAAAAAGAATTTTTATCCATTAAAACAGTAATTTACATAAACTTACTTTATTAATGATAAAATATAGAAAATAAATTCGCCACTAGCCAGATCTCAATAAACAAAGCATAAAACAGACCAAATTTTCTCATTTGGCAAAGCATGTGTGTATAATTAAACAGCCTAAAATAAAATATCTCAATCATGACCTAGAACTTGAAGTCCATTTTTTTTAACACAGTACAGTTAATCTTAAACATATAATTTCTAATTGAAACTCGATGAATGTACAGAAATATATTTTAAAAAATCAGATTAGAGTTTGCTGTTTTTCTTTTTACAAAAGTGATCTTGCATTATGATCATGCCATCTCATGCCACTCTATGCTAATCTAAAAGTAATGCAAAGTTAAGCCATCCACTATATTTTCATACAAATAACATCGCTGTTTGAATTATTGCTGATATCTACAATTAAGGTGCTTGTGTTGTCAAACTTCTGATGCTGCTGGAGTTTTTGGCTTGAAACCTCATCTTTGTTCTCTTATATCTTCAATGCAATCAATACGCATTGCTCCCTGATGGCTGAGCTGCAGCAAACTCAATTTAACGCTCAATCGAGCATGTATATCAGCCCGTTCACAACTAATGCAACTTCTACCTGCATCAAGACAAAGGATGAGGAAAGTTAAATGCCTTTCTAATGGCACATCTGAAACCGAGCTGAAACAGGCCGACTGACTCATTAAGAAGTCATTTGTGGAAAGGTATGCAAATGAGCATCTGTGGTGGACTTTTAGGTGCAAGAACTTTGTAAATATGATGTTATTATTTTTCAAATGCATACAAGAATAGTTCCAACTTGCCGAAAGACTTTTATAGGCATAGTTCACCCAATTATGAAACTTGCCGTTTATCATTCCTTTTCTTTTAACACAAATATTTTTATATTACGGTATCAGGATGGGCAATCAATCAATCATACAAAGAAATCTAAACGAGTCACGTGGTTTACTAAATGTCTTCTTAAGTGAAACACAAGTTATCTAATTTTTGATCCCACGAACATTATATGTTAAGCTTCTATATATCATTAGGTTATGTAACTATATGAAAATGGATTTAAAGAAATAAGCATATTGATAGCCTTTTGATGCATTATGGTGTAAATTAAATATAAATTATTTGTGCTCACCAGAAAAACAAAGTCAATTATATCTGGTAGGCATTATGTCCACTTTAGATTTTCTCATTTCTGTGAACTATTCCTTGAAAAAGTCCCAAAAGGTAGATCTAACTGTTCTAACATTTTTAAGAGATAATTCATTCCTAAATGAACATTCTATAATTATTTGCCCACCCTGTTTCTGTTTAACACTGTGTTGCCATCTTTCTTCTATAAAATACAACAAATACATTATGAAGAATGTTGGTCACCAAAAACCTTCTTACTATTGTGTGACCCCAAACTAATGCAAGTCAACGGGGCCCAGTTTTTTTTAATATGATCTTTTGAGCCCTTAAAAGAAAGAAAGTCGTACAAATTTGAAATGTCAAGAGCGTGCGTAAGTGATGATTGTTATGTCAGGTAAACTACCATTTTAGCCGGTCATTCACAAAGGTCATATTCTTGAGTTGGGCTGCTCTTCTTTTACTTTTTTTTTTTACAAACTAAAAATTAAAATATACTTTATCAACTTTTAATTTTAAGATTTTGTATTAAGTAGTTTTAAAAAGTAGTTCAAAAAGTAGTTTAATGTTTAAAAGCTCAACCCCCTCGTACCTAATGTGAGTACATCCTCTGTCATAAAACCATAAAGGTGGCTGTGGAAGTGTCATCAGAAGTCTATTTAACTGCATCATCTGCAACTTATTTACATTCAGAGCCGCATGCATGCAGAATCACACCGCGGCGCATCAGACATGATGATTCTCCTGGGTCAAGAGCAGCCGCAGCGATAATAGATCATCAGGTGAACACAGCATCACATGCACACAACCACTGGAACAACATGCCAGTTAAAAGCACAGCCATGGGCAGAAATGTATTTTAGAAAAAAAATTATATACCATAATATTATATTATACAAGCAATAAAAGCCAGAAAGCCAGTTGCATTCAAACAGATACACATAATGTTTATTTCTTTTTCAAATAATAAAAATCACTCTCAGACGCCACAAGAAGTGCACACGTAAGTGCAGTGAGATGTTGAAGGACAGTCAAAGACACCACACAACAGATGAGTCATATAACTTCCATCACAGACAGAAACACGAGACACGGACACCGACTCCCAGCATGCATTTTGGGGACACACATGCTCCCATTTGCATTCCAAGGCCATTTCCAAAGCTCATGTATGGGACTTCAGAGAGTAACATTATGCATACATGTACATCAGCGTTAAACCGAGATATCCCTTTCATTTGCCTGAAACAAAATGAAAATCGTTCGAAATGCATACTATGCAGTTTATCGTATGTTGAAGTATGTGAAAAAAAACTTGGATGCGCATTGCATCGTGGGAAACATTACCCAGTAGAGTATTTCATGCACAAAGAACATTCACATACTCTGCACAATATGCGCACTACATAACAATAGTATGCCATTCCGAACAAATGATGACAGCCAGACAGAAAAAGAAAAAAATATTGCTAATGCTTTGCTTGGCGATTTAAATTTACGTAAACAAAGCAGCATTCAAATTGGAAGTCTTAACATGAACCCGGTCCAAGAACGAACCGCCGCGTTCATTATTCAAGTTAATTACTACTTTCCGAAATAATTGGAGCCATAATTCCCGATTTCATGCTCTCTATTTCCACTTCCAGAGCCCGTTGGATGTGTGGAACGATGCTTGGCACATTAAAGGGATACCACAGCCACCCCTGAGCTAAAAATCACACTGCCAAGAAACGGCTGTATGTCATGGTGTTTGTCCGCTGGAGAGAGAGGCATCTGCCGTGATGAGGTGCGCCTCACCTCGTCAATTTCTTGGGTTCGGTGAGAGGGGCAGGTGGGGTAAGGGGTTTGCTCGTATTGGGCTCCAGCTGGTGAATGGGGGAGTTGGGAAAGGGTTCGAGGCGGGTGGGCTGGGGCTGGACGCTCTCTGTTCCTGAGGCCTCCACATTGGACCTAAGATTGGCCGGGCTGCTGAATCGGTTGGATGATTTGTCGTTCTTTCGTTTTTGCTACATAGGACGACAAGAAAAGCACCTTGAAGCTCTCAGACACTTTTAAATGAGTTTAATCTCAATAAGGCTCAACAACAAGGTAGGACCCGGAGTAACAGAGAAACAGTGTGGGAGGATTCAGACCAGTTGTTGGGTTTTCAATTAATTGAACAATGTTGTTTTTTTTTTGCTTAAAGTTTCTGCTTTTTAAATAAAAGTTTTTCTCTATTGCAATTTGTGTTTGAAACTGAAAATTGTAGATCACTTTAAGTTTAAGTCGAATGCTGTCTGACATTTGAAATCTAATCCAACAGCCTAAATTATAAATTAATATATATTAAAAACATTAAGAATAATTATATGCTTGTTTTGTGTGACTCTGAGGAAGTTATTGTTTAAACACTGATGTAAACTGATGTTGAATGGTATTGCTCAATGTTTTTTCTATTTTCAACAAAACAAAACCTCTTAGTAGGGTCACACTTAAATAATAGTCTTCTGATTAAAAACGATAAAAATTATAAAAAATTAAATTATTTTCTTAAATTCTTTCTTTGTTTGTTTTAAAGATTAGAATACATTTTACATAGTGTGGAGGCTTGAGAGTTTATTAATATGTAAATAAGGTTTTTCTTGAATAAATACAGTAGAATGTTCACTTTATTCCAGCCATTTAAATTATAAATAATGAAAACAAAAATGTTTGAGAATTTATAAATGTGGAATTAATACATTAATATTCACTAACTCACACTCTTTATGAATTTATAATTCATGTAAAATCTTTTTTTTCCTTGTTCTTGCCTTATAAATTATAAAAATACTTTTTAAATACTTGTGATTATTAACTCCAAATTAACGATTTGAGATTAATTTTTTATTTTTATTTATAGGGACAATGAAAACCCAGCAAGTGTACACAAGAAAATAACCTTATTGTTGAGCCCTACATTCCAAAAACGCCCCATGAAAGTCAAGCTGGCAACACTCAGCAGAGGAATCAACATTCGCTCTCGGCTCTCATCATCAAATCAAGATGAGTCCAGAGAGAGGCATCAGAGGAAGAGGCTGTTGAAAATTTAGACTGAAAAAGAATGGCTTGGAAAGCAAAGAAGAACTGAATGTCTAAACAGGAAGAGAACGCGGGAAACAGAGACAGGTAAACACACACATGTGAAGACACATACATATGTGCACACGTAATCACAAACACTGGAAGTTATAGAACACGAACGGCAGTAAAATATTCACGAAAACAAAACGTTGTTAGGAGTCAGGAACAAACTTCATTTAGAAATGATGTCATCATTTAAACATCTCCATGTAATTCTGAACCTGTATGCTTTTTTTCGATAACAATATTGAAGAATAGTCACTCTTATTTAAATTAGTGTGTATAGAAAGTTTATTGCGTGTTTTGTCATTTTTAATTGAAATATGAAAAAGGGATAGTTTGCTCCTACATGAAAATTCAGTTTTCATTTACACACCGTCTTGGCGCTGTATGACTTTTTTTCTTCTGTAGAACACAAAAGAAGATATTTTGAAAAATGTCGGTAACCAAAAACCATAAGTCTCCAGTGACCTCTATTTTATAAACACAAAAGGCCCAACAGTTTTCTGTTACCAACATTCTTCAAAAGAAACAAAGCGACACAAGCGAGTGAGTAAATGATGACAGAATTTTCATTTCGGGGAGAACCTTCCCTTTAATTCTACATTGGATGTTGGTTTAAGCTCACAGTTGTAGTTTGACATACCCAATTCTCGTTCACTCTTGTAAAACGAAAAATATTTATTGAGAAAGTCATACAGTTTTGGAACAACAGGCGAGAAATTAAATAATGACATTTTAATTTGGCAAACTGTTCATTGTTAAGCTTTGTAAAGTTTCCAGCATGCTCACAGTTCTCCCCAGCATGTGTGTCTGTGTTCAGCCTATGAAAGCACGTCAACACCGTATCTCAACCGGGCCGGACCCATCTCAAATATTTACACTCATCATAACTTATCTGATATTTAGGCCAATGAGTGGGTGGAGCTACAGGTGAACATCTTAACCAGTCGATTTGCCGTCAAGGGATGACATTTATCGCCTGCCGTTTTATGTGTCATGCCCGGATCAGACACGATGTGGGGAATGACAGCGTCAAAACATTGTCAGTCCCCATCCAGAAATGTAATTTAACACAGTATCATATCCAAACATGGAGAAATAACAGATCGGCTCCAAAACCAAGTGCACTGCAGCGACAAAAAGCTTTTTCTAATCGAAAAACTATTATGAGGAAGGGACTTTTTTGCATTGGAGAATAGTTTGGATATACCATGAGGAAGATGAAGCTAATCTGTATAGAGTCCATTTTTCCAAAAACTTATATCATGCATGGGATGGAACAAAAGAAATTCTCTGTGAATTTGGTCAAAACTTCTGTAAACGTATAATTTCTAAAACTGCTGTCTATAGGCAGCTCACTAGATTTTGGAACAGAGCCGAATACTCAGACTAATAAAACCAGCTTTAAAATCCTGAGACGGAAAGAATCTTACCTTGACAAGCGGGTTTATAACACCAACATTGGGGTTCGTGTTGAAGATTTTGTTAAAGTTGGTCTCTCTGTTTACAAGCTCCAGCTGATAAAACTTCTTATCATCCTGTAAGAAAAAGAAGATGCACACCCGATACAGTACTAGTCAACTCTATTGTTTATAACATTCTGGGACAATAGTGCATTTATAGTTAGTATAAATGATAAAATGATAAAATTCAAAATTATGAAATAATGAAATTAAACAAATGAACCAAAGGAATTATAAAAAATAATTTTTTTTAATATTTGATCATCTTCAGTGTTGTCACCATTTTAATAGAATTTTTATAAAAAAGCAATTGTATTTTTGTTGAATAAACTAATTTAAGACATTTAGGCATATACATTCAGATCAAACGTTTAGTATTTAAATAATGAGCAACATTTCACTCAAGAGTCCCAAAACTTGTGACCATTCGTGTACATCTTACCGAGACAAAAGGGTTTAAAAACAATTAACTTTTTGTTTTCTGGCATTTCAGATTCAAAGACTAGAGTAACCTGTAAATGTAGATGCTAATTTTATACAAATGAAATTCTCTGAACCAGGTTTAAATGAAACAGCAAACCAGTGGAAATCCAGTAAATCACATATCTGGTGTTTTCGACAGGTTTGTCTGTCCTAAAATAGAACAATCCCCCCGTCCTGTGAGACTTTAAGCTCTGCTAGACACGTCAGAATGTCTCATCCGATCGCCCGTGGGATTCTTGGTCTTGTACAAGCACACAGATGAGAAATGGGATATTGGGACCAAGCATCTCTCACCACCAGCTTCTTGACCAGCGATTCTCTCTCGGACACCATGTCCTTTAGTTCTGCTATCGTCTGGAGGTCTTCAGGTCGGCTCTCCCGGTTACGAAATTTATCCTCTGTTCCCTCCAACCTGAGAATCATAGACATACTTGAGATGAGAAACTATTTCTTTCCAAATCTCTTTCTTTACCATTAGACGGCCATCACAAAGGCACGACTGATATTGAAATTGAACTGTTCTGACACTTCGTTTTAGCAAGAAAGGAAAGTTGAAGGCTTTGTGCTTTAAACACAAAAATAATTGAAAGACATTGATCAGAATAGATAGATGTAATGATATCAGCATCTGTATTTTACTCCTCCATTGCTTTTGGGATTTGTGTGGTAATTAAAAGCATCAGTTTCAATCCTCGATGTCACATAGGATCAATACCCTAATAGTTTCTGAAAAGAATATTTCTAAAAGTGGGATGAACTTTTAACAACAATGTAATATGATGACCTAAAAGAAATGTATTTGTTTTCATTTTAAGAAATTTCTTTGGATTATTGCATTGTTTTCCAGAACAATTGTTTTAAAAGTTTTAAAAAAATGTAATAAAAAAAATTACTAACAAAATATCTATTTTGATTTCTTCGTCGGCCGATATTTTTGCACATCTAATGCATAAAATCACTTTATTTATAAAAACACACTATGAAATGTATCTTGTTCCATTGAAGGTGTCTTGAATTTTAAGATAATACTAAAGAAAGTCAAGTATTTGTACAGTATTAACAAAGGCAATGAAATAATTACAGTTATAATTTACAGAAAACATCACATGTTAGACCAAAAATGTTTAACAAGTCCCGTTATCATGTGAGGCCTGTATACGTTTCTTTCTTTAACAGAACATGAAAGAAGATATTGTAAAAAATGTTGGAACCAAACCAATTCATTCACCTAAAATGGGCTCATTTTCCAAACTATCTTATTTTGTGTTCTTAGAAAGAAATTCTTACCGGTTTTTAATCACATAAAAGTGAGCAAATAATATATATTTGTATTTTATTTTAGGGACGCCTTATACCTTTAAAATAAACGTGTTGTGTGAAGAATATAAAATTGAAACGAGGTAATATGTGGGATGTTGGCCGTCCCATCCCATTACCTTTCTGATTTTAATTAGCATCATGAATTAAAAATCATTCTAAGGTGCGCTTGTGAATATTGAGTGGATTGTGGGAGTTGAACTATTTTTATCACCGCACGTTCAATGGAAGAAGTTGTTGGTGCTCACAAATGAGGTCAAACCTGAAAGCATTTAAACACGGACAACTCACAGAATCTGCAGGGCCGAGATCTTGTCCTTCAGAAGTTCCTGGGCTTTGTTGAAGTCCGACAGCATGTTTTGTGTCTCTCTGTGGTGGAGCGCGTTCAGCTCGGTCATCTCTCTCTCATGTTTCTTACACAGGTCTTGCTCATGGGCCCTGTAAACAAACCACAAACAGCAACTTAAACATCTTCTGATGGAGAATTGCAGATGACAGTCATTTATTAAAACCTTGCAGAGTTGGAAGGATAGTTCATTACTAAAACTTTGTTATTCATCAAAAAGTCATTCGAAGACGTGGTTGACTTTCTTAGCTCTGCAGAACACAAAAAAGAAATTTTGAAGAATGTTGGTAACCAAAAAACATTGGCCTCGACTGACTTTCATTGTATAGACACAAAACAACGAAGACTTCTACCAAAATATCGTCTTTTGTGTTCCACAGAAGAAAAAATAAATACATAGGATCTTGATAAAATAAGGCTGAATTAATGATTAAAGGACTTTTCTTTGGGTGTTTTTATCAGATTTTCTACAGTCAAACTTAACATATCTCAAAAGCAAAATACTTCTCCATAGTTTTCAAACCATGTGAATCATTAATGACATGTCTTGGATTTGGTTGGTTTGGTTCATGAAAAATATGCAAAAGATACTGTCAGATTGTCAAAAAAGTAGGCGGTCACAGTCGTGCTTTCTTAAAGCATGACGCACTTCCTTTGATTCCTCTGTTCCATAAATATCTCATCCGGCACTTCCATACAGATGCTTCAATCTGAGCAAATAACATTTGAATGATGCTTTTTATAAAACGCAACAAATCCTTATCGATATTCATTTAAGCCACGCATTTCTCTCCACATTGTGACTGATTTTTATTTCATTATATAACTATTTACAAACACATTCTCCATCATATTTCCACATATTGCAAAAGACATAAAGAGCCATAAAGCAGGATCTTTCTAGAAGGACCCCTGGGGGACCAAACTGCAATTTATTTGTCATTTTTATTTCACGACCAGGAATGGTCCACGTTATATAATTGAAAGTGAAATGGGGCTCTGTGCGCTCATCCTGCCAGCTATGTGATCTCAAAACAGCCTCCAAGCATGACTTTTTTATTTGTATTTTATATGCAATATGAACATCAGTCCCTGACAAATACACTGGAAAATTGGGTTGTTGGAACGGGTTCCATACTTTTTTTCATTTAAACACATTTAAATCAGGTTTATTCCACAGTGTCTTCGTTTAAAACAGCCACAAAACACAAACAATTCTTATCAAACCGAGGCAGTCATCAATAAGACATCTGGGAGCAGAATTGCAGACTTTATCAAGACAGAAGCCGGCTGTGCTCTTTTCCCTTTAATTCTTTATTGCTCATATCACCATCCATCCCTAACAATCAGGATCAAAACGACTGAATTTCATTCCCTTTTATCATCGCCAATGACTCTTGTCACACAGAACCAGAGAGGAATATAACATTAGGGGTAATTTATGGACTGCGAGCTGTCTCCGCTAAAGAAAAACAACTCTGAGACGTAAAGTGGAGGCGTCTCGTTAAGTTGTTTATT
The DNA here is from genome assembly GCA_033220385.1 of Triplophysa yarkandensis. Classification (NCBI taxonomy): domain Eukaryota; kingdom Metazoa; phylum Chordata; class Actinopteri; order Cypriniformes; family Nemacheilidae; genus Triplophysa; species Triplophysa yarkandensis. The sequence continues at coordinate 20,152,367 of CM065658.1, forward strand.
CTAAGAAGCATCATTTGTAATATTCACCTGATCTGCTGGTTGGCCTCGCTGCGGATCTTCAGAACCTCTTTACCCTTCAGCTCCAGCTCCTTGGTCAAAGTGCTGATATTTTCGTTCAGGGTGTGAATCTCGTGGTCCAGATCAGCGATGTGTTTCTTCCTGCGACTGACCTCTTCCTGAAGATCCGAAATGCGACTTAACAGCTCGCGTTCCTGCAACACGAACACATGCACTTAACCGCAGGTAAACTAGGGACAGCTTCATACATAGTGAAAGCTCTTCCCAGAATATCAACATCAGGATGCTTGTTTTTTTGGACTTGATGGGTTGGTTCTCCCTATATTTGGTATATGCATCTTTAAACACTTTTATGAATGAATAAAAGTAGAGAGGGTTCTGAATTGAACAATCTGAGGAGTTATTTTAGCATGGAGAAACGCCGGAAGATAATGGGCTTGGGCTCCACAGCGGTGGAACATTTATGGTTATTGTATTTTAGTGTTCAGAGTTTTTTGAATGGGGCGAAAGGAACTGTGTCCTCTGGCGATGTGCTTGCATAAAACTTTAAAGTGCAGAATACGTTTAGAAACGAGGCGCTGAAAGTTCTTTTGCAAAAATTCATCTTCCGGCACTGAGATGATTTATGACTTTGAGCAAAAATGTCGAACAAAAGGAACGCTCGAAAGTCTTACGTTTATCATTACACAGTGGAAAATGAAAAAATAATTCTTTATTACGCTTTTAAATGGGCCACATTCCAGAAATGTATGTTAAGTACACTTATATATAGGTTCATTGAACCAAGAACATGTCATAATTTAGGTTATGACTTTTCCTATCCCTATCTTTCACAGCTAGACTGGTTTTCTTGCTGTACCTTGAAAACGATTTCCTTCCAATTACCTTTAATGGCTTATGGTTCGAAGTTAAGGGTCACATTTTCTTAATTTGTATATATTTTATATTCATATGTAGGAATTTAACAAATGCTTTCATTAAAAGCGACCTAAAATAATTATAAGAGATAATAATCAGATAAGTCATATACAAAAAGTTAGAAACAAAGTTACAAAATGTTTAGACATTGGAAAATATAGTCAACTATAGAACACAACTGTAACCATTGAATTTTTAAATTTTGAATATTAAAATGGTTATTTTTTTATTTTAACTAATCAAATAATACTTTGGTACAATTTGAGTTTTGAAACACGCACAAGTGCACAATAATATTTGTTTTAAACACAGTTTTGTGACCCTGGCCTTTTAAATGGTCGTGTCGGGAATAAAACTTTATAGTTGCTGATAAGGTATGGACCTTTTCATAATCTCCAAAAAATTTATTTTGCAACCGACCCCCGATATCAAACTATATGACATGCACACATCTATATTGTGTATTAACAGCGCGGTTCTGCATTATAAAGTTTATACACAGTCATATAACATCAGACTCTAGTACAGTGGAGGTTACAATCATAACACTCCACTTGTCTCAGGGACAATTTTCCACTTCACTGACACTGGGACTTTTCAACATATCTCTCACAAGAAGAATCCAGGCTCCTCCTGAAGAACGCGACAGAGCAAATATCCGGTTTTCTGCGGTTAATGATTCTTGCTTAATCAAATTATAATCTGCTCATCCAACTCTGAATGTCTGTAAATATCATTTCACAACACAATTAGCTTAATAATGGCATGAGTGTGTGTGACAAAACAGAGTCGTGGGACTGAAGAGCTTCCCACTAGTTCCATTCAAACCCCAGATTCAGAAAAAAGAATGGAGGGCGAACATTTACGTTCTAAACATTTGAAAACGAATTGGAGTTTATAACTCATGTCAAAAGTATTCTTATTACAACATTCCTTTGTCAATGTAGATGTTTTAAATATAAAAATATAAACAATTTTAATGAGTTCATCTTGCAGATTTTTACAATCTAAACATCTGTAGAATTTAAAGAATGTAGATTTTGGGGATTTGAAAATACAGGGATTTTCAGCACCAATCTCTAGCAACTCTTCCAGATGGTAACCTTAAAGAAACCTCCAGCATTTCCACAATTTCAATCTGAACATCTTTTAATGATAAAGATTGTTTATGAATAAAAAGTAATTCATTAACATAGTCACTATATTTAATTTAATTATGTATTTAATCAAAATATTTTTTATAAAAATAACTTTAAGATATTTAAATCATAACACAAAAGAAGATATTTTGAAGAATGTTACAACCAAACAACCAAGCTCCTATTTACTTCCGCTGTAGGAACTTCAAAATATAAAATTTTCTAAATACCTTTTTTGTTATAAACAGAGTCCTTTTCTTTGTTATCTTTTACTTTTCTGTTGCTTGCTGAAACAATATTTAAAAAAATATCACCTACGCTTAATATATGTCATATCCATACGCTGTCTCTGTTCATGAATAATGTTAATTAATTACTTTGTGGTGACTTTGCTTTGACCCTATAGTGGATTTATAAAAATCAGATATGAAATAAAAATGTACAGACATTAAAAACTAAATAAACGGGTCATCTTTACATTTATATTTGCATTTTCTGTCTCTGGTTGTATTTATTCAGTAAGCTCATGAGGCTCAGGTGTGAGAGAACATCATGTTGATGAGTCTGTATTCCCTGACCGCTCTGTGTTTATGTACCGGTGCTGTCAGGGGCCGAGCGGTGACATTTACTTTCCCATCTCATGGCTGAGGCTCCAGTGGATCACTGGATCAGCATGGTCCAGTTCTTCTGCTCAACTCGGTCTCAGGCAAACACTGACTTAACCTGACCTGACAGTACATCACATACTGTCCACACTCTACTACCATACTCGCTGTTATTATAGATTTACAGTATGCATGACAGCCATGAAAAATATAGTGTGAGTAAAAAAGGTAAAGTGATCTGTATGCTGCCAAGTATAGATATATATACGATTTGTAGATTTGGAATGACATGAGCGTGAAAAAAACATGTTTAATGTAGCAAATATACATATATAATTAATCTTTTTTTCACGCTTATGTTAATCCAAATTCATATGATCTTTTGAGCTTAACGTAAAAGAAGATAATTTGAAGAATGTTGATAACCAAAGGTCCTAATGACTTTCGCTGTATGAACACAAAATGACATTTCTTAAAATACCTTCTTAAGTAATCCACAGTGTAAAGAGTAATATATTTTATTATCTCGTTGCTAGCTTGAACTTGTAATATTTATAGTAAGATTATTTGTACTTAACTTATTTTATATTCATAAGCCACAACGTCTCTGTATCACAAGCATGTTTTTATAGCCCGGCCCTTAGCAAACGACATAGCAACACCCTAACAACCTACAACTAACATCTTATAGACTTTTCATAATAAACACATCCCAAAAGCGGCATCAGAATCTCATTGTAATTTTGGTGTACAATTTGATAGTTGTGGCATCATTTGATCGTCCGCTTGTTGCATTTTGTTATAGAGAAGTGTCCATCCGACAAACATTCACAAATCTCAGCACTAGCAGTACACCATCCAATTGCATACTTATGTTTCGGACATACTATGTTCCACTATTTGACATGTTCTCATCTCCAACTCCAGTTTTTCCAATCAAAATAAAAAAGAAGTCACCATGGCAACGCCCCGCATCTCTTTGAGATAAAACTTTGAGTTTTATCTGTTCTTTAAGTATGATTGCTTTTACCTTCAGTGAGGTCAAAAACACCTGTCTAATGGATATGGTTACATAATCTGCCTGCATATTAAACCACTTTAAAAAGAAATCTAGAACACACACACATTATAAAGCTCTCTGCGTCTACACCAGCAGTGTGCACATCACATAAAACCTTTATGCCCGGTCATCTAAACCTTCTCCATACAGATACATCAGCTGCCCACTTGTCATCGCCGGAATACAGAGAACTCATCCGACAGCGGTGGGCGGCCCTCGAGTCAAAGAGACAGGCTTCGGGAGTCCTGCGCTCTCTCTACAGAGATCTTTCAACTTTTATTCTTGTTGAAAGGTTATGATTTGCGAGGGTTGAAGTTAACGTGTCTGACCTTTTCCGTCAAAGACTGAGGCACCTATAAATGTCTCCCGCCAGGAGAAGTCCACCCCACGCGATAACATAAGCATCATTAATTCCTGTCCAGACCGGGAGGCTGATTAGCAAGTGGAGCTGTGCTCTCATGAGCCCCAAAAGAGACGATGAATTTCAGTTTTATGCTGATCAAAAGATTCACGACCCAGGGGAATGAAAACAGAAGTGTCCTTCAGATCTATGTAGTGGTTTAACAGTTTTAAGGAGAGCAAAAGAGAGTTTTTCTTCTATTAAGCTGCGAGAGCAACTTGATTTTAAAAGGACTTCTCAAAATTGTCTTTGATATGGACTGTTTTCAACTTTGTATGCTACTTTTATATCCATTTACAAGAGCACACAAAGACAACCATGTATTGAAGTATGACATGACGCAAAAGTAAGGTTTAAGGTTGAAGGAAACTAAATTAAACTTTGACTGTGTTTAAAATTCTACTTAACTGCATATTCAGTCACTATTTTTATTGTTCTGGAAAAAGTAAGAAGATTTATGTTGAACTATCTCCTTGAGAAGTAACGCTATTCAATCGTAACTATTCACTATTCTAACCTTTATAACTTTCATTTTTCATTAGAAGATATTTTAAAGAATGATGGTAACCCAACAACACTGTCCTCTTTCATGTCTATTGAATAGACACAAAGCCACAGGAACGTTTCTCAAAATGTCTTACGCTTTTGTGTGCTGAACTATCCATTTAAAGCTGCATTTTATTGTAATCTGTCTCTATTACCATCTCTTTGAAACATTAGACGTCATGGTCCCTTAAAAAGTATGTGGATTCTAAATTCATGTAGACATGATATAAATTTACAACAACAATTTATATTTATTTCATTTTGGATGTCTATTTAATCTCATGGATATATTTCGCGATTACTGATTAAACACAAACCTTTACACATATTTTGGCATATTACAAAGACAAACAGGAAAACCTTTCTCTCGACTCTTTTAAGACAAATCTATCATGCTGTTATAACCATCCTGTCAGCAGAAATCTTGAGGGAAGGTGAAGTCCCCTAAAATCATTATTGCCTTACTGTGCGATGTCAGAGACGTTTTAGAGAGTACGTGAGGGCACTACGGACAACTAAACACAACAAAGTCAAGCGTTTCCTCGGGAGAAATGCACACTGGCGTATAGTTCGTGGGCCTGTGGATGCACGTGTGAACATTGTTAATACCACGTGCGCATATCACACCAAGTGTTTTATTTCTGCATACGTTCATTTAAATGTGTGATAAAGCACAAGGTTATAGGTCTTTAACAGTACAAGGTTTGTTTAAGTCCAGAAAAAATAAACATGACTGATATGAATCCACAGTGAATTTGGCCTTTGACCTCAGCTGCTGTGTAAGGGACAGGAAATGTTCCTTCGGGTTAGATTTAGGTCATTGATAAAATATAAATGTACTGATCTCTCCACAGATGACAGATTGCGTTTTTAGGAGCCCTGGGCAGCGGTGGTACACCCGGAGGCGTCCAAATGCATTTGTGGTGCAAAAACAACTTACTCACACGTTTTCACATTCTCCCTCGAGTCTTTGCTTAAAGGGATGGTTCGCCAAACAATAAGAAACAGTAATTTATTCACCTTTTGGTTGTTCCGATTCTGTCAATTTCTTTGTTCTGATGAACACAGGGAAAGATATTTGGAGGAATGTGTATTACCAAACTACAAATGTTGACAACAAAATGAGATATTTCGGATGGTAGGAAAACAAAGTTTTCTTACTACCATTGTCCTAATGTGGTAGTCAACGGGGTCCCAGAACCGTTTGGTTACAGGCCTTCTTCCAAATATCTTTCTCTGTGTTCAACCAAACAAAGTAATGAATACACGTTTGAAACAGATATGTCATTTAGAGGAAACTCTAAGACCAATATGGCATAGTCAATATTGTCTGCACTGGAAAAAGTTTCACAAATAACTCACAAATAAGTTATAAATGTGTTTTTGGGGAAGCGTACTGTACCTGAATTCTGCTCTGCTCCAAAGCGTTCTCCAGCTCTTTCTTGGCAGCTGCTGTTTCTTGTTGATGGGTCTGACGCATGTGTTCCATAGCTGATGCGTGGAGGTGGTTCAGTTCTGAACGTAAGGATGCTGAGAGAGGAGAGGGGGATGAAAAAAGAACAGTGAGATGAACTGCCGTCTGGAGTCGAATTAAAAATCATTCATCTCCAACGCCCCTCAAAGCGCAAATGTCTCATGTGGAAATGGAAGTGTCACTCTCTTCTCCACCTGCAATTTCCTTTCACCGTGCCATCATTTCCATTTTTCCATTCGTGGTGTATTTGGTGAGATTTTTGCTATAATTAGATCATGTTCTCAAACGGCTTTACCGGAGGGATTTGCACTGAACAAGTACCACATTTTTATGTAAAAGCACAAAACATATCCTGCCTTGATATGCAAAATGATTAATGTTGGATGTCTAGCATCCATTTTTGATATGTTTTAAATTTTAAAAAATGCCTTGTGATGCAATGCTCTCATCGGTAAATCATTCACTGCACTAAACACATCGTGTCAGGCATGAGTCATGCTTTTGGTGTTTTACCCAGCATGGCCTTGCCCTCGTCCTCCAGCTCGAAGCGAAGGGTCTGAAGTTCTTGTTCCGACTGTTGTTTCAGTGTCTCAATGTTCTGCCTGTGAGCTTCTCGCAGAGACTGAAGCTCCAGGTGATGCTGCTGGCGAAGACGTTCCTCTAGGTTCTGAAAACACACAAAACAGGGCTTGGATCAGTTCATTACAATACACCAAACACATGACAGCTCGTACAAGTTTGTTGATATATAAATGGGTTATGGATTATTATGATAAACAAAATAATCAAGGTAAAACAACTTTTGTGCCGCATCCTGTTTGCTAGAAATACATTTTTATTTAACATATTTAAATGTAAGCATTGAGAATTCATTGATTTTTAATTTGTTATTATGCTATTTTTATTAGTAACTTATATATTTATTGACTTTGTTGAGATGCAATTACTGATAGACCTCTAGAAACAAGGTTGTACATTGGTCAAAAATTAAATTTTAAAACATTTTCCCCGATAATATAAGCATATTAACAGCATTAAACATTATAAACAAAATTTACCAGAATAGTACCAGTATAAAGTATAAATAACAAACCAAGAGCATTAATAAACAATAAAATTATGGAAAGGATATTGGGTTTGTTTAATTTGATTCACAGAATTAGTTGCAAAGCAACTTGAAAAGACAAAACATTTTTTTAATAATCCTTATGTGCAAATACTCAAAATATTAAAAAATAGAAAAGAAAAAGATAATAATAAAAAACTCTATTTTATAATTAAAAAATATTAACAAAAATAGTTTAGTAATATTAACTTAACATCTTTAAAAATTTTTTTTTTGAATTTTATTTGTGGGACATGTTTAAAGAATTGATTAATAATCCAACCGTTAAAAATTGTTTTAAATGTACAAATATGATTTAAGTTTATGTAGTGAAAAAGTATTTTTTTTAATAAATATATATTTGTATATTGAAATATGTATCTAAAAAATATTTATATAAAATATACATATAGAATTTTTTTTATATATACATATTTACACTTAAAATTTCAAATAGAACTATTTTAGTTAATCAAATTAACTTAATTTATACTTACATACATTTTTTTAATTACTATAAAAAATTGTTACATATAAACTAAATTTAAACAGTATATGTAATTATTCTCAAAGGTTTAAAATGTGACTTTTTTATGTAAACTGTTCTTCATAATATATCAGCTTAAAAAGTTTTATAGTGTATACCACTTAAGATGTACACTTTGGTCCAAAGCACTTTCAGTTCAGATATACATATATGTTTGGGATTGAAAACTGAAACAGAAGGCTCTTCTGGACCATTATTGTAAACGGCCTTAAAGAGGTTCATAGAATACACAACAATTGGTATTATTCTTCTTCAAAAAGATGTACATTTATAATACTTGTCTGTAATCCAAGTAAAAACCAAAATTCATGGTTTAGGCTGGTCTTTTTTAAACCAGGAATACCCTCAAAATGAATCAAACTCCCACAAACCATCTCAACACAGATTTCATTGAAACACCATTACTGGCACACAACAAATTCGACCTACAACCGGGAACATATTTGTAATGGTAATGTTGTTCTTCTGAAGTGTTGTAACACCAATACACATGAATTATTACCCTATTAGTAAGCACTTAAACATTTTTGCAAGCTTGTTAAGGATCTTGGACTGCTGCCGTTTTGCGCCATGCCAGAGGAACCCAATTACAGTACCTTGAATTAGATTAAACCAATAGATTGGAAAGAGAGTGTGGAGATACATTGACCTGATGAGAGTTAATACAGGGCACCTGCCTCCACTAAAACCTCTTTACAGTCCAGCGGTGAGGTGTGGACGGGATAGGAAGACAAAACAAACCAATGCTTCAGAAACCTTGGGTTCATTGAGCCGTTGGACGGGATCAAACTGGAAATGGACAAACGTTGTTTTATGTTGAACAGAGACATAAAAACATGTAACTCAATGTCAAAGGTTCTCACGGACTGCACATGTATAGAAACAAATCAATTGTTAAATGCTATGTAAGTAATTTGGATAAAAGTGTCACCGAATGTTTCCACTCTTGGCAAGTTGTTTCTAAAAAAATGTATGTTTATAATAGTTTATAATACAATGAATATAAATTTTGTGAATTTAGTATGACTGCGTGCAAATGTAAACATCATCCAGCTTTTATTTTAGTGTAAACCCAACTAAGACGGCGACACAAAGATGAAAAGCTCAGGTCATGTCAATCATTCCACAGATATCAAAGAGCACACTGAACCCAGGAGGCTTTTTGATGGAGTGGGCACACGCACGCACGCATGCACGCAAACACACACACACACACACACACACACACACACACACACACACACACACACACACACACACACACACACACACACACACACACACACACACACACAGTTTGCATGACTAGAACTGAACACAGACACTCAGACATACATCTGTTCCCACTCATCACAACATCGGGTCATTTTCACCTCTTCATGTGCTACTATAGGCATTTCACATCCCAATGTGAGAATCTGAAGTGGTAAAAATGACACGTTTTTTCTTACAAGCTGCCTCTCATCCTAAAAATAAATCAGGAAATCTAATGTGGGTGAGTTATTTAGGGACCTGCGTTTAAACCCATTCAACACTTATTTATACTCTTGTGTCCATACCCTTTTCTGTTAATGGGAAAATCCCCAACAAACAAGCGAAGCCTGCAGAATATCTATACAAATATATATTCTAGACAAAAGTTAAACAATATTACATTTTGTTAAGATTCTTTAAAGCTTTAGCTACAGTAACAGTAACTAACGATCCTTCTTAACGATTTATTAACCTTATAATTCAAAAATAAAACTTTTGTCTACTCTTCCTCGTCTCATTTCAAACCTGTTTGGTTTTCTTTTTTCTGCAGGCCAAAAACATTTTGAAAAATTTGTGACCCAACCACAGCAGTACCCGTTGACCTCCACTGGTTTTGTGTCTATACAATACAAGTGAATGGTTAACACAAATGGTTTGGTACCTAATATTCATAAAAAAATACTACTTTTGTGCAGCCATACATATTTATGAAATCACTGATATAAATGATGATTTTGATTTTCTGCGATTTGACGAAACCAAAAGTTGCACTTACTGTAAAGCGTAGCTTTAGCTCACCCAAAAGTTCTCTCATTATTTACTCGCTCTCTTGTCATTTTAAACCTGTAGGACTTTTTCTTCTTCAGAACACATAAGAAGATATTTTGAAAAACGGTAACTGGCACCCATTCACTTGCAGTGCCACTGCTGTTCGGTTACCGACCTCTTATCAAAATATCTACTTTTGTGTTCTGCAGAGGAAAGTCAAACAGGTTTGAAATGAGTAAATGATGACACAATTTCTATTTTTGTGAGCTATCACTTAAAAACTGTGTGATCAATACTTGAGTGAAGGTGGATTTAATGCCATCTCAAGCCCTGTGGCAAGACGGGTCAGCATATAAAAAAATCCTCTGTGCTTTCTTAAATTAAATTGATTTCGCTTTAATAAGAACATAAAGTAATTTGTTCTCTCATAAAGATCTGGCAACTGACTATCTGTTTTCATTTCACTGAACGTTGAATTAATCTTACTGTGCTTTACGTCAACCTGAGCACAAAAAGAGCGCAATAAGGATGGGAAATAAACGACAGCTTAGTATGCCGAAGGGCGCTATTAAAGTTGCCAAGTCCCCTCCTCCCAATCCCCCTTCAGCCGCACTGACTCATCCTGCCCGTATGTTCTCGGTGGGCGGGCTGTCGGAGTAGAACCTCGTACCTACTGTGGAATCTGCAGGATTCTCCAGTGCTTTCCGGTTAACTAAAAGTAGTGCTGTTTTTTGTCGATATCAGCATAAAACACCAGGAGCAGAGGTGGAACTACGCATGTTTGAGCAAAATATAAAATCGAGGAATTACACGCACACTTCATAGTCTCTGAGGACAGAAACACGAAGGCTAAGACTGATGCCAACTCTCGAATGGAGCCGAATCCTTTAGAAGTAAACAAATGTTCCTTTGCTTTGACCTCAAAATTCACAATGAATATAGAGATGTGAGGGGTAGATTTCTCATGCTCTACAGAGAATAAGTGTGAAATCACCATAGGCCGTCAACGGCGAACAGAATCGTAGATGCTATTGAAACCAAAGTCAATAAAACAGAAGCTTTGAGAAAGACCGGTCACACGTCCTGGACAAGGTGCTTTGAGCGGGAAGCTAATAAATTTGCTTTCAAAACCCTTCTGTTGGAAATCTGGCTTTATAAATGACTCTAACATCGAGGACCTTATCTTTTCAGCATGGACTCTGGGTAAAACTCACATTGAGATTTTATCGCAATTATAATTAGTCTTGAATCTATTACCTCTGCCTGTAGTGCTGAGGAACTCATCAGCATGTCCATTATGATGTTCGACATCTTATATGCACCAATAAATATTTCTCATATCAGCATGGTAGTTTTTAATAGGTCTGTAAAACCCCTGGTAATAATTAAAACCGATGGAAGATTGGGAAGGTTATTTGGCAACCCGCTTCGAATGGTCAAAGCCATTAAAAGAAGTGGAATTGTTGGATAGGTAAATTTTTATCAAAAGACATATATGAGTTAAATTACTATTCATTGAATTGAATGTGTCTCTACATCATACAAGCTCAATTCGAACAGTTAACCTCAATGTTATGTAACAAGTTCACTGTAGCCAATATTTAAATGCGGCGAAAAGAGTGGTAAGCATATTTGGCATGCTGTTCAAGGAGAGGGCTTCTAGGTTGGTTAACTTTACCAACCTCAGAGCACTCCCACTTTTCAGCCTTTCCACGAACACAGAACACCCCCCTCCCCAAGCAAGCAACCTTGAACAGGGTGGAGTTAGGGATGGAGGAAGGATGCTGTTAACATTCGAGACAATGAAGGTAAGGGGACATGTCTATATTTATAGGTGCTTCCCCTCTTACACTGATAAGATACAGTAGATGGGAAGTCATGGTAGAAAGTTATGGCCTAGTTGTTAGAGAGTTTGACTCCTAATCCTAGGGTTTTGGGTTCAGTCTCGGGTCAGCAATATTATGACTTAGATGGCCTTGAGCGAGGCACCGAACCCGCAACTGCTCCCCGGGCGCAGTGACAGAAATGTCTGCCCACTGCTCCGGGTGCGGGTTCATGATTGGTGTGTGTGTTCGCTCCTGTGCGGACTTTTGATGGGATAAATGCAGAGCACGAATTCGGAGTACAGGTCACCGTACTTGGCTGCACGACACTTCACAACACTAGATGATGCAATTATTTGTAATTATTTGCACATGCTCCTCCTGTACTTTGTCAATAAAACTAAATTTGGCTTAGTGGTATTGCTGACAAACTCATTTTCTCCATTCAGCACCTATTGACATGTGTTGGTCATGGTGCTTATTGCCAGGTGTGTCTCTGTTTGGGACAGTGGGGCATGTAAGTAATAGAGGTCAGTTGCTCTTATTTTACATAAAACGTTCAGAGACCAGCTGTCGCGTGGTTCAATAAAAGACATTATGCTGCATTTTTCAAAATGAACAGGAAAATGATTTTCTAGTGTGATTATAGTCAATTTCAACCGTGCAAATCTGGGAAATAACATTGCTTTAACTCAGAGCATAGTTGTAATTTATGGGGAGAACGCTGACCCCCTTTATGTTATTAGCTTTTTTGTTGCTTAGTGGTTATAGCATAATTCTACAGAAGCAATGGCAACATCATGGGTTTGATTCCAGGGATAGCACATAACTGGAAACAATTGAATTTGTGTTATACAATGCCGCTTTAAAGTGTATGCCAAACGCACAAATGTACATTCAAATGCTCACATTTGCATAGTGTGGCCCGATCTGTGTAACAAAATCAGCTTTGAACCAGGGTAGAAAAATTTAAATGTCAAAATAGTGCAAAAGTAGCCTCGGTCCATATACTGTAGCATAATAAAATTAGAATATATGTTACTCCGATATATAAAAAAAATATTTTACAGTCTCTTACTGAAAAAATCAAGGTTAGAATTACTCATGTAAATGCATATTTTACATTACACAATTTAGACTAAAAAGTAGAAAAAAGCTTTGAAATTAAGTAAATATGCTGTTTAAATTTGTCTATATGTAAGTTACAACATTGAGTAAATCTGATTAACTCAAATATTTCTATTAGAATTCACCAAAAATATTTGTGTACATTGCAAACACGTATTTGTTAGGTGTACACTTTTTTCATTAAACACTTCATGAGCTTAATATTAGACTATGCCCCTGCCACCCACCACAGTTACACGTGGTATCATTCTGTCAGTGTCATCTTCAGACCAGCAGCGCTGAAGCACATCAGACCAGCTCGTTCATTTGATTTCTCTACTCTCGTGTGGTCAAGGATAGGGAGCCAGGTACAGGATAAAAACAGACATTACAGCCTCTGATGTCAGCCGTTACTGAAACACAGACCCGGTGTTATTCAAGGATGCTCGTAAACAAATGATCCAAGGGTCGTGTATCAGATACAGATCTGCCACGCCACATCAAACCCACTGGGCCGAAAACAGATTACATCTTAAATTGCTTGGCGCCAACTCCAATATACACATCTACTGACCAATAAGATGCAACTGTGTGCCAAAAACATCACGGATGGCATAAAAACCAGAGAGCAGAAAGAAACGAGATAAGAGGTCAGGAGATAAGGTTTGTTTGAGGATACCTTGAGGTCATGCTGGCGAGCCTCCTGCATGTCTTGTACGGCGCAGCAGTGAGCTTCTTGCATGCGCTGCTCCCTGCGCTGGTGCTCCATCTCCATCTCCTGCAGCTGCTGGCCCAGGTGCTCTCGCTCCTGACTGAACTGAGCCTGCAGCTGCTGCAGGGAATGCTGGGATTGGGACAGCTGCATCTCAAGGCTCTGTTTCAGTCGGGAAATCTGTACACGGGAGGAGAAGGAAAATGGCATTTTAATGAAACGAGGAGATTTTGGTGTCGGTGAATTGCATTGAGGACATCGGTGGGATTTTCATTCCTCTTGATGATGTATACAGAAGTACTTTGCCCACTCAAAAACATTTCATACCAATGTATGGAATAAATGGTTCTTCTAATAAGTTTGTGAAGAGAAGCCCACGCAGGGGATCATTCCAATGACTAATAGCTTTTTTCATGCAATTATTTTTGATTAGTGGAAACATCCAGGAACACAATTTGCATAATATGTACATCTAACTCGGGTGCAAGAGACTTGTGACAAACTGGAAACCTGCTCCTGCGAGGACCTGTTTGAGAAAGTTTGAGAATTTTTTATCCGTCCTTGTGCCATTTAATTCTGCCACGGAACACAAAAGAAGATATTTAGAGAAATGTGCCAGTGTGCACATACAGTAATGAGGTTTAATGTTCTTCCAAATGTCTTCTCTTGTGTTCTGCTGAACACAGAAAGTCATACAGGTTGGAATAGCATGTGGTGAATAAATAAAGAGAAATACATTTTTGGGTTAATTGTCGCTTTAAATACTTGATTCACGAAATGTTCTGAGCACGAACGTAGATATTTAAATGAAAGTTTGTAACCATTGACTCGCATACGAGGACAACATGGTAGTAAATGGTGACCGAACAATATTTTCATTTGTGTTCTGCACAACAATGAAGTGTATACAGGATTTTACCGGCTGGAGGATGAGTTAAATAATGACAACATTTTCATTTTTGTGTGAACTATCCCTTTCATATTCCATAATCTGAGCATGTTTCTGTTTTCCTTTTTACTGAAGCGGTGCACGTGTTTGCCATTTGCGACTCTATCGACTCGAAAATCAATTTGGGTTGAAGTGAGAAGTCGAGACCGGCTGCAGATTCGCCGTCATCACACCAGTGAGTATTTTGGAGCGAACAGTCGTCAGTTTTGTGAAAGCTCCGGCCCACTCATTGGCCCGATAGCCTCATTAGTAAGTCATTTACGACTCGAGGTTGACAGAGAGACAGATTCGCACCGCACCGCGACCGCCAGCAATCTGAGACTTGAGTAGGCAATGAAATGTTGATGTGCTTGTCGTAACTTAATTTCAAAGCATAGCTGCAAAGTGGCTCCAAATGACTTGGAAAACACAGCTCAGATCGCAGCCAGTGCGTATGGGCTTGTCGAAAAGATGAATTGAAGACCTAATGTAAAGAATACACACTTGAATTTGTGATTGTTAAGTATAAGTATTTTTCTTTGTGTTCAGCAAACAATGAAATGTATGCAGAACTTAAAGGTGTGTTAATCAGGTCAGAATTTTCACTTTTAAATGGACTATCCCTTTAATCTGTAATGTGTCTCTAAAGTTTCAGAAGACAAACCCATTGTGGCCCAAAATCCGAGCCAAAGCAAATAAAAAGGCACATTTCTCAATCCTCCAGAATCTTCCGAGCTATAAAAGAGAAACCTCTGAGTGTTAGATTTTTTCCTCTGGGTCAGCAGGCACCATTAAAGGAAAACTAAGAAATAAATGTCCCACAGAGGAATAGTACTTTACTCTGATGTAAATCAATAGCGCTGATGGGTACGGTCAGGACATTTCTACAATGGCAGTAATGGCTTCTCCGATAGACTCTCGAGCCTTGAGAGTTGATTTGCCACATCTGGAACTGTGAGAAAGAAAGAGGTCTCGGCCGCCTGCAGAGCACTCTTAAATGATTCGCAGACGAACACAAAGGAAAATCTAAACAGAGCAATAACGACAAACCGGATGAGAGGGAACAAATCACAAAGTGGCATGAAAGTGGTTTCGTAATCTTTAAAATTATATATAATATAATAATAAAATACTATTTCACAGAAGTGCATGAAAAAGGACCAAATGATATTTAGTTATCCTTATAACAATTATATGGATACTCTTTTCATCACAAAGAAGACAAGCTTTTTACAAGCCTATGACATTTTTCTCCTGCAGAACAGAAAAGAAGGTATTTGGAAAAATGTTGGGCGCTGGCACTTAATCACTTGCATTGATTTTGAGTCCATATAATTGAAATGAATGTGTACTTTTCATTTTTGGGGGAACTATTACTTTAACGCTGTGCTAAGCAAACATAACTGCCAAATTCATACGGTAGGTCATCTATTGATTGTAACTCGCTCTGATTTCAGTCATATCTGAACACTACGCTTTATAGAATTCTTGCTGTTGTAAGGGATTTTCAAGCGAAAAAAATGCCTTTCAAACGTGTTCATTACATTTTCAGCTTTTACTATTGCTGCAATCTGTAATATTCTGTTTATCACAGAGCTGCCCACAGCAGATAAAATACGAGAATAAATAATTGCTCATAAAATACAGTGCAAATAACAGAAAGTAATTCAAGCGAGTTAATGAATATCTTGAAGCAAAAGCGTGTGATTAAAGATGAAAATGATCATTATGGGCATCCAGAGGATCATTCACTGGTGAGTTTATCCAAAGGCCTGAGGTTTCATTACTCTGGAAAGAGACTGAATGTTTTTTTTACTGGTTATGATTACTTTACCAACAGATAGAACATTTGAACAGAAGTCATATTACATTTCTAAAATGATTTTAAAATTAATACATTGCTTCTTAAATAATGTAATATTTAACAACAAACTAGGTTACCCAGTTTGTTATTGAAACAAATTTAGCTTTTGTATATTAATAGATAACAACACAACATACAACAGACGAAAAAGATGAATATGTCTGTTGAAAAACACATTTTCATATTGTGTTGCAAAGCTATAAAACTATTTTGCATATTGAAGTCAAATAAAATATCAGCTTATATATCACAAATAAAAAAATGATGAAAAAAAAATTGATACACTTACATAACTAAAAGGACATTAACATATTTAAAAACTATATATACATTAGTCTTAACATAAATACATGAAATTATATATTAAAATAAAATAAAAATAAATAAATAACATTACTGACCACTAAAGAAAAAAAATACAGAAAAATTAAATAAACATTAATAAAAGCTAATTAAAGTACTTTATTAATAAAACTACAAATCCAATAAAAATAAAACCTATGATAACTATCGTTTTATTCATCTATTTAACATGTAAAAATAAAGTGGTGTTTCTAATTGAATAACGTTTAAACAAAAATACAATTTAATTGTCAAATGGCAGAGTGATTAAAAATCATTGTGTGTGTGTGTGTGTGTGTGTGTGTGTGTGTGTGTGTGTGTGCGTGCGTGCGTGCGTGAGTGCGTGCGTGCGTGCGTGTGTGTGTGTGTGCGTGCATGTATGTCTGCTTGTTGTAATAACCTGCTCCAGCAGGTCCTCCACCTTCCTCTGCCAGCTTTCCCTGGCAGCACACATCTCTTGATCTTTGCTCTGTGCCAGCTGGTTTAGAGCTGACCTTTTATTCTCCTCATGCTCCTCTCGCAGTTCTTCTCGCAGCTTCTTACACTCCTGCCTGTGGACAACAGAACACGCACACACACACACACACACACACACACACACACACACACACACACACACACACACACACACACACACACACACACACACACACACACACACACACACACACACACACACACACACACACACACACACACACACACACACACACACACAGATGATGATCCCGAGCTTATGCCTGAATCTCCTCATGCTTAAAGACACAATACAATATGTATCTTATTGTTCTACTTTGTCTGTTCTTTTCAATGTGTGCATGTCTTAAAGTGCATGTTATTTTAAAGGACCATTAAAATGAAATAAAAGCAGATGGAAAATAAGGTTACCTATTAAAAACACAAGCCGTTGATCATAAACGCTTGCTGGGCAGTCCGGTAAATGTACCTTTATCTCTCAATAGAGGTCACGAGAGAGGTTAACTGACACATTGTGAATTATTCACTCGTACCAAGAAGGAATGCTGATCTGCACGAAAACCTGCTGGGGCTTACCGTCTTCTGACAATTAGACAGGCTTTTATTACTGTGAAATTCTTACTAATAGTTTTTTTTAAATGTATGACTTTCTTTCCTCTGCAGGACACAAAAGAAGATATTATGAACAATGTCTATAAGGGAATAGCACTGACGTCCATTCCTATCTATTGTATGTAAACCAATATCCTCTAAAATATCTTCTTTAGTCCTCTGCATAAACAGAAACTTTGTTTTGTCTGCAGAACACGAATGAAGATATCTTGAAGAAATATGTTAATCGAACAGCAGTGGCACATTTATACCTCTATACCAACTTTTTTCAAAATATCATTTTTTGGGTATTTGCAGAAGAAAGAAAGTCATATACTCTAATAAAGGTATAAAGCATCTTACAAGACTGAAACCATGCAAAAGTCATTGGGATGTAAAAAGAGAGTATGGTTTATTCGGTCTTTAATTTTTTGGTATAATAAAACAATCATACTCATAAAAGTCAATAATCCACAACAGCAGTCATCCACTTTGAATCTATAGAATCTATATAACTGTTTTTTAGTCCGAGCAGCTGAAAGGTGTTTTCATTTTGTAAATACATCTGGTTGAGGATTTTCCAACAGTTTATCCCCACAAGCTCAATATAGATCACACACACACATTAGCTCAGGTGGATTAAATAGCGTAACTGAAGTGCAGAAGTTCTTACATGGCATAGTCAAAATAATCTTTACAAACTCACATTTGTCATCCTAAATGATCTCTGTGAAAAGCTTTGCTGTCATTAAAGTAAACAAACCACCCGAGTTTTGATTTGTAAGACCCGGAACACATACTTGAGATCCAGACGGTGTTCCCTCAAAGGAAAAAATCCATCTGGGCTTTACATCAACATTGTTGTTTGGTAAAGCTGGGGGTTATATCATAATGTAAATTTAAGTATTGATAAAGATGTTAGTAATGACTGTGTCTACAACTGACACATTGAACTTTACCATTGCAAACATTTGTCCACTGTTGGCGCCCGTAAAACACTTCAATCTATTGTTGAAAAGATAAGCATTCTGCAGTCATTTCCTAAATATAATTCTAAAAACTATGTTTTTATCTATCATACAAAACACAAATTTGTGCTTAAAGACAATTTTTTTCTCATCTTATATTGATTTACTCATAAGTCCAGAGTTGTCATCTGTAGAAAACAAAAGAAGATCTTTCGAAAAATGTTGGTAACTGGTACCCATTCGTTTGCATTGGTTTTGTGTCAGTAAAAAGGAATGGGAGCCAATTCTGTTCAGTTTTTCTAAATATCTAATTTTACGTCATAAAAAATATTTACGTTATAAAAAACACAAGTGGGTAAATAAATGAGGATAAGTTTGGTAAGCATTCGGTTAGCATTTGGTAAACTTTTTCCAAAATATATTCTATCGTGTTTTTCAGAAAGTCATACATTTTTAAAAAGACAAGAGGGTGAATAAATGATGACACAATTTAAATTTTTAGGTGAACTTTTATGGAAACAATTCTGCTAAATTAGCGTTTTTCAAAATATCTTCCTTTTAATTTTTTGCAAAACAATGAAAGTCATACAGGTTTGAATTGACAAGGAAATGTTTTCTTTCTTAGAATTTAAAGAGCGTTAAGTTTGGTAAGCTTCACTTTGGTAAGCGTATTTCACTACATTTACGGAACTATTTATCATGGGCTGTCACCTTTAAAAACCAAAAATAAGGGGATAATTATTAATCGGTTTATGAAAGATTTGTTTAGTAAAGTTAATTCTATAATGATCTCAGATGGTGTACTGAGACAGTCCCAAGACACAAAGATCTCCAGAAAATAGTAGAGGTTGGTTCTGATAAAAAGTCATCAAAGCTGATAACATGACCTACAAATGTTAAATGCATTCCCTACCTCCTAGCTTCCCAATCTGATTTAAATATATTTGTGTTTCTTTTGGGAGATGTAGATATAGTTGGACATTGGTATCTTTGGTAAGCATATACAGTAGCTAAAGATGACATGTAATACCAGACAGACCTTTATAAATGATTTGTTTGTGTAATTTGAAGGTTTGTGATATTAAACGTTGCTTATAAGCGTTGTACCCATGTTGATAATTAATAAGGCAGGCAGATCTTCTGAAGGAGTGCCAAAGCACTTCCAGCTGTCTGCAGTGTTATATGGTATATAAGTCACAGTGTAGCTTGCCAAGAAAAGGAGATTAAAACACACACACAAAACAAAGAATAAACTTCATTGCTTGCTAAAGGAAGAACTAACAAAAAAAAACCATTCAATCATTATTTACTTAACAAGTTTCTGAATCCTGGGACTTTAAAGTACACTGAAAATAAAAGATAGCCATAGCTGTCAATACAAATGATCATAAATGCATAAAATATATATGTACTGTATACAGTTTATGGAGTAGTGGCAACATTTGGTGATCGGAGGTCAATTTTGTCCACAATACTTTCTTTTTATGCCAAATCAGATTTAAATTAACATCACAACATGAAATGTATTTAATTCATGTAAGTAAAAGCACAACTTGCTTAACGTGTTTCTGCTAAATTGTGTGACAACAAAGTATGAGGGGATATGGGATTAATTTTGATAAATTGAAATAACCGGTTGCAGGAAACAAAGAATAAATGGACTTAATTTGATTAGTTGTAAATATTTCGCTTTTTCTCCCTTGTTTTTGTCTACAGAAGTAATTTTACTGGGCATTGACACAATGAGCTTTGCGTCCTTAAATTCTTCTCAAATTGAATTGCAGTTAAAATATGCAATACAATGTTTTTATTCGATTTTATAATATGTTTTAATAAAAATAAAAATCATTAAATTTACAAAATAGCATAATTTCTGTTGGCTACTCTTTTTTAGGTGTTTACAACCTTACAACAAGAATATCGGCTGAACTAAATTCTCAAGTTTTTTTCTTTCTGTTTTCCTTTCTGTTTCTTTATTATTGGTTGTTTTTATTTATTATTACTCGTATTTACTTAATATTTGTTTGTGTCACCACATGTTCTGTACAGTTGCTTTGCAGATGTTATTTACATTGAATCTCAACTTGGCTTCAAGTATTCTTTATCAGTTAAGATTCAAATCAAAAACTAAACTTTTTAAAAGCCAGTCCTTCACTAAACCTAATAATAAAAACCCACATGACAGTGTATACCTGAGTGTCTCTGTCCACTTCAGCTCCAGCTCCAAGGCCATCTTATCCATCTTCAGCTTCTCTTCCTCTTTGGTAGAGATGAGTTTGGCATCATGCTGCTTTTTCTGAGTATCCATTTCCCCCTATGGAATGAACCAGATACAGAACATTAGCTTTTGTCAGCGATTAAGCCCACGACCCGTAACTGTAAGGCACGACACGCAGCGCTAGGGACAATTTTCCAGACTCTTCTTCCCAGCTATCAATCAAACCAGGGCCAAAAGAGGAAACTCCATTTTCATTTCTCATCTCCCTGCTATTCATCTCACACACCCGGGTTTAATTCATTATGCATGGCCACCTAAAGGACACAGGAACTGTGAAGAGCACTCTTTAATGGAGTGTCTTAGTCACATAAGCTTCTGCAAGGCCAAAAAAAAGCTGGTGTATATAATTCTGCAGGGCACCTAACACATATTCTGAAAGGGTCATCTCACCGAAGGTGTTTGCTATTGTAGTTATTCATGGAATGGAAAGAAAATAGCAACAGAGAAAGAATGAAGAAGAGGACAACATGGGTTCCTGCCTCAATGGCAGTAAAAAAATAACATGTTTTATCACCTATAAGCAATGAATTGCCCATTTTGATAAATATATTTTTGGACGCTTGAATATCATTTAAACTCAAATATCAAATAATCTGTTACACCACGGGTGCATAGTTTTGGGACATGCATCTCATTATTTAAAAAACGTTGGATCGGAAGGTGATAGCTTATTGTAAAAAATGGATTAATACATAAAAATATAATTTAGCAAGCATACATTTTTGTAAGACAAAATTTACATTTAAAAAAAAATGTTTGGTTGAAATGTATGGTTTTGACTGCATATATGAGAAAGAACATCCAATCAAAATGTAGAATAGACTCCTTAAAAGTCTGATCAAATATAACATGATTTCTTTTATTTGATATATTTCCCAAAGTTCACTTTGTTTTATTCATACATTTGTTTGAGTTTATAATTTCTCTAAAATGTAAAAAAAACTGTGGATGCATAAGGGAGTAAATGTCCCAAAACCTGGCTGAATTTGTTCTTTAAAGTGGGATGGGGTAATATTAAAAGAAACAATGACATCATCTTTCATATAAAACGTCTTGCATATTTATAGCAACTGGCAGCACTTTAATACCCTCCCAGTTATACGATTTTGCCGTCTTATTCGAATTTCTCATTATTTTTGTTCATTATATAGTTCAGGAATTCCTTTTGGAGTACAGACCTGAAGGGCTGTTAGGAGGTTGCTGGTTTCTCTGAGTCTGGCTCTTGTGGCGTCCAGCTCTTCTAGAAGTTTCTTCTGAGCATCCTTCAGACTGGTGATGTGTGACTCAGCGGAGCCGATACCCTGCTCTCCCTGCTTCACCAGCTCCTGGAGTCGACTCACCTTAGGAACACAAGTGAGTAGTTGAATCATTCGGTTCGTAAAGCACCAAAAAACTTTGAAAAACTTTAACCTGGGACTTCTTTAAGGACATTCATTAACCTCCAACTAAGGCTAACATTTCCCTACTTGCATATAAAAAATCAACACAGTATTCTCAAAAGCTCTCTTTCCTTTTGTGGTCTACGTAGGCGGCTACCTTTAAAGCAAGCACTGCTTTTAAAATGTTCTCAGTAATTTTTAGTACAGAACGTACCTTAGTTATCCGCTTGTGACACTCCACTTAGATTTAAGCCAAAACAAAGTAACTTAAAGTTAAAAGTAGAATTATTTTGAGACTTACTGCTTGCATAAGTTTTCTAACCTTTGATTTTGTTTCTGTGCAAATGTAAAATATGAAAAAAGTTCAACCTTTCTAAACGGAATAATAGGAGTGAGCTGCATCCCTACGCGACTTCATTGGTGCATCCATTGCTGCAACTCTTCTAGATTCTTGTACAGTCATCCGATTAACCCAAACTCGGACTAATGATAAACACATATATTATCCCTACACATCCACGCCTTCCTTACTACCAGAGTGATACATTTCACAAAGATACTGAATCTATTTTGGGCTTCTTTCACCAGAGGGTTTTAAAACAACGATTTGGGTTCTAGGATTACCTATTCTCCAAAATGTAACTTCACAACATTCTCGTTGACTTGACTTTGATTTCCGTCTTCAGGATCCATTACAGTCCCCCAATCTCCACCCAATGATTTCCTGTCAGCTCTCTATTATACTTTATGAAAATCGCATAACAAGTCCCCAAACATAACTTAAACTTTTTGTGTGACACGCCAATCTCGCTGGAATCATCTTGGATGTCAAATGGCATATCACCCTAAAGTGATGCTTATGAATCTGCCCTGAGTTCAAAGATCCTATGTTCATCTACGAGCACCATACCAAGCCATAGTTCCCCCAGAATATCAAATGTTGTCATGATTTCCTCACCTATGAGTTCTTCCAAATTTGAAGCAATTTCTTTGTTCTGATTAACACAGACAAAGATTTTTGGAAGGATGCTTGTAACCAAACAGTTCTTAGACCCCATTGAATACAATAGTAGGGAAAATTACCTTTCTGTTCTGTTGAGTACGAAAAAGATATTTTGAAGAATGCAGGTCAGGAAAAAGTTCAGGGGTTATTTTGAACATTTCTATTTTTTCTACTATTGTATTCAAAAGGGTCCAAGAAGGGTTTGGTTACAAGCATTTGCCCAAATATCTTTCCCTGTGTTCATATACACAACGAGACAGAGAATAATTTATGATAGACTTTTCATTTTTGGGTGAATAATCTCTTTAATATTCAGCCACCGCGATTCTATTATGCTTTTATATGCTTTTACAGCTCCAATAGGGGTTAAAAATGGTTATGTAAAACCAAATTACAACCAAAACCTACGAACCTTGAATAGCTATTTGCTTTAAAGCAGACAAAGAAAAGTTTCAGAGCAGACATTACCTCGCTGTTGGCTATATTGAGTTTGGCAGCGAGTTCCTCTCGCAGTCCCTCAAGTTCTTCACGTAGATGACGCTTCTGATCTTCTAGGGCCGTCCGCTCCCTGTCAAACTGCTCCTCCATCTCCTGTAAAGAGAGGAGAAAGTGTGGGTTACAATTTACTTTGTATGACTTTGTTATTGTGTTTATCAGCGAGTGAGAAACACCATCATTCAACCTTTAGCACATTAATTAATATACAATATACAGTTTTTGACTTTGTGACATTTTGAAAGCATCACCGCTTGGAAACTTCATTTTAATCTGTCATGTCATTTCACTTAATATGAGTCTCAGGACAGCAGGAAATAATATGACAACATTTGCAATACAAAGACGAGGCATGAGATGAAATTAATATCTATTTCATAATATGCTGAAGCTTTCCTGGAAGAAAGAAAAACAATAATCATGAAAGTAATCATAGAGATCCTGTGACATTTACACAATAAAATGGAGCTTCCACCGTGTTACGCCCACCACAGTCTGAAAATACAATGTGCATTATGACATGGTTGGAAATGTGGCTCTGTTTAGATATTCATCAATTAATCTGCACAGGTTATGATTGTTTTAAATAAACTTTATAGGTAACAAAGTTCGAATCAATGGTTAAAACATTCAGAGAAAATTAACCAGCAGTATATTCACAATTTATTGTGTCTTACATTAAAATAAAGCACCTGCCAGTAGAATAAAGCTTTGCCATAATTACGTCATAAGAAGAAAAACATCTGATAGTTAAAAACGATAGAAAGTTAAGGAAGATACCAACAAAATCAAATAAAATATAGCATTATAATATAATATAATATAATATAAGATACTATAAGATAATACTTATGCATTAAACAATATTAATACATACAGATTATTAAATGTAATAGAATGATATTTAATATAATGTTAAAATAGATATTATTTGCAATATCAAGAGTAATAATATAACTAATACAATTACAAATAGACAACCAACAATAATTTTTAATGTTTGCTTAAATAGTACTTTCCACATCTCAAGAAAGCAAGTGCTAAAATACTTATGGTAAGGAAATATTAACTGACACTGCTACCTACTTTTCAGATTAACAGTTGACTAAAAACAACCGATCGGGAAATAAGCCAACGTAATGAAAGAGGACAGCGATAGATGTTGACAAAGATGAAGGAGATGAGATTATCACCTCCACATCTCCCTTCATCCTCCAGAGCAGCTGCGAGCTCCTCAAACGCTTATTAAAGTCCACATCAAATCACATTCACTTCACTTGCCCGTCCACACACACATAACTCAACGTGCGTCGTCTGTGTGTACTATGGGCCTCTAGGTAAAAGCTCTTAAGTAACTGGGTTTAAAAAATTGATGGTTAGCGCAGACAAACAAATGGGCTGGTAAAGCCATCATCTGCATAATTCAATTTGGCTTTAGACAGCATGGCCACAGACGCCCAAAGTGCGCTTGCAGTATGATGCTTATTGCTAAAACTTAAAAAAAACGTTTCAGTCCGACAAGCTTTATGTGATCGAATCAAACGAAACTTTTAAAGCTAGGTCTGTAGGTCTACCCAACACTACACAATATCCAAATGTTTTTCGGACTACTATACAAAAAATTCAGCTGTCAAATCCTTAATGGTGATTATTCGCATTCAGAATAAATGTTTGTGTTTACAGAAAAGTTTGTGTTTACATAATATGTGAGTTTTCATTTTGTATTTATAAACATATGTACAAGCATGTAAACATTACATTTTCTTATACAAAAATGCAAGTGTACTGTATATCCATAGGATTATAAATACAAAATTAATATGCACAGTTCACAGACGTACATCACACATACACAAACTTTTTTCTGGATGCGATTAAATCGCCATTAATCATTTGACAGTCCTAAAAAAATTGTCAATGGTTAAGTATATTAATATATTAATTAAATAAATAAAGTATATTGGTGCCAATGGTTAATGAACTGAAATGTAGCGCATGTGCACTTCGGAACGCACACGGGTTGGATCAACCCAGTCTCTACCCGACTACTTTTCTGACCACTTAATATCTCCCACACATAAAATCACACATCATACCATGAATGAGATGATGCCTAAAGCTTTCTACGCAGAGGTTTCCTAAATAAGAGTCTGTCGACGAGGAGTGAGTCACCAGCCATGCTTTGGACACACATTACAAACTATCAGTGCTTCGGAATAGATAAAGAAGGAGGAGAGTGGGTGAGCTCCGTTTGAAACGGGACGTCACCGCGGTCGTCACGCCGTTTCTTTAGCTGTCTATGAGTCAGCGACGCGGCCTGATGAAGGGGACTCTCGTTGATTATTCATCAGCGCTTACATTTTCAGACCGCATTTCCATTTCTGAGAGCAGTGGGCTACACAGTGTCTTTGAGATAAGCCTGTACCGCTGTGATAAGATTAACCATTAGGAGCCGCGGCCTCGCCAGGGACATCCACCTACACAAAGGTTTGGTGGTACAGGTTTGACAGAAGTTGATAAGGGCGGAGAAGAGTGGCTCTGGATATTACAATTCCTTCCAAAAAGTGTCCCAGACGAGGAATGGATGGACAGACTGCAACAAACCGACTCTGTTCAGACAATACTCGTTCACATTAGCAAACTGTTGTGTGATATGCAATAGCAGAAAGATTAAGTGTTTGTGATCAGTCGGGAGATGGATGTGTCGGCCTGTTGGCAGCTGCCTGTTTTGGGGGAGGGTGACAGATTGTGTTCTGACTGAGTCAATCCAGCGCAGATTTGTGTGCTTTCGTTTCATATGTTATCGGCTCGTGGAATCAAAACAGACGGTTTAGTCGTTAGGACGTTTGCCATTTCATCGCCCGTCTCTTCCTATGAGCGAAATAACAGTTACGGTCTCATTTCTCGTCACTGGGTTACAACCTGACCCATAGAGAATCAGTCTCTGGGACTACAGCCATCACGAGCAGCAAATTGAAAGACCGTAAAGTGTTTGTGTGTTTAAATATTAAGGTTATAGTCAATTTTAGATGAACATTTTTAAGCAGTTAAGGAAAAAAAGTTTATTGTAATGTAATGTACACTTAAGTTTGGGATTCATATTTTTTCCACAATTACAATAATAGTAAATCCATCAAAACTATCGGAATAACACAATTGTAAATGTGGGAATTTATGACTCAAAGCATCATATATATATATATATACTAGTTATATTTTAGCATCTTCAAAAATTGTCACACTTTCACTAAACTCTGCAAAACCTAAACAAGGCATGTTGTAATCCCATTTCTTAAGGTCTTAACATGAAAAGCTTTTAGATATTACATTGTATATGATATATATATATATATATATATATATATATATATATATATATATATATATATATATATATATATATATATATATATGCAATATCTGGAACTTCTTTAGGACATATCATCTTGATTGCATTTATGAATTATTTGGTCAAAGAAACCAATTTCAAAGATATTTTTTCAAAATAAAAACTAGTTGTTGTTGTAAAATTGTATTTAAGTCTGCAATTTGAAAGTGAAATGTTAAAACATACAATAAGCCGAAAATGTTTTCAAGATCTTGAGACACATTTTTGTCAAGTGATCAAAACCTGTATATATATTTAAATTTAAAGGCTTATCCATTAAGTTTAGACAGACAAGAAGCGTTGGAGAGACTTTGGTCGCCCGAAACGCAGTCTGGAGCTATGTCCCCATGGCCACAGTCTCCACCACTCAAAAGGTCTTTTCACACAAAGTCTGCAGATTCTGTCTGGGCAAGATTCTGTCTTCAACAGTGTATAATAAAAGTGTAAAGAGCATGGTATGGGTTTGTGCCGGACCACCTTGAGCCGGGTGGATTCATGGTGTGAGAGATGAGGTGAGAGAGTGTGGGAGACGGATTAGTACTGTTTTGCCTAATGAGGCGAAGAAGGCAAGCGTGTGTGGCAGTCTTTCTTCCTACCAAACCCCCTATAGCAGCGGCACCTGCCCTTTTCTTTCTCTTTCAGACACAGACACACACACACACACACACGCGCGCACACACACGCACGCAAGCAAGCAAGCAAGCAACCACGCGCGCTTGCACACACACACACACACACACACACACACACACACACACACACACTGTTTTGTACTCTCAATAGAAAATAATCTACCCTCTGGTGTCTATGAAAGACTCCTCAACCCTATTTTCATTCCAAACCTGTGTGGCTTTCTTTCTTCTGCACAACACAAAGAAGATATTTTGAAGAATGTTGGCAACAAACAGCACTTACGGCCAGCAGTCTGTTCTTCTCTTTCTCGGCCATGCTCTGGGTAGTCTCCAAAGCCACCCGGTGTTTCCGTGCCAGCTCTTCCAGCGCCCGGCTGTGGGTGTCCTTAAAGTGAGCCGTGTCCTCTTCGTATTTGGAACAGAGATTCATCAGTTCCTTTTCGTAGTTCTGTTTTTCCTCTCGAAGGGACTGTTGAGAATCATTACACAAAGATAATTAGTATTTGTTTGTATATTGGAAATATAAGAATATTATCGAAATCCTGGTCTCTCAATATGAAAGTTGGTCACATTGTCAGAAAGCTGAATGAATCGATGGGTCTTCTGGGTCTAATAAAGAGAAGGTCCATCTGGTGCAATAATTTCAGATTTTTGAGTCATTTTACTAATTTCTTACTACAAATAATTTAGAAAGAATTTAGTTTGAGACTTCAACATAGTAGATTCTTTGTATCCCATTTTGCTTTTTGAGCAACAATGGTTGTAAACTCACTCTGCCACCCTACACCTGCATCTTTAATCCACCTGTTTTGTATTTTTTAGCCATACATTTTTTTTTATTCAAGGTAAGCAGAATAAAAATAAATTTGACTGACAGTACTATTTATTTAAATGTCAATAGATATCACCAAAAATATTATAGCATATCCCATATAATGAAAATCTATTATTGTGACAGCTTTAAATCCACTACAAGAAACATATTTATTGCAAGCATATTCTATTCAACCATCTGCGGTGAAAGAAGTTCTCAATTACAAAAGCGGCAGAAGCTTCTGCAGAGCAAATTCCTTTACAGTCCTTTCCGGCTGATTTTGTTGAGTGTTGCCTAGGAAACATCTAACTCAAGGCCACGTTGCTAACCAACGTCTTGACTGTGGTGTAGGCGAAAGAGAGACAGAGAAAAGCATAAAATGTTCTTCAGGTTATGCGGAATTTCCAGCGCATAGCAAGAGAGCCGAGAAGATAGTTTGAAGAATGTTGTTAAACCAAACCATTTGAACTTATTGACTTTTGTTGTATGGACACAAAACAAACTGAACGAAAGTCAATTTCATTTATCAACATTCTTCAAAATGTTTTTTTTTTGTTTTGTTTTGAAGTTAAATAGGGTTGACATGTTTAAAGGGTGAATTATTGATATAAGAATATTTTATTAAATTTTTTTAGGTAGCTCTACACAAAAAGGACCCATGTTTTCCTATAATAAAAATTTAGTAACACTATTTATTTATTTTGTTGGCATTCTGGCCATCACATTCTAGATTACTTATCATCATTTTTAAAAGTTTGCCAAAGTCTGTTTGTAAAACTACTGTGAGATATTTTGGAAGCAGAAACATTTCCGCAATCTGTATATTTGGTCTCAGAGCATATTAATAATGAAACGAAACATAACAACAGGAGAGTGGAAAGGCAGGCTGAAACAGATATATGCCATTCCTACAATACAAAACAAAAATGCCAGAAAAAATAAATCAATTCCTATTCAAACCAAAGCTACTGTCCACAAAGACTGTAGATCTCAAGCAACTTTCGGGGAAGACGGTTGATCATTTGAATTAAACATGGGAGGGCTACTTGTGCTTTGATAATGGCCAGTAAAACTGCTCGTGTTTAACACAAGAGATGAGCTTTATATGTTTTAAGCACAAGCTAATAATGTCTCAGAGGAACTCGGGTAAAAAATGTTGTTGTGGAAGACTGATTCTTTAGCTGTGAAGTTGAAGAATTATGTGAACTGTTGTTTTGCCAACACTCTGACTCGAGAACCCGATGCTGCAAAATGTCATGTACTGTATATTCTGCAAACCTGGCATGTATATCAACACTTGTTTGTTTTGCTGCCACAGACTTCCGTAAAAGTGCATCCATACCTTCTCCAGGGACACGATCTGCTGTCTCTGTCTGTCGTCCAGCGTCTGGCATTTATTTTGCAAAGCCCCTCGTTCTTCCTCCATGCGCAAGACCTTGTCTTTCAGGCGCGACTTTTCGGATTCCAGATCACGTATGACAGCCTCGTGGGTCATCTGTGTGGCCTGCAGGCTTCCGATCTGACCTGAAAAACAGATGCAATGGTTAAAGAGGGGTTGGATGGTTTGTTTTTTTATTGGTACATTGATTTAGGATGATTGGGAATTCCACTGATTCCACTGAACACAAAAACACTGATTTACCATGATATCATATCACAAGTTTCTTCGTTATCATTTACTTTCGATCTTGTAATTTCCATTTGAATCTCTTTCTTGTGCAGAACACTAAAGAAGATATTTTGAGGAATTTTGATAACCAAAAACTGTTGGTCCTCTCTGACTATTGTATGGACACAATATCAAACAACTCAATATCGTTTAACAACGTTCTTCAAAATATCTTCTTTGTGTTCTGCAGAACAATAAAAGTCACATAGATTAGAAATGTCAAAACGGTGAGGAAATGACTAGAGATTTTTTATTCGGGGGTAAACTCTCCATTTAATGTTTAATTTACTGTAGTTTCCGCTGTAATTCCTCACGCTTCTGTTATTTCACCCGGATAAAAGAGATGAACTGTGTTTGGCATTTAGGTGTCACAGGCCCAGCTGGGTTCTGCCACCCTCAGGGAACATTCCCGAATCTGGGTGATGAGCACAGCTAAGACACATCTGTTGTTGCCAGGATACCAGGAGGAGATCTGTCACTCACAAACTTCTCTGTCAACACGAATGGTTGCTGAAACTAGAACCAGCCAATTAAGCGCATAAATCCGATTAACCTTTACCCAACAGGGCTGCATGAGCTTAACAGGGATGGTTTTTTCCTCTGTTTATTTCTAAATATCACCAAGCTTTATAGCCAAACAACTTGGACACTCTGCAACTAAAAGACAACAAAACAATAAATATTGCTTTTGTTTAAAAAGACGTGAATATTACACAGCGGATTGCTAACAAGTAAACGTTTATCATATGATTATGATCTTTTTCATTTTTTTCCACGACAACAGAAACTCTACATGTGCACAAGGGAAAGGGATTAACAACTTTAACTCAAACCTAAAATTGTGTCATCCTCACCCTCTTTACATTTCAACCCTGACTGACTGTCTTTCTACTGTAGAACACAAAGGGAGATATTTTGAAGAATGTTGGTAACCTTAGAGCAGTTGCACCCATTGACTTCTATTGTGAGGACACAAAACCAAATCAAGTGAATGGGTACATTATTCAAAATATCTTCTTTTGTGTTCTGCAGAAGAAAGTCATACAGGTTTAAAAAGACAAGAGGGAAAGTTAATGATGATTCAAATTTGTGTAAACAATCAATGTAAACATGTTGTGTAGGAATAACCACAATGCTGATATCTCACTGGCTTTCAGGAGGATCTCAGTGGCCTGCTGTTGGACTCGGTCCCTGGACGCCTCCAGCTCACACTCGGCCTCTCTCTGCCGGATCTCCACGATCTCTGTGTCCTTGGTCACCTCCTCTAATTGTTTATGCAGATCCTGCACAAATACACACATTGATCATTTATAACAAGTTAATGTCATTTTCTTTTCTCTAATGCAACCTTTAAACGTAATGCTAAGCTGTTGACTAAAATTTAGTTTGTGTTGTCATCTTTATATTTATACACCATGCGGTTTCTTTCCATTGTCTTTCTCGGTCTCTCTTTTCAATTTTGATTCCCCTCACAGTCTTCTGAGTCAAATTCATCCTCATTAATAGTGCATGTATACATTATCTTACTCTCTCTATTTTACCTCTGTTGTCTGTTTATTTTCAGGTTTTTTTATTAGACCTTTCAACCGTGGCCACAACACATTCTTCCCTCTTTTAAAATATAATTTCTTTTGCTTGCTCAATTGACTTAATTTTTCAGTATGCATAAAATTATTCATGCTATTTAAATATTACTATACCAAATATATGTAAAGTATATGTAAAATATTGGGATTTTAGGGCCTTTTTTAACAACTAAAGCTATTAAAACATTTATGTTTTAAATAAAATAGAGTTTTGACAAATAAATGTCTGAAATGTTGCTTCAAGATTGAGCTGAAGCAACAAAAATACTATCCAAAATAAATACTGATAAAACTAAAACTAATTAAATAAAATTCCAAAACATTAATTTCATAAATTAAATAAAAAATAGCAACAAAATACTTACAAACAAATAATAAAAATAAAGTAAAAAAAAATGATATGATCATATTCAAATGTATCATTCAATGTTGAAACTAATAAACTAATAAAGCTCTAATTAAACTGAAATATAACTATATATATATATATATATATATATATATATATATATATATATATATATATATATATATAACATTTCATGAATTAACTTTGGAAATACATTGCAAAAATTCTAATGAATATAACCACTATACTATTAACAATCTGAAAAAACATAATCGGTGGAGAAATTCATTATCCGTGTATCTCTAGAATTCATCAAAAGTATTTCTGCCACCTCCTGATGCCCCCCAGAATAAAATCTCCAAGTGATGTGACACGGGCACGCCAAACATCTCCCACCTGAGCACTTCAACATTTGATCAGCATGTTTAACAAAAACTGACTAGTAAAGGCCCCAGGGAACCAGATCGGTATGAGCTGGAGTCTGAAAATGTCAGTGTGGTTCAAGATCGATTCCATTAAAGATCCGAGTGTGTGTGTTGAGCTCAAAGTACCAGCCTAGAATATTTCTAAAAAACAACCATTATAATCGGTCATAAAAGTGAGAATGTATGCAAGACATGCTTTTGATACAGCCATCATTCATGTCCTTTAGACTAGCGTCAAGCTTGTATCCTCATGATTACACTCATAATTAACATTCGGTAGCGTCATTCATTTTCAGCCTGTTGTGGCATTGTTTTCTTTCAAGCCAACACGGAGCTCAGAATGTGAGCTGTAATTGAAGTTTCTTTCTATTTGCCTTTTGATCCTGAAAGATGTGAAATGTCTGGTGCATTCTGAACGAAAACAAAATTGTTTTAATGCTTTACTCTCAAATGCTCTCTTAGATATTTGAAGCATACAGCAAACCCATTAGGAGGTAAGGAAATGCTGAATGTGTTCCGACATGTTTACAAATGTGAACGTTTGAAGTCAACAAGAAAGGCCTTTTACAATTTGTTGCACGTTGCCCCGGGACCTTTCTTCAAAAATAAAAGTCAGAAAGCATGAAACAGTACAAAAATCCCCAAAATCTAAATCTGTAAGTACTGTGTTGTGAGGTTGATGTTAGGTGGGGTAAAGGGGCTGAAGCCCCCCTAAGTAAAGCTCCAAAGGTTTAAATGCCATACCCCCATTCCTATCACTCAAAGTATGTCAACATTTGTAGACTTTCCTGGGCAAACCCTGAATATCTCCTCACCCTTGACCCTTGACACTTGACCCACCCCTTCTGTCCAAACGTCTGTACCTTAATGTTATTCTCCGCCGACATGAGCGAGGCCTGCAGTTTATGTGATTTTTCCCTGCTCTCTCTGGCCTCGTCCTGCACACGCTTCAGCTCGCTGCGCAGCTTTCCCAGCGTCTTCTGCAACGCCGCTTCCTGCGCCTGGAACTCCTTCCTCAGCTCCGCCTCCGTCTTCTTCCAAGCGAGCAGGTTCTCGGCGGTCATCTGTTGAGTGCGCTTCATGGCCTCCAGTTCGCGTTCGTAGAAAGCCTGGGC
The DNA here is from genome assembly GCA_033220385.1 of Triplophysa yarkandensis. NCBI lineage: Eukaryota > Metazoa > Chordata > Actinopteri > Cypriniformes > Nemacheilidae > Triplophysa > Triplophysa yarkandensis. The sequence continues at coordinate 20,186,146 of CM065658.1, forward strand.
TTTACTGAGCTTGGCCTCGTACTCCTCCACCAGACGCTTCTTGTCCTGTTTCAGTTCCTCCACCCTCTCGCTCAGTGAGTCCACCTCGGCTTTATGAAGCTGTCCCAGCTTCTCCTGGTCTTTGCTGTAGTTGGCATTCTGGCTTTGGTGGGAACGAAGAAGTTCTTGGACCTGAAATGCAACATGTACATATCTGTTTTTGTTTCTATAATGCATTGCTTTCTATAATTAATCACATGATATTGCTTGGAAGGGGGCAGATTTGAAGAAAGTGAAAAGTTTTGACATTTGGGGCAAAAACGCATTTATGTAAAAACGTTCATTTGGACATTTCAGCAACTTTTAGGAGTACATTATGATAAGAGCAATGTCATAATACAATAGTATTTGGAATAATCATTAAATTAATGTATTATATTATATATAAAAAACATTAATATTAATTAATATCAATCATGTTATGTCATGTTTTTTCCACACAAAACTTGCATTAAAAGTCACGATCGTTAGATACTCTTTCGTTATCTCGTTGTTGTACACTTTTTTTGTTATTGACCAAATTAAAGACAAAAAGCTTAATTAATAACGAGTTTGGCTGAAATCTACTTATTTTCGGAAAAACATCCCTTAAGATCCTCCGATAATATTGTCATCGTGATTTATTTTGGCCTTGGTAACCATGTAGGGAGAATTTGATGGGGTGATCAAATTAATAAGAATATCTTAGAGGTAGAAATAAACAATAAGTAATGTTTATAAGACGAAACTTACATAGTGATTTTTTTAACAGCCTAAAGGTCCAAAATCTAAGCCTGAAACCAAATTCATTTGACTTCAACCCAACAAAAAGATTGTACGAACCCAAAATTATTAAGCCTACCGAATCCCAAATTATGGAAATACTCCACGCACCTCCTGCCTATGAGCGGAGCGCAGCTCCTCCAGAGCCTGGCGTTTCTCCTGCTCGAACTGTGCTTGCAACTGTCCGAAAGAGCGTAACTTCTCCTCGAAAGAGCGTCGCATCTCCTCCACCTCACGTGACATGGTGACCACGCGCTGCGTGTGCTGGGCCTCCGTACACAGCTGCATGTCCTCCACCCGCTGACGGTACGTCTCAAACTCCGTCAACGCCTGCCTCTTCATCCGCTCGTGAAGCTCCATGGACTCCTCCAGGGACTGAATGCGACGCTTCAGGTCCATCTCATCGCTGATCTTGCTTTTGTACTGCATGATCTTCTCCCGTGTTTCCGACAGGATCTGCTGCACCTCCTCCTCGTGGGCCTCCTTCAAGGTCTGGATAGCGGCTTCGTGCTCGTCGTTCTTGGTGTTGAGGGCGTAGATCACCTTGAGGATGGAGAAGAAGGAGTATGGTGAGATCTATGTTCCAAATGGTACAAAAGATGCAAAGTCAAAGTGACAAGTTGATAGAAAGGGAAGTGTGTTCACTCAGTGAGTAGGACTTCCATCATTGATTAAAAGGTTGGAAAACTTTGTGCAAGACAAGCATTAAGTCAAAAGTCATGTCATGTCGACTCTAAGGTGCTGATCCAGGGCATTTGTGCGTATTGCATTATATATGAATAATGTATATGTAAAGCTACGCAAGGGACGGACAAACATAAGCTAGCTTTGATGTTGAGGCTTTTAGATTTCCGTCAAGTGCATATATGAAAAACATGAGTGCTACAAGCTTTTTCTACCATAGCATTCTGGGAAATATTTTTACATTACAGAGGAATAGAAGAAGCGGCTTTTAACTGGTTTGCTTTTCCGAACAAATATATTCTTAAAGGTGCAATGTGTAATATAAGAAGTATATATTGGCAGAAATGCAACATTTAATATGCATAACAACAATATATAAAACAACACATTATACACATTAGAATTAGCTATTTTTTGTCTACATTCAGTGTTGGTCCCCTTACATGGAATTCACCGCCATGCCATAAACAGCCAAACTGCTATACAGAACACGTTTTGAAAATACGTTATCGAAAATGTGACTTAACCATCCGTGGACTAATCCATATGTTGTGATTCGTAACCTCACCTCTAGATTGGACCATTAAAATCAAACACTAAAATCCATTCATGGTATTTCAACTATGCTTAAAGTCTTCATGTACCTTAACTTAAGTGAAAAGTAATCCTCTTCTAAGGCTCCTAAAAAGAAAACAGATTTTATGAACTAACTCCACACCTATATTTAAAGTGTCCCAAATGAAATCAAATGGCTTTGTTGTAGAAAGAAATATAACCCATCATTTAGGAATCTTTAACCAACGGGATATTTGATAACTTGCTGACACTGGTTTTTGGCAACAAATAGAAAACGTATTTTTACTTTCACTGAGAGTCAATGCACACGTAGATAAAAAAAATCATCAAATAATGGATTACATTTCAGTTTTCCCACAACAATATTTCAAGACTCTTAAGTCGTGTGGAGTTTCGTTTCAGTGTTTGTGTTCTTTCAAAGTTCGAGGATCCCTATTCACTCCAACTATAAAGAAAAAACCCAAATAACAAAAAATTCAGACCTAAAAAGCAAAGAAAGCCATAAAGGGTTTAAACCACATGAGGAAGTAAAAAATAATTTTCAAAAATCTCACATTGTCAACCTAAACCCTGATAGGCCTTATATCTAGATGGATTGGATTTTATCATTATGTGCATTTATTTTTCTGCTTTTATTTTTAACCATATTTATCTTCACAATTTTGTTGTTTTATTAAGTGGCACAAGTGCGAAAAGAAGAATTATCTGACAAAAACTCCCAAATGTGTTTGCTAATCCACTGCTTTTGTCTGAGAAGCTTATCACAGACAGTCACATATGGCCAGAAAACTTGAGAATGTCCTCAGACACGCTTCAATATTTAATTCCCTCGGTTTCCAGCGAGAGAACACGAAAGTCTCCAGAAATGGGTCTGAGATTGCCTCCATGGCAAACATTTACATTAGTGTATAAAACAAAACCAAATCACGCTGTTTTACTTTTAAAACCACACCACATAGACAGCTCCCATAGCTTGGCCCGAAACATTCCCGTGGTTCATAATTGAGAAACAAAGTGACCTTGGACTCTAATTGTCATACTTTGTATGTCTTCCACTTCATTTCCATAATTGTCTAGACATCTCATTAGGTGAGAGCCGGTCGGCCACCTGAGGACGGCACAATAGAGTTATCTCCATTCCTGGAAGAAAGCGTGACTCTGTAAGATTCATCATCACATACAAAGAAATCTTCTCCGCGATCGACCGCAATGGACTCCATTACTCTACTTGTCTCTCTCATCATGCTGTTCACAAGTCTGAAAAAACAATGATAAGAAGGGTTGTGAAGAAATGCTAGCTTAGTTACTTTAATGTGTTTGCTTTGTATCCGTTAATGTATATCTATTCCCAAATAAGGGCCGCCATATCTATTGTGGAATCACAAATCTTTGCAATCCGTTTAACAGCCATCCAGCTCTTCTTTACATCTTATCGGTACCAAACATTAAATCGGGGCATCCAAGTTACATGGTTTGTCGTCCGCTATTTGTTGCATTGCAAACTGTAGATTAGCCCAAGAAGTCAAATTCGCACCCTCGGCATGCATTTTAAAGAACTTTTCATGTTGCGACGTGTGAAGAATACTGCCGGCAACCCAACCGTGCAGTATCTACAGAGGAAGGAAAAACATGCTCCTACGAGGCCGCTGGTGAAATGCAAGTGGAGATGCTGGGTAAGAGCACATTAAAATTCAGAAGGCAGAGTGCCAGGCTTCATTTTATATCTCACAACATCCAGGAAGTTAAACACTCAGCCTGATGTGCGCTGACTGATGGGGAGAGAAATAGATCTGGAACGCTCTTCACATTACCATAGCAAGGGGAGGCAGATTATGGCTGTTACTTAAAGAAATCTGGTCATATTTCTCAGGATATTTTTCTGGATATTCTGTCTTATACTAACAGTGGCACATGCTGTTAAAAATGCTACAGTCATCATGTTTGTGTCCAAACAAACTACTTGTCAAGGCTAAGGGAGACAAGGCACTCCATAAACGACGAAAATACCTTTATTTGATACATTTATTTGAGCTAAATTAGGGGCGCCCTTACATGCATTTTGTAGATAACAATCTCGTAATGCACTGCAGTGAGAAAATAGGCCAAATATACCATAAAAGTACAAAAAAATCATGCCTTTAAACTCAAAATTATCAGACTGATTTTACAACTGCCTACAGTTTTCTAAAATGTTCAGGGTTGTCATGCAATTTATCATACCTACAATATCTGGGATGAAAATTTTAAATGTGCATATATTTTTAAGGATTTTTTTTATGTTCAATTGAATTTATAAACGTAAGGTTTTAAAACACCTGCATTATTTATGATGTTAAAATGAAGTTTAAAAATTCTTCTGAAAATAGGACGATAGCAGAATTACAACTTTAACAAATCAACAAAAAAATCAAATATTGCCCAAATGCATTTCTTTATGTATACATTTCTTTACTGGACTTCTGCAAAGTACTTACGACTTTTCTAATGAAGTAATCTGTAGCAAAACAGGAAACAGAAATAGTTATAAACTTTCAAACTAAATTTTTACACTTTTTGGGTTTATAATTTTAGATTTCATTTTGAGAGTGAAGAGCAGACAGAAGATGCCCCGGCTCGCCCCAGAACCCATGCCCACCTGCAATATTTGCTCAACTTTTACTAAAGTAAAAAACAAAGGGCATGAATAGAATTCAGACAGTGTTGAGATGTTGACTTGATACAGTTAACTAACCATTGAAAAAAATCCACCGACTCCCACAATACTGTGAAATTCAATCGCTTTGTACGATTAGAGAGTCAGAAGAACTGCTCTACCATCAGTCATTAAGACCAAGACCGTGATAATGATAATTACAGTCATTAGCAGTGGCGGGTAGAGAACACCATATTGTTCAGCATGTAAAGAATGTCTGTGAACCGGTCCAGATCACCTCCGAGCGACAGAGGGGCTTATTGTTTAGCGTCAATCAGTCTGATTCACAAGCTGTGCCTCTGTACCAGATTAAAACCTTACCTTAGCCGTCTAGCTTTGGCTTATATGGATCAACTAAAAAAAATACTCACAATTCATTCTGTTCTCTCTGGCACATGGGTCCACAGATATCGCTTCATAGTTTGCACACTTATGAATATGCATAGAGTTAGGAAATAAGTTCTAATGAAGTTGAGAGATAATTAGTGTTATTATTTGCATGTAACCGCACAGCACACTTTAAATGAGACGTGATTAAAGAGTAGAAAAGAAACGTTAAGTAAGGAAAGTGTCCGCTGTCTACATATAGTTTATTGATTTAGCATTTTTGGAACTCCTTTGGAAAGTTTATCAAAATTGGTTGTTCCGTACAGGTTAAATAAAAAAAATTGTATAAATAACAATAATTTTGGTTATTATTATGATTAGTAATGTTTATTGTTATTATTACTTTGTATTTATTATTATTATTTTTATTATAATCATCAATAATAATAATAACAATAATAATAACAATAATCATAATGTTCAACATAATTATTTAAAAAGTAATGATCAATATAAAATTATCACATTATTTAATTTATAAGAAAATTATATTTTCTACATAAATATTCATCAATAAAAATTGATCCTCTATTTTTATTTGACTTTGTATTATACAGAAAAATGAAGGCTTTGCGTGCATCAGTCATGAAGATATGACTGTATTAAATATGCTATTATGAAGTCACCCAGCGGCACATTTTGATAAATGATCTAACTTATACTCCCAAATGCTCAAACAAATTACTACTGTTTTCCTGTTTTATACAGAAATGCAAACAGCAGATTACAGACTTTTTACATTTTTGTGAAGGATAAATTACATGGGGCGAAATGGATGAGAACACGGGCAGCATAGAGACTGGACCCAGAGACAGATTCAACCCAAGGTTGCCCTTGCCAATGAAGCTTTCGGATCCAACAGCGGATTACAAACTTTAAACAAATCAATAAAACAGAATGTGACCAACCAATGTGACTGTCATAAATCACTTTTGTCACCACTTCATGCTGAAATGACCGAAGGACAAAAATAGCAGACGTAAGACCATCGGAATAGAATTACACAAGAAAATAACTACTGCAATGAACCGATGCTCCCATCATCATTTTAAATTCCAATAATTTAGTAAAATAATGCACACTTTCTAAAATATACAGAAACTTTCAATAAATGTTGACCTTTTTAGAGAATTATCATGTTGTAGACATGTTTAAATTCAAATGTTAATTCGAAAGCGACGCTCCAGTGGGAAGAAATCAGGAAGAAGCGCCTTGAATTCCTTTTTTTAACATCTACAATGGAAAATCACGGCAACAGCATGAGTTTTATCCTCCACATCATGTTGTTGGTGGTTTCTTGCAGGTTTCTTCCCAATTTCATTGATCTTTAAAATGATAGTTGGTCAAAAAAACAATCAAATGTCAATCAAATTCTGTATGAACTTATTTTACTGCAGAACACAAAAGAAGACATTTTGAAGAACATTGGACTTCAACTGTATTGAGACACAACAACTGAGACATTTCTCAAAACATCTTTAACAGAATTAAGAGACAAAGACAGGCCCAAATATCTACATAGCTTTTATACCCTCCTTGTAATGCAATGTGTATGAATTACTCTCTAATGTTCTTTTATAATCCCGTTGCAAGGTTCCTGTAATGTTGTGATAATTCTCAGCCCTTGTTAACAAAACATATCTATTAATGTTTTTACTGCACAGAATGTTATATCTGTATCGCTCATATTAAACACGTTAAGTGTTCAAACTGAGGATTTCGGAACATCTCCGGATATGCCAATACTGTGAAGAGTGGCTCTCAAGCACAAGTGTTTGTTTTATATGACACTTACAAATGAACATCTCAGCCTTCACGGCTGCCTTCTTGAGAAATAAAGTTAACAGCCAAATTAAACTTCAGTCTCTTCCGGGGTCTTCTTAACTTTTATAGTCTAGGTAGAGTTCTGCCAAAGTCAAGCCTGATGAATCTAATGAAGCACAATAAACTTTTACCAAAGTTTGCACATAGCATGATTGGCGACATATGTTTGAATTCGATCTTAAAGGGATGGTTCACCCATCAATAAAAATTCTGTCATGAAATACTCACTCTCTACGGGCTCAGAACTTGTATGACACACAGACAAACACAGAAAAAGATATTTGGACAATTGCTTGTAGCCGAATAATTCTTAGATCCCATTGAGGACCATAGTAGAAAGAGTTACAAGGCAGACTAAAGTACACAGGAACTTTTTCTTGTCCAACATTTTTCAAAATATCTTAGTTAAAAAAGTTATTTTGGTTAAACACATTCTTCCAAATATCTTTATGTGTGTTCATACAGATTGAAATGGCTTATTTTAAATGGATTTAATGGTGGCAGAATTATCGTTTTTGGTGAACTATCCTACCAACTGTATGTTTTAGAACGCAAAGCCAATAATCTTGCTTTAAAGTAACCCTTGTGTTCTCCCCAAATTCTTTTGTTCCAAGTAAGTCAATTTAAGGTTTTGAAATAGCAAATGGATTTCGTTGTACTTGAAGGAAATAGGTAGGTCACTCCCTAAGATCCCAAGCTGTTAGCCGCAGTATTTCTGCAAAATAGCCAATTTTGCTCGAGCTACACCGGAGGATAAAAGAAGACAAAGATGGTGTTTGGGCGGGGTGACAGCGCCTGTTCAATGTCCTGGAACGTTTGCAACACCAGGCAGTGTTAGATGAGATCCAATACGGTCACTGAGGCCATGGGTATTATCAGGGTTTGCCTGCTTTCTTCTGAACATCAAAAGACATTTTTCACCAAGACAAGAAATCCACAAGCCATCGCAAAACAAAGATGATGAATAAAATGAATAAGCTTCATTATAACCCAAGTACAGACGACTGGGGACTTGACTACCTCTCTAGGTAGATCTCTTCTGCGCAGAAATGAGCCATCATCTTGTTCGGTTTACTCATAACCTCCTTAAATAAGAATAAAACCACCAGCGGGTATTACACAACTCTGTACCCACGACACCAAACCTCCAGAGAATGAAGATTACTGCACTAATTAGTTTGCATTCTCAAATCTGAAATCTCACCACCTGGTTTATAAAGAAAAGAACAAAAAGTCAACCCACTGTAAGAAAAAGTGCCCGTGAAAGTTTCTTTCTGAAGGCGAGTGCCAAATGAGGGCGTAAGTAAGCTCAGACTGTCAGTGAGGTCAGGACTTTGATGGGCAGTAAAAAAGAATAAAACCAGGCATTGAGAAGCTTTTGCAGAGTTTTAGACAGTGAAATTTAAACCTTCGGGGGACAAAAAAGCTCCAGAAAACGAAATCCACATCTACATCTCTAAAAGAATGACAAGTGGCTCAAAGATCAGACTTACATCTAAGAAGAAAGTGTCAGAATCTTGATGTATTCACCAAGTCTTAAAAAGTTCAGACTAAAATTTGGCACGCATATTTTACTGTGTTACTGTCATTCCAAACCTGAATGTACGGTTTCTTTCTTGAAGTCAGACAAATTGGAGGAAACATTGAAAATTCTCTCATCATTGACTCTTGCCATTTCAAACGGCATGCTCTCAGAGCCTGATAGAAGAAACTTTGAAGAAAGTGGGTAAATGAACAGCAGTGGCACACTTATACTTGTAATGAATGGAAACAAATCAAATGCTAGTGAATGGGCAACCATTCTCAACATTCTTAAAAAAATCTATGAGGTGTGTAAAGAAATTCAAACAGGTTTGAAATGAGATGGTTAATGATAACAGAATTTTTAATAGTGAGTTAACGATCACTTATAGATTTTTAATGAAATTTTGAAATTAAATATTATAATATAATAATATTTATTTAAGTGAATGGGACTCGGATATGAAGCACCTTAAAAGCTCCAAAAAGTGGCCCATTATGTATGACTGCATTATGAATAACGATAAATGATAATAATGATGTATGATCTTCACTAAAACATTATAACAGCAGTAACAAATCACGGTGCCCTTAAAGTGATAATTCACCCTAAAATGAAAATTCACTCCCGAGTTGCTAACATTGTCCAAATATCTTTGTGTTGAACAGAACAAATACAGGTATACTTTGAAACAACTTGAGATGAAATGATGCTAGAATTTTCAGTTTTGGATAGAGTTAAACACACGCAATCCTTACTGAAACTCATGCATTGAAGGGTAACTACCCTCTTTAAGTCTCTTTCCTCCACTCATTTAGAATCCAAGCATTACCCCGTGCTTTACAGATCTACACGCTCCACATAGATGTCCACCTGGACCAGACTGCAGGTTTGACAGAATGGATGGTAGTTTAATTCTCTTGTGGGTTTAACCATCCTGCCAATCTGCTTTGGGAGAAAGCTCAAGGCGATATAGGCGAACACCTGTAGATTCTCTTGGATCTTGGTTCTACCCTATCAATCTACAAGACAGCGTGTCGGAGAAAGTGTTTGGAAGCCCCGAGGACCCCGAGGAATGGCTCACAACACAGCCTTGGTGGAAAGGAAAGGCCAAGCCTAAAGAGATATCTCGTCGTTCGAGAAATAATTGTGCAAATCTACCTTGCACACACTGATTAAACCAATAGCTCAAAGAGACTTTATTTTCTGAATAAAATATAAATTGTGTTATGTATTTACACTCACGTCATTTAAAACCTGGATATGATGCTTTCCTCAGTGAAAAAATATTTTGAGAAATGTGGCAGGTTTTGTGTGCTTACAATGGAAGTGAATAGGGATCGATTCTGACTGTTTACCAACGTTCTTTAAAATATCTTCTTTTATGCACTGTAGAAGAAAAAAGGGTTTAGGGTGAATCAAATAATCCAAACATTTCCATTCTCTCTTTAAAGGGATAGTTTACCCAAAAATGAAAATTGTGTTACTCCTGCCAATTAAAATCTGTATGACTTTAATTAACCTGCAAAACATGAAAGAAGATATTTTGAAGAAAGCTGGTAACTGACAAGCAGTGGCACCCATTGTATGGAAACCAATGCAACTGAATGGTGGCAGGTTATAGCATTCTTTGAAATATCTTCTTTTGTGCTCTGTGGAAGAAAGAAATGTTTGAAAGTGAACAAATAATGCAAACATTTCCATTCCCCCTTTAAGGGTATAGTTCACCTCAAAATTCATAATTTACTCATTCTTCTCATTCCAAACCTGTAAGACTTTCTTTCATCTGCAGAACACAAAAAGCTCATATTGTATGAAGGCATAACCAATGCAGCTTAATGAGTGGCAGTTCCTAACATTCTTCCAAATATCCTATTTTGTGCTCTGTGGAAGAAAGGAAGGTTTGAGGGTGAGCAAATCTATTTACATTCTCTCTTTACACTAAAAATGGAATTCAAACCTGTTTGACTCTCTTTTTTCTGCAGAACACAAGAGAAGGTATTTTAAAGAAAGCTTGGAACTGAACAGCGGTGGCACCAATTCACTTCTTTATTTTGGACACAAACCAATGCAAGTCAATGGGTGCCAGTTGCCAACATTCTCACAATATCTTCTTTTGCTTTCTGCATAAAAAATAAAGTAATACGGGTTTTAAAGGTGAGTAATTGATGAGAAAAGTTGCTAAGTCGCCTTCATAAATATAAATAGATGCTTTGACCTGTTTTCTATGATCGTGTTCCCTGTCGGCTGCTAGGGAAGCAATGTCAGTTCTTCTAGGACTCCAAAAGATGAGGAGACAACATTTAGTACCATGCTCACGTTGGGCTCGCTGGAGAAAATAGCCGGGAACAGAATGGTGGCCAAATTGAAGTCTATAATGAACAGTGTGGTGCACTGGAGGTGCTTAAGCCATGGGTTTTATTCCAGTACGGTACTCTGAGAAACGCTACTGAGGATTCTTCTTGCCCGGTGCCAACAGACTGTATAACGCCATCTGTCCACCTGCACATTCCTGGCAGGGACCCCGGTAAAAAGGTTGCTTATTTCCAATTGCCTGACCCAAAAATGTTTTTATACCTATTAAACCCAAAGCTAACGCTTATAAATTAGAGATCGCACTTTGTGTATGTATAATGAGCTTTTTGGCCAGTTTACACTTAACTTTATTAATTTTGAGGTCAATAAAGCACTTATCTATCCATCTCGAATAGAAATAACAGGACACCTTTCTCCTTTAGTTCTCCCGAGGAGGAAAACTTTGTATCCGGAAATGTTTTCGCCTGACAACCCATGCGGAAAATGAAGACACATATTTGCTCTGGTGCCTTGCAGGGCTCAGAACAATCACAAATGCAGGAGGTATGAAGGCCAGGTCCCAAAACAAAGTAACAGGTGCATAGACAGGCCCGAGCATCTGTTTGCCCCTCTGGACTCGCAAATCACTGAACCTCATTACAGAGTCCTGCAAACACGGCTATAAAAAAACTAAATTACAAACATGAAAGTGACCCCATGCAAGATATCATTGAAGACCTGTTTAGCTGGACAATTGTGCATGACACAAAGAACACAGTTTAAAACAACTGCTATGGTTTTAACTTTTTTCTGAAAAGAATGAACATTTACAGAGATTATTCTAAGCCACAAAGGATTTATAATTTTATATTCATTAACCAAGATAAGAACGAAAAGCGAGGTGGGTTTGTGACTACGGGGAGGAAGGCAAAATGGATTCATTAAAAGTACAAAATATTAAACTGCATAAAACATTACATAAGAAATGTTTCCAAAGCCATTTTACACAATGCTTCAGTCACACAAATCAGATCACATTTTTCACCTTGAGCAGAATAAGCAGTTTTCAATAGAACTTGCCACAGGTAACTATAGACACAGATGGCTGCTCAGGTATTTTCTGAATGACTAATTATTAAACTATGGGCATGACTATTATCTACAGTAAAGACCAATTTGAAAGATGCAAACACTTGCCTAGAAGCACTTCCACTAATTTTTCAAATTTTTTGAAATATATAATTAAAACGTAAAGAAATTTGATTAACATTAAACTTTGGTTAGAAACGTTCGTTTGGTATTAAATCCAGATAGTTCTTCTCTTTGTATTTTTTAGGTTTTATTTTTTTTAACCATTTGGGTCCACTTGTTTTAAGTTTATTTAGTTTTAGTGTAGTTTTTCTTGATTTCTAATCAATAGTAGTACTGATACTTAACTTAAACGTATTTCAATTAAAAAGCATAACGTACTTATTTTAAATTATTTTAACGATGTTTTACGTTTAATGTATAATTTAACAATTATAATCTGTGTGATGTTCCTCATTCCTTAATTTTAGATTTACATACTACAACAGTATTGCAATTTATTTTCAATCGCATTCAGAGAACATACAAGGAGATATTTTAGGAGAACTTAAGGAGTTAACTAAGGAAATAAAACAAGTGAAAGAAGAGAGATGGGTGTGAAAAATGGGAGTGTTGGAAAAATTGAACCAATATACACAAGACAAAGGGTTTTCCACCGTTCCACCTCTAACAAAAATCCACTCTTATGAAAGAGATATACTAGGTATGCCCTGTATATTAAGCCACCGAAAATGTTCCACCAAAAGACTTTAAACTCAAAAACAACACGACCAAAATAATAAGTTGTGATGACGTAATCTCTTCCAAATTTACATTAATGCTATTCAAACTTCCATCTCGCCCTGCAGTTACAAAACCAAGTTCAACAAAACTAATGCCATATCAAGTTCCCTGCCCAATGTGAATAATCCCTCAGCAAACCCACTCAAAACTAAAACTTCAACCATTCGCAATGAGTCAAGCAGAGTCAATCCCTTCAGGAACCATGGGATGACTCTGTCACATGTAGAAGCCGTGTGACCACGCTCGGTCGCCATAGAAACTACGTGAACACACAGTGGGCTGAAAGCAGGGATGATTTGCTTTCCTCATAGAGGGTGCAATTGAGACAACAGTTCTAAAGAAAGAGTCTAGAGCGTCTTGGCTGGCTGCTGGGGATATTTGACAGAACTAAGATCAGAGACGGCAATCATTTTCTGCTGGTTTGCTCAGACCTGTTATTTGTAAAGCCCACAGCTAATGATCTAGTCTTACAGAGACAGGGTTCGTCTTTGATGTGAACCTCTTTGTTCAGGGTTAAAACCCATTTTCCTCTGTGTCTCCTGCTTTCAAAGACAAGATGCCACAACGTACAATGGTCCAAGAGAAAATTTACATTTATCGAAAAATATGACATTACAGTAAGTGCATTAAAGAATATTAAATTTGTCATGAAATTCTCATGAAATCTTTGACAAAACATTTTGTTTTTGGTCCAAAAGTAGACAAAGGAAACTTTTAGTGCATAATCTGCTTTTTATAATCTAGATAAAATGGAGAAAAATGATCCAATTTTCTACAAGCACCAAACTATGCCACCTACATGAAAAAAATCCTAAATATAAAACAAAATTTTATTTAATTTTAATTATTAAAATAAACTATTTAAACTATTAAAATATAAAAACCAACTGATAATCAAATATAATAACCCTAAACTAAAATTTAGGTAAATTGCTTAAACATTAACATCAATTAACAAAATTATTATAACTCTGAGAATCTGAAAATAAAAGCTAATTTAAAATATAAACTTAACCACAATAAAACCAAACAATAATGTATATATATGTATATATATATATATATATATATATATAAAACAATGCTCATCCCCTCCAATAAAAAAGGAATCAACCACTACAGCTTATAAAGTAAAAAAGGTGAGAAAATTGAAATCTCTTCCAACCACCAACATCACATTATGGTTTTGTCACATCATTCTTATAAAAGATAGACGTTTACCAAAAACATCCACATCATTTCATTAGGAAAACGGCATGTTGTCAACACAGACAGAAAATTGCACTTGTCAGGCTGTTTCACGGTGGCTCTAATAAGGGACTAGATGGGGGAATAAATATTTCTGATGCGTTCAAAGTTCAGCACTTAGTTAAATGGATTCTGCCTGTCAGGAAAGAGAACAGAGCCGTCTAATAGCTTGCTGAACTCTGTGAACTCCTGACGAAAAGACAAAAAGCCATGCGAATGTCGGAGACACTGTTATAAGAAGCATTGCAACAACCAACCACATAATCCACATATTGAAAACATACGTCATATTAAAATACTGGATATGAAAATTATTCTTAGCTCGGGGTGAACAGTAACAGCAAGTCACACGTGATGTGAAATGAACCGATTTGTGCACTTTCTTTCTGATTGGGAGATCAAACTTGAAAATAAAAAGCAAGTTACCGTGGCAACTGGGCACAGCTGCCTCGGCTACTGAAAAGTTGGGTACCGCACAGGTCTCGTTCCTCCACTGCAATTTTCTTTTGCTTTTATTACACATACAGTATAGAGCCGTGATTACCTTAATGTTATTTTGCGACCGATAATTGCTTGTTTGCTTAATTCGGGAGATTAAACATACATTACCTATAATGCATCTGTTAGTCAATGCAATGATGAAATGTTTCTGAGAGATCTCCTCTGTGATGCAAAACATAATAAGGTAAGAAAACTGTCAATATAGATACAGAAATTACACGTATGATAAGCTTGTAATATCTTAAAACATATTCTATAAGCAGGTTTGATATTATGCACTCCACATGGATAATGAGATCATGTGGCATCCTGCATTTTGCAATGTGCAAATATATGACTAGTCACATTTTTTATTTGCATTTTGCATAATTTTTTATTTCCTCCGCATCTAAAAGTACCAACCAACATAATTCCGGGTCACAACCTACCGGTTCTAAACCACAGCATAGCACCTACATACTGCGGTAAAAAACAAAGATGTGCGTGTGTGTGCACGTGTGTAAGGGACCGTAGAAAATGAAGTCACATGATTCATCAACACACCGTAGGGATCTGTGCTCTCTGCAGGATAAAGCTCATCGCTCATGACTAGTTGGCCATCTGCAGAAAAGGCTGGTCTGCAGTAAGTCTCCTCAACCTAAAACAAGACCGGGACTTTAAACACAGGGCCTTGGACAACAGTTTATATAAATGGACTCCTTCCCTGAGTCCAATGGAAAATATATAACCTAGGTATCAGTGCAATAGAGCATGGAGTTGTAAAAATGTCAAAGTCACCCACCAACAAGGACACATTTTTTATCACATTACTGTGATAAAATGCCTTTTCATTAAAAAACTTTCATCTGAATCTGAGTTTGTTTTTTTTAATTGAAATATTGCTTTAATATTTAGAAGCACACGTCTTCATTACTTTATTACGTTTGTGCATCTGTTGCACTCCAGGTGCATGCATTTTCTCATTTGGCTGATTTGTGATGTCATCGTTTTCTCTGGCTTGCTTTAATGACTCCCATTATCAAATCTCAAGTGTTCCTCATTGGTACGTTTCTAAATAAAATGTAAACATGACCATTCTTTGCTTTGAAAATAAAGCAAAAGTTTATCCCCAAGTACTGTAGTTTATTAAAATGAAAACCCTAAAAAAAGAACTTGAATTAAACATTAAACCCATTAGAAAATATAAAATATACTGGAAAATAAATATAATATGCTATATAATTAAGCCTATATGGCAACATGACAAATGTAATAAATAAGAATTAAAATGACCAAAGCATACAATAAACATATAGAAATCTGAAAATAAAAACGAATTTAAAATATGAATAAAATTACAATTAAACAAAAAAATTCTATCAACTGCGGTGATTTGAATACTTTCATGTATATTAAAGGAACATTTGAGTTTAAAAACAAGTTCAGCTCTGTGCAGATGTTGTTGAATTATTCGGTACTTACTCTAGTTCAATTAAACCAAATAAGGTTTTTAGACGCAATCATACAATGCTTAAATGCAAGTATTTAAGACATGGGGGCTAATGTAGTCGAGACCACCTAAGCTGAGACCAAGACAAGACTGGAACCAGAGGGTGTCAAGACAAAGACAACACCAAAACCTAGGCAGATGGAGCCTGAGTCAAGACCAAGACCAGCACAAAATGCTAAAGAGTCAAAGTTAAATAATAACAGAAGAAGTAACTTGGGAAATGTTTTGGGCAAAACTTAATATTTTATGTTCCAAGCTTATCACCCATTCAATGTTACGTGTTTACATTTTTTGGGCTAGCCAAAATATAACAAATCTGTAGGCTTAAAACGTAAGTCACTCATTAACTTCAGGGTCATTGAATAGTTATCTGAAATTAATATCAGTAAGAGTACTAATATTAACCGGCAGTAAGAGTCACAAACAGAATAAAATATCAAATAGGAAACAAGTCAATGAATATTTTTAAAGCCATATTTTTCTCATCCCACCACAAGTATGATTTTAAAACTAAAACGGGTTTGTCATGATCTGGTGGTTTCAGAGTTGGACTTGTAAGCAGAAGGTTGTGGGTTTTAAACCCAATGTCCGCAGACAATGACTGAAGTGTCCATGATCGTGAAATTTTACCCCTGTTTGCTATGCAGTGATAATTGACCAGTGCATAATACCGTATGCTGCATTGGATAAAAGCGTCTGCCAAATGAATAAATGTGAATGCAAATGTCTAAAATAAGACAATGCACCACCAATTAAGTGTAAGTCCCAGAGTTTTGGTCATGAGCGGCCTTGAAGTAATATCCGGAGACTACAAAGTCTGAGACCAAGACAAGACCGTGACCAAGACCATCAATACATGGTCTGAAGACTCGTCTCAAGCCCAAGACCGTTCTCGAGTACTTCAACGCTAGTGTGGCCTCATCAAAAGAGGTGATGAATGACCCCTGGCTGACAGATTTCATCGTAATTCAGGCAAAAACAACAGCATCTAGATGGAATAATCATTGTAGAACAGGGGTGTGAAGATTATATCTGTCTATATTCTAAAACAGAATAAGTAATATCTTCCCACAAAAAGATCGAACGAAGAGAGATCATCTCTTGAGATTTATGTGGGCTACAGCGGAGTTCTCAGTATTTCCTCACACTGACAATCTCTGGCTGCGGGCTCTGAACGAGAAAAGCGTTATTCAGCATCACATCAAGAGAATCCTGCAACAAATGCCAAACCTGAAGGTGGAATGCCCACCAAACACTGTGTCTAACTGGAGTTACTAAATCTGGAAAGCAGGTAGAATCCGCCGGGATAAAAATTGGAGCCGCCAAGATGCTATTAAACAGAATGTAGGAGGGAAAATTTGGTTTGAGAACCGGGATAGTAACTCTAACACTGTCGTTTGTCTCCTATAAGCTATCAGTCTTTGAGCTTCTAACAAAAAAAAATTATCTAACCTAATGTGATGTTCCCATATCAACATTCTTATTGGTTGTTTGGAGCAACATCCCTATTTACCAATCATATTTGGATAAAATTCTCAGATTGCGTCGATGAGGACTGCAAACTAGGATGGGTCGATCATCCAAAAAAAGAATATGATGATCTTCAAAACAAATCATCTCGATCCACAATCTGAATCGCACTGTGCATCAGTCATTGAAACCAGCCTGGTCTCACAGAATCCATGTAATGACCATAGACGGATGTTCATTTTAAGAAGGATAGTGAGATTTGTCATTTTTGTCATTTGTCATCTACTATGCCGCTACCTTTGTGGTTTTCAAAAACCTCAAACATAGAAACGAGCGAGGCGGACATGTGATATATCAGCCATCTAGCAGAAAATCATTAAGCTGTTCAACTTTACAAAGTTCAGGCCGAAATGAAGCACCAACCCTATTTAAATCGGAGTATTGAAGACTACTTCATTACTTTGATTTGAGACATTTAGAAAAGCAAAAAGAAGGCTCATACAATAATGACAATAAGATGGCAATTACCAAAGAGCCACAAATACCTGAACAAATGTCTTGAGAGAATATCAGTCTTGTTATATACTCATAACATGTAACGTGTTTTTGTGGTTGGATGGTACCTGAAGTGCCAAGATCATGGATTTGCTATACAAGCAATGGATAAAGCGATACAACATTTCCTGAAGAAAATGTTAACCCCTGAAAGTTGTTTTATTCTTGCACATTGCAATACTTTAAATATGCCGCAAATAACAGATTCTTTTAGACACAACATAATTCCCAGAGGTCCTGTCGTGCCATTTCATAGTTTTGACACTTTTACTATTATCCAAAAAGTTGAAAAAGTTCAGATGGCTTACAAGCCATGTGTTTACAGTAAAGATATGTCTTAACATAATGTATCAACCCTACAAATGACTTACAGTAAATGCATTAATGACACAATCCCTCTGGAATAACCCAGGGTTAAGTACCTTGCTCAAAGGCACAATGACAGTAACCCATGGGTTGAATCACTCCCTGGAGATATGAACCTTTGAGCTTTCAATTACCTGCGACATCTTTAACAACCGAGCAACCAACTTGCAAGGTTAGGAAATGTACGCCCATAGAGTAATATAAATAACCTTGCTTTCCCCTTTCCACTATACTACTACTATATGAAGCAAGTACTCAAAAACCAATAGTTGAGTGTTAAGTGCAATTGGAATCTTGCGTATCCTTTAAATTAGCTGGGTTGGGAAAACCATTAAAGATAGTGAGAGATGACAGCAGTCAACACCCACACACCTCACAAAATACAACTGCATTTGTTAGAAGTGGGCTTGAGGACTCGATAAATCGATTACTCAGATGCATCAGCGGGGATTGATTATGGAAATGATGATCAATCAAAGCACAGAGAAAACATGGCAGCAACAAATAAAACGTTTTCATTCATTGAAATATCTCAAGCAAGGCCGGATATCAAACTGAATATTAAAAATACTCGTAGTAATACTTGTAGAAAAGGGTAAAAAAACTAATGCAAAATATTTAGATAGTAAGACATATTACATATTGATGGGGAATTCATTCATGGTCTGGTGGTTAAAGAGTTGGACTTGTAAGCAGAAGGTTGCGGGTTTGAATCCCAATGCCAGCAGACAAAGACTGAAGTGTCCTCGAGAAAGACATCTTACTCCTGTTTTCTCCGCAGTGATGATTGACTACTGCATAATACTGTATGTCGTTTTTGATAAAAGCGTGTGCCAAATGAATAAACGTAAATGTAAATGTAAAAACTTTTTTGCAATTCCTTTATTTCAAAGCACGTTTTCATGGGAGAAGCACATCCACTTCTCTCTGCTGGCACCTAATTCAAGCCCAAATGTATTTCGTTAAGATAAATAATATTTAAAAAATATATATATATAATATTACATTTACAAATCGTGCAGGCTGTGTGTTGAATTTGAAATAGAAAGCGACCCCCAGTTTAGCCCCGTCTTCTGATTAACCAAGCACTCGATTTCAAACCTGTCGAGTACTTGAAATATGGTCAAATTATGCCCATCCCTAGCATTTGTTTTTAATCCGCACCACAACCAGAAATTCATTTGTGAAAGCAATGGATCTTCATATGAACCGAGTCTGTCAAACCTCAGAAGCATTTATCTGCTAACCTTTCATCCCCATTACCCTTTAAAACCCCTGAGCAAAGCAAAATACCGTTAATCGTGAGCTTATAAACTGCAAAAACAGTCAAAGCCTCGCAAAAGAATAAAGAAAGTCCACTGCAGGCCACAGACTGTCATCTTAATGTGAATGAAGATATTTAACAGACGTACACTTCCAAAGTTCCAAGAAATTAATAACACCATAAGGGTTACTGCAATGTTCATCAAGTGCCTAAATTTTCCAGCTAAAAGTGATGTTTTACCATTAGCTGGAGATTAAATCAACAAAGGCAGTCCTTAAAAAATATTTGCAGACTAATCTACCGTTACCTCAAATAAAAGGGATCTCCTGCAGCGTGTAACTGCTGGATGCTCCTTCCAATCAGAAATCACAACCTAATCACTCAAAAGTCCAAAACTGGGACCTGAATTATCTACTTCCCCGTTGACAACCTATAATTTATGGTATGCATAATATGATTCATACAGTAAAAATGGAAAACATTGTCATTTTAAACCTGTATGACTTTCTTTTTCCGTAGAGGACAAAAGAAGATGTTTTGAAGAATGTTTGTAAACAAACAATCCCTTGACTTCCATTGTATGGATACAAAACCACTGAGACATTTCTTAAATTATCTTCTTTTGTGGTCCACTGGAGAAAAACACATATAAGCTTTGAAGGACTCGTGGACGGTATTACACTCAAAGTAATATTTTGATAAACTATCCCTTAACCTGAATTTGGTAGCTCCTCAGCTCCCGTAGACTGAGCAAATCGTTTTGTCTTGGGAACTGTATTGTGCATACTGAGGCTTTACTCATAATAGGCATTTCACATTTTAATATTTGCTTTCTTTACAGTATGGAAGTCCACATTTGAAATACAGGGCATCATTTTTTTTCTTTTATTCGACTTTAAACAGTGAAGACATTTCATTCAAACAAACCAAGGAGAACCCCAAGGCAATGAAGATACCTAGAACTTGTTCAAAGTAGAACACTCATTAGATTCAGCTGCAGTCGTTGTGAGAAAACATTGTTACTTAACAGACTTGGACGTGACTTCAGGCTAAAAATAGTTCTTTCTCTAGCCTCAATTCATCAGAGACACCGGGTATCAGCTAAAAATGAGTGGAGGAGTTGAATGGGCTTCTTATCATTGATTGTGTGTTACCTCAAGGGCTCAGGCAATTCACTTACACATTGCATGAAAAGTTGATTCATGCTTTAGGCCAAATCAAGCAAATTGAAAGAAATCTTCGAAAAAATGAAATGCAAAAAGCAGATCCTGGGTTACCACTGATCATTTGCATCTGTTAACAGTGGTATGGTATGACCTCTGGATACTCCTGCAGAAGAAGTGAAGCGAGATGAGGTCTGGGTTAGATATATAAAGAAACACTGGGGACCATCATAAGAGCATCCAAGCTATCTGGGAACTCTGGCTAACATTTCTAAAATTTTACAATATAAAAATGTATAAAAAAAATATTTAAAAAACTTTTGAAGAAATAACATGTTTCACTTGATCATCTGTAGTGTTGATCTGTAGTGTTGTCCCCTTTTATCCAAAATATGAAAAAAACGTTTCCTTGTCATTTTCTTAAGCGTCTTTCCTAAGGTATCAAATTGAGATGCTTTTAAAAGAATTTTAAGTACTCACTGTCTATTCTGCGCTCTTATTATCTTTCTTCAATATTCAGTCAAAGTCCTCCATTTGCAACATTTTTATGAAATTCAATGTACTTTTGTTATGGAAAAAACATGTATGTTTGCTAAAATATATTTATGTCTAAATTACTTTCAAACACTTAGGTACACACCTTCAGATCAAAAGACACACTAATTTTAATCTGGCATAAAAATATATCAAAAGAAACTAGAGAAAATGTGCCTTCACCTTACAATGGTTCATTGTAACATACCCATTTTTTATTTCCTTTTTTGACACACTAATTTTAATCTGGCATAAGATATATAAAAAGAAATGACAGAATGGGCGTAATGTGTTGAAAACAACAAATATTACGGTACAACATTTTGATGTAACAGCCCGACACATATCGAGTACCTCACAACTCCCAAAAATTTGTTTCGATGCCAAAGCGAGCTAAACCCGAGCAAAGGGCAGACTCGGCATAAAATGAGTAAAAACACAGAAAACTTGATCTGACATCTGTGATGAATGAAGAGACGCATGCGGTCCATCAGTCAATGTCTGAATGAGGCAAGTCAACCTTCACATCAGACTCTCTTCCTCCCACAACAAACCTATGCCCAACCAAGAAGCAATTTCTTCACTCCAACCGAATAAAGAACAAGAAACTAATTCACGGTGCCAGCAGTCGACGGATGAAAATATTCTTTTATCTCATGCGTTCCCAACCCTCTCCTTGACTGCTCTCACCTCCCTTCTATTCAGTCGGATGATGACAGAAGAGGAGGAGACAACAGGAACGCAGCAGAACAGGCCTTCAGGGAGTTTAACCATCCTCTACTGTCAACACTGACCTGCTACAATAATGCATACGCAGCTTCTTCATCCCCTGGGCTTTCCAGCCCCGGAAAACCCCAGCGTGTCTGTTGCAATGACAGATACATTGATTTTTTTTAAAGGCCCAACACGAATGCCTTTTCTGTACACGTAATACGAGATAGGCGGTGTTGGTGGTGTGCCTGCTTTCACCTGAAAGTGGAAATCATTTCATTGTTCATGCACCTTTGCCTTAACACACCCATTTATATTTTACTTTAAGTCGATAGAAAAGAATACTGAGACTCAATATTACAAGGATTGAGTCACCATTCACTTCTACTATATAGAAGTAAGCCAAATATATAAACTCAAAAACATTACAAGATTTTTATTTAAATTCACAGTGATTTTTTATGGAATAATTGACACACAAAAATAGTAAAATTTAAAGCTTTGAAATACATTATACTGTTTACATTTTGTATTTGCAAGTAAAATTAAGTCGATCTGATTATCAAAAATATTTCTATTGCAATTTACAAAAAATATTCGGAATATATTAAAAATATTTTTTTTATTTCATTAAACAAACTTAAATTATATGTGTAAAATTCAGAAAAAATAACACTTGGATTCTAATAATTTTTTATATTATCTTCTGAAAAAATCTTTTGAATATTTTAAAAAGAATTTATTTTGTGAATATAACTATTTGTTTTTGTGTTATTTACTAAGCCATATTTATTATTTTTAATCTTTAGAGAGTAAGTATGAAACAACAAAAGAGTCAATAAATGCTACAAATCTAAGCAAAGCACAAGTCTGATTGATTTGTGATTTATTTTCTAAATGGGATAATACGATTTATCTGTGACATCACTGAAAAAAAGATCAATTTACTTAAATTCCCATTTTCTCTGTGGTAACGGGGATGTTTATTAAAATATAAAACTGGGAATTGAGCATTTTAGATGTTCAGAAAGGGTACAAATGACCATTGGGCTCAAAGGTTGCGGAAGAAAAAGCCGTGCTAAAACATTAATTTCCATGGGCTTTGAAGTAGATCACTGCTCCATTTATACCACCACATGAAAGCGGGCATTTACTGGCATGAAAACACAGATGTTATAATATTGCGATGAGGCTGTTAAATGATGCAAATGTGGGGTTAAAAGATCCACGCTTTTAGACAATCACAAATGCTGATTATAGCGCCTGATAGAAATACAAGCATGCAGGGAAGATATCGGCCAATCACAAGCATGCGAGCTTGACTTTAATGTTGGATGTATTTTGACCTCAGGCTGATGCCTGAGTTATCATTACTGAAGTGCAAAACACAGATTTCCAATTGATATCTCGACATTTCTGACAATATTTCAATCATCATTGAAATATTTGACATATTTAGATTGTCAATGTATGTTCTTTTGACAGATAAAACCATTATATCCACCTGCTGTAGGATAACATCTCAAATTATATAGTTGAAACTCATATAGTATATTCAAAGTATTTTTTTTTAAACAGCGATATAGTTGGTTGGATAATTACAGTTTTCTAATTAAATATGATAATTTATTGGGATTAATCGCATTTAACATAAAATTGTGTTTAGATCATATTTGTTTGTGTGCTGTAAATATTAATTGTAATATTTATACATATACAGGAAATATTCTCATGTATACATTTATACTTACAGTATCTATACTGTATAATTTTAATAATGATATTTATAATATCTATAAATATAATAAAATAAATAAATATAATCAGTTTTTTATATTTTATACATTCTAAATTTTGTATTTGTTTTTTAAATATATTTTAATCCTTTATGTGTATATATGCAGTACACATGATAGCTATATTATGTAAACAAAAATTGTATCTGTATTAGATGTATCGCAATGATTCGCTTAAAATTCTGTACTGTTAAAAAGAGATGAAGAACTGTTAGAAGGTCAGTAGATTATATATTTATTTATAAAGATATATACACTCACTTTCTGTACTGTACTGTACATCTGCAATTAGGGAAATAAATATTATTAGAACCTTTTTGATTAAAATCTATAGATAAACCTTCTTACACAATCTGACACTTTTATATAACTCTCCTGCCCATACAATCGGACAATAAAGAATTCAAATTTGCACTAATACAGCGACTTCATGATCCGTTTTCCCCATAATGTGCTCACGTCAATGAGGTCAGAGACGCTGTAAAAACTCTAAACATTGTCTGTGAAGGTAAAAATGACTTATACTACAAATGCAGAATTACAGTTCGGCCGTATCATTCGGCTTAATGTATTTTGCTTCATTTTATTCTACAGCCAAAAGTGGTTCATTTATGAAATTGGATTTTTGAAGGAAAAAAATTGTTTTAGCATAACAAGTCAAGCAGTAAGGCAAATGCTCGTTCTTACAAATAAATCTTGCCAAAAACAATAATGTTAATATGTTTGAATAGTCTATCAGATGAATGTATATATATATATATATATATATATATATATATATATATACATACATATATATACATATATATATATACATATACATATACATATACATATATATATATATATATATATATATATATATATATATATATATAATGTATTTATGTATGTATATGTATATGTATATATATATATATATATATATATATATATATATATATATATATATATATATATATACATATACATATACATACATAAATACATTATATATATATATATATACATATATATATATATATATATATATATATACATATACATATATATACATACACATTTCGGTTTCTGTATAATAAAAAAATGTATATGTCTAAATATATATATACATATAAACATATACATATACATGTAGACATATATACATATAAACATATACATATACATGTAGACATATACATATATATATATATATATATATATATATATATATAAAGAGCAGTGTTTTCTTAAGGGAACAGCTTTAACATATTTAACGCTGTATATATATATTAAAGAATTATACATATATACAGACCGTTTTATATGTTAAATATATAAATATAACGCTGCAATGGAAATACGGATACGGATCATGGACTAAAAATAAATGAAAAGTGAAAAATGAAAAGTGTTTTGTGCTACTGTAAGTTTGCCGTGCCACTTCTCTTTGTTATCAGAGCAAGCAAGCCGTTCCCTTAAGACAACACTTCCAATACTGAGCCCTGGACTTCTACCTCCTGTGTCTCTGCAGATAATGCAAGAATGATTTTAACCCCCTGGATTATGACACACACACTCTCTCCCACACACAAGAACTAATAAAGGGAAAACATCTTCCAACTGTGCGTTGATCCTAAATGTGCCTTCACATTATCAAGCTAAAGGAACCAAAGACTAAGAAGACGGTTGTGGCTTGGGATAAAATGCAGTATTGTGAAAAAATAGAAGAAAATAACATCTTGTATGGATGTCTGCTGTATAGAGAGTTAGTCAAACTAGGCCTACTGTAAATTCTCTAGTGTGTATATAATGAAATTATGTTATATGACATATAGGAATCCATCCCTGTAATGGTTTGATGCAATCTACATGCAAGGGATACGGTCTTGCTTGTTCTACTTTTGTCTCATTGCTGTCACAACCGCTTGGTTATATTGTATGGCTTACGAAGCATCTTGACAAAAAGCCGCCACTTCGGGCAACACATTTCTCATATATTTGGAAATAGTTTTGGTTTGACAGTTGTGCAGTTGTTGCCAAGTTCCTACAATTTGTTTAACTCAATTTCTCCATTAACGTTAAATCGAATCAAGAAAGCTAAATCTAATTCATAAAATGAAGGAAAAGGTGCAGGGTAACGTACAACCTGAAGTTACGGAATAAGTACAAATTTGTTCTCCTTGATATCACAAAGAACATTTCTGGCCGCAAGTACAGCTAAAATTGAAATGGATCGTTTTAGAGAATTTATTAGCGAGTGGGTAATGTACCACCAAAAAGACAAATAAGAAAAACTGAATGACTCCTAAATATTTCTGCAAGCTCTCGGTGAAGACGATCATTAGGAATATAAAGCTTTAAAGACTGGCTACTAAAAACCCATTTGTGTGAGTTGCATCAATTGTTTTGCACAAACAGTCTGTGGGGGGTAATTGAATCCCTGCCTAATGCATTTGGAGATTATTGATACCCGATAGGAGGCCCGGGACCATCTGGCGAATATGTTTTTTATGACGGAAAGGCCAAGATAGTCCACAAACACAGAAAGACTTCATAACGTCAATCAAATTACTATGCCGTTTTTAACACACAAGTCCAAGTGAGGATGGGAATGTCAATGAGAAAAGGGACTTCATCATATGACGTAAGAAAATCAGAAACCAAAGTGAAGTTCAAGACCTTGGGATTACAATAAATCTTTAGTCGTATCAGAAAAAGACATTGCTTTCAATCTTTGGCATTGAATATTACAGACAAATGCTATAAGATCCTCAAAGCAGTAATGCAACATAAAGTGCAAACCATTATGCCGTAAGCAAATCTCATACTTTTATTCTTAAAGTACAAGTACAAGGTGGCTTAAAACGACATTTATTAAAATGCAATTTTGATTAAAATGTCAAGATAATACTAATGGATGAGGTTAAACAAGTAGAGCTGCATTCATTTATTTTTTGCTTAAAATAAAAATCACTATTTTCTAACGATTTTTATGAACTAAAGATATACCACCACTAAACATTAGGTTATAAAGGAATATCAAAAAAGATATTATAATATTCATGTCTTCAATCAAATTTAAAGAACTGTAATAAATAAAAAAATAATGTTACTTTCTGATCTAATGGTATTGGTTTTTCTGTACCATCTTGTCATACTATAATAAATGATGACGTCATTTCTCACTAATTTCCATAACATGTCACAATCTTTTGCAGTCCTTAGCTTAAGACTTGTGTCCTATATGGACGCTACCCTCATTTGAGAGAAGAAGAATATAAATTCATAATTAACTTTTAATTAAACAACAAAACTATAAGTCTACACAGTCAAATAAATGCAACAGAACGTTTGTATACAAAACAGAATTCAAAGATCTTGGAATATTGCACTGACTTGAAACAGTTTGTGGTATGTTATTAGTCTCAATGAAAATAGGCTACAACAAGAACACAAGGAACAAGGAAATAAAACGTTTAACAAAAGCTCTCCGCTTTGACCTGTCAATCATCATTGCTGCTCGCCCTAACAGACATGCGTCTTACAAACTCTTGCATCCACTGTGCAAATTAACTTTCTTTTATTATTATGAAAATGCAATAAAGTCGGCAAATAATGTAAGTGGATAGCCATTGCATTTTGAATGACATTTCATGCATGACCTCCAGCTCAGTTATCTGTTTGTTATTTCAAATCTGTTACCAACCATTTGATATGATTTTCCAGTTTATATACAAACAGGATTCTCTTTTTCATCCTAAAAGCATGTCAGGGTTCCTGTCAGAGTTCTGTTTCTAACTTCCCAGTGAAAACATTCTCTGTATCAGCGGCACTAACACGAGCACACCCGGCTTGTTCGAGTGAAAGTGACGTGACAACCAGCCAGGTATGGTGACCCATACTCAGAATCCGTGCACACACACAGGAGTGAGCACACACACCGAGCATAAACAAACACCTGGCGCAGTGGGCAGACATTTATGCTGCAGAACCCGGGAATAGTTGGGGGTTCGGTGCCTTGCTTAAGGGCGTCTATGTCATGATATTGCGGCCCGGGACTTGAACCCGGGGAGTCAAATTCTCTAACCACTAGGCCATAACTTCCCAACCCGGTGTGAATTCAAGCATCATCAAAACTGCTGTTAGTGACCTGCCGAGACAGAGTCTTCTCTCTCCTTAAAAGTATGAATAGCTGACTCGTGAAAGATTAAGTTCAAATTGAGATCGCGATCTTTTAACGATTAACCGTGCAGCACAACAAATCCTAATGCAAGCAAATCCTTATCCTGCAAGGTACATCAATTCTCAGCTGTCACATAAACCTAAAACTCCGTGACCTAGGTATCCACGTATATGACAGGTGCATTGACGCCTTGCTACAACACTGTAATCTTATCACGACTTTCTTTTGACACATCATCTTAGTCCGTACCTCGGAAAGAAAACCACATTTAGATACATTCCCTCTTTCCTCACCATCACACTCCTTAAGAGATCCTATACTATGCTTGATCTGATTTCTTGGTATAGGCCACAAACACTGCAACAAAAGCCATAGACATTTGTGTTTATTGAATAAGGTGAAATGTGAAATATACGAATATTTATCAAGTTCAAAACAGACACAAATCCAACAAGTCATCTGAACGACGAGGTGACAAACCCTTGGGAGAACATCGATTAGATTCCAAACACAAAGAGAACATCCAAGCAGGTGTGTATACAACATTTAGGGAATCCCTTTCCATGTATTCGTGATGCAGTACTCAATCATCAATGCAAAGCAAACAGGGCTTAGATGCCTCTCTCAAGTACGCTTCAATCACCGCCGGCACTGGGATTCAAACCCACAACCATCCGCTTACAAAACTCTCAAACCACCAGATCAATTTCGATTTATCGCTTCATTCTGTTCTCGATTCCTTGGATTAATGCTGAGATGTAAGCAACACATGTTGCACCTAGGACCATGCACCTCGCAGAATGAAAACAGTGCTCCAAGCCTCTCTCAATTGGTGCACTGGACCAAATGGAGCCTCCATCACTCCCAACCTGGATTAACCAGCATTCATCAGGATGGAGATCCCTCCAGTGAGGCACATGGCATCCCCCATGCCCACAAACCTTGGTCAGCTGTGCTATCTTCTTGCTCATCTTCAGATGGAGGTCTTGCGTGTACTCCAGGGTCAGACCAGACTGGATGGAGGTGTTGGTAGATGTTGAAGTGCTGTTGTATTTGCCCGTCGATGCGGTGCCAGTGGGGTTGTAGTAATGCTGCCAGCCTGCTCCAGTCGCCATCTTCACGGTGTTATCTCACAATGACTGTAATGTAAAAAAAAAGATTTTTTTTGTGTTTTTCTAAATTGGTGGATATATGATAAGGCTTTATTCCAGAAGACTCGTCCGGATTAGATTCGACTGCGGGATGATAATCTGGAAGGACGCGCACAGCATCACTTGCGGACGTCACATCAGGCGCATCGGACACATTCCTGACATTCCTGACATTCCTGAAGGATGCTCGCGCGCCGGGTGTCTGCGGGTCCGGGCTCGAGGCATCTCCGTCGGATCCGGATGCTGTCTGTGCGGCGTTGCTGCACTGCTGCTGGAGACTCTGTTACCATGGATCGTCACAACAGTTTACATGATGCCAGTGACGTCAGTTCCGTTGTCCCTCCTTCCCTGGGTGCTGCTCTTAAGATGGGATGTTTATGCAGAACATATGTGTTCTTAATGTTTCACCTTTGGCAAACTTTATTTTTTAACAAATTGCAATGTTGCAGACACAACTGTCCGTTTATTTGTATTCTTCTGCTGGGAAAATGATGTGAAAGTGATGTTTTATGGGAATGACTTGTCGGAAGGGGAACATGATGGAAATTATGGCAGAGATTCTATTGGATTTAATTGTTAGAATAGAAATGGGAAAGGAAATTCAATAATAACTGATGTAAAACAATAGGACCATACCCAAAACACAATAGAAATGTAATGAATTCGATTCGAATTGTGTTGTACGTGAGGGATTCTGTTGGTTAGATGGAAAAACTTCAGGGTTCATTGTGGAATTTTAATCAAATCTTCTGTATTGGGTTTCTATTTTTTTCTCAGCTAACAGTTTCCATTAAAACCACTTTTTAATAGTTTCTATAGTTTTTTTTTCAGCAGGGTCCTGTTGTGAAGTTATCTAGAAGAAAGGACCCACTCTTTAATCCACCTGAAATAACAACTAAAGCTTCTTTAATAGTTTCTATAGTTTTTTTTTCAGCAGGGTCCTGTTGTGAAGTTATCTAGAAGAAAGGACCCACTCTTTAATCCACCTGAAATAACAACTACAACTTATTTAATAGTTTCTATAGTTTTTTTCCAGTAGTGTCTTGTTATTGTGAAGTTATCTAGAAGAAAGGAACCATTATTTAATCCACCTGAAATAACTTGGCTGAAAAAAATTAGAAACCCAATAAATAGATAGAAACCCAATAAAAATGATCACAGATTGTGGTTTCTATTAATACCAATATAACCCTTAATGTTTTAGACATTATGGCAATAGGGTTTCCAATCCCGACAATAGAATTAATAACATGCCATTATAGTTATCATTGAAACCAATACAAATCTCTTTAAACCCTTTGAAAGCATTACGACTTCTTTTAATGGTTTCTATTGTTTTTATTTCAGCGTGGAACATGAAAATTATTTAATGATTTTAATGGTAAACTGGTACTGATTTATTATGGTATAAACAAACAAATATAATACATTTTCTGGTATAGGCGACCATTTACATCCAATGTAAATCCTAACATTTAAAGAGATTATATAAATACTTCTGGTTGTGTTTAAGACTATTGGAAAATATTGAAGCAACATTGGTTGAGCCATTTGGGAGAGCAGGTAGTGTTTCAAAAGACAAGAAATAAACTTTATCCTGTTATTCTAAACCTTGGACATGTCATACATGGACACGGCTGCATTTGTCGGGACACGTTACACGGAATGGGATTGTTCTTTGCTCTTGAGGTTTGGATTACATACTTGATATAGTATGGTTGTCAGGAAGCCATGTCTTATAATGCTTGATGAACCAAAAGCGGAGGCGAAACCAAATTGTTGGAAGCTTTCTTGCATTTAGTTGTAGAAAGTAAGCTAAGAAAAAATGATACGTAAAAGCCTAAAAGGCGAGCTGGAAAGTTTGAGAATTTTTGAATTTGGATCAGTTTTCTTGTTTTAACACTTAATGTATGCTGATGTTTGGCAGAAAATGCTCAGGGAAACACTCTTACAGTCTCTCTTTCTCCAGGGCTTCATTAAATACGAGAGAGTGCAAGCGAAAGAAATGTTGCCTCGCCACACTTCTGTTCCTCCTTGAGTTGAAAACCCAAACGGAAGCTCATAATGTAAAACAAATGAGAAATCCAAAAGAATAATATACTGCAAATTAGAACTAGTACCCACACAGAAAACATTACAGTTCATAAAACACAAAATAATAACACATAAACAATACGCCACGGCTGAGTGGTGCATGCAAATCTCTGTACTTCTCTATATGATACAACTTTATAAATGTTCACCCGATGTCATTATCCTGGTTTTCTGAGATGACCTCAAAAACTTTGTACGGAATATCATTTGCATCAGATAAATCATTGCTTTAAAGACGGTCCTTGGTACAAAGCTATGCTATAAAGGGAAACACATTCAACTAAACAGAGTTGCTAGGCGATGAGTTGCTTAAGCTCTTAGCTTATGAGACGTAAGCAGTAAGAGATGAGTAAATATAGCTCATAATAACGTTTTCTCAGCGCATGAATTTCATAGACAAGAGATACTTTCTCTACCCTAGAAAACATTATGTACTTTCAATGCATTAAGGTGGTCTCTTATGGCCAAGATGTTTTTATATACTTATTATCATCCACACTGAATAGAAACCCAATTCAAACCATGTCAGAAATTCTAATGGTTTCCCTTCAAAGAACATTATAAGCTTTTTCCAGTTCAACCTTTATACAATTTTCTTTTGAGGTGTGTTTCAGGCATGGGACAGTTGGAGTTAACATTCCAACAATAGAATCCAAGACAAACCAGTAGACACTGTTTTAGTTTCCATTCAAACCAATACAATCCCCACTATAACCATTCAAACCATTATATCATCTTTTTGGTTTCAACCATTTTATAAATAAAATAAATGTTATTAAATCCATTAGATTTTCTTTTGTGTTTTGGGGATCTATTATTTTTCCAATGTACAATAGAAACAATAGAAATTGTAAGGATTTAAACAGGATTTGTTATTGGTTATAATGGATACTTGGTGTCTACTGGTATGTGATGGATTCCATTGGTCGGATGTCAAATTCTATTGGGAAACTGTCTGAAGTACACTTCAAATTGGAGTTTTGTAATTGTTTTAATGGAGTTCAGATAACGCCACAAAATGGAATTTTCCAATCGTTTTATATAAAATCAAAACAAATGGTTGATAATTATTCTATGTTCTGTGTTTTAGCAGGGCGGGTTGCTTGAAGATGGACCTTCCTTGAAATACAATAGCAAAAAGAATGCCAAAAAATTTGCACATGCAGTGATCAGACTGTACTATTTTTAGAAGCGTGTGATGAAATAGATCAGTTCTACCTGTGAGAGGTGTTGAGGCTGAAATCCTCCTCACCTGTCGAGTCTCATCAGAGCATCTTCACTCCTGTAATCATGCAGAGTGGCTATTTCCCTGTCATCTCCAGAGGAGGAAAATTATACATGCAAGTGCCAGATAAACAGCATTCTGAAATGCTGTCGGGGCAGCTCGTCCCTCAGCACGCTTTTCAGTTCCCGCGCAGGTGGCCTGGAAAGTGGATGCCTGCTTATAAAAGATGCATTTTTGTTCTATAATCGGCAGTTTTCAAAATAGCTCTGTTGATTTTCATTGTTTTAAGTCAGGAGAGTTACTTCTTAATTTCAATCTGTGTGACTTCTCTTGAACGCAGTTGAAGTTTTTTATTTGATGTTGCATCATCTTGGGTCACCTTTGACTCCCATAATAGGACTATTGGATTCAATGGTGACCCGAAAAGGCTTAGCTCTAAATATACATTATGACTACATAAATTCTTAAAATATCTTCATTCAGTACATCAAATAAATGTGTTCAGGTGGGTAAATGACAATTTGATGGAATTGTTCCTTTAAATCGGCTCATGTAGATGCGCACACATGTTGCCCTGGATTAATTCATTCATATTCATGTTTTATTTGTGATCTCATACTCCATCCACGTGATTCCTCTTGGCTCATCAAACAGTGGGGTGATGGTGATGAGAGCTTCTCCTCTGCTTAAAGACAAGCGCTGAGCCTTTGCAATGCATCTCAATGTCAGAGATCTGCGTCTACAAAATAAAAATAAATAGATAAATCACACATTTGAGTTCTATAATAGTTTATTTTGTTTAAAAACTAAAATTATTACAAACCTTTATAATTGTTGCACCCAGAAGTCCAATGGAATAACAGACATTTCTCTGATCTAATAAAATTGGACAAAAGATGTGATTTAGGCAACAATAATGATGTTAACCCCATCATTATTTAGCACCGCTCCCCGGGGTGCTGGGGAATTTGCACAATTCATTTGAAGTCTCGGGCCGAGATGTCACGACGTGTCCTGACATCAGCCCATTCAATTAATTCTGTCCACAGAGAAACATTACCTGCCGCTGGCACAGCTCCATCTTCAGTTTCACCGCCGTGAACTGATCACGGGTAGTTGACAAATTAAATGGACAGGCACTTTTCTGGCTTTTAAGGATTGGATTTATATTGCAGGAACAAAAGTAGTGGGTAGCCATACTTTACTCTTGGTTTCTTTATTATCAAGTCAACCTTATGGTACAAAATAGCTGTTTGAAAGATTGTGTCCAGGAAAAAAGATTATTTCGTTTCAGGTCATCAATTTTATGACACTTTAACCTTTTCTGATGCCCCATTTGCACAATGAGTGTGACAACTTGCCCCAGTCTCCACTACAGTGAATGGCATATTTTCACCAATACGAATGGCTTTTTAAATTTGATAAAGAATTATAGACAGTTGTTACCATTCAATCCGTCCAGTCAATTATTATGAGGTCTAAAAGCTGGAATCATTAATAAATAAAACAGGAAGTAAAAATTGTATAAAATTGTTTCAGTAGGAGTCAAGCAAGTCTCACCGAGGGATTCTGTTCTTGCTTAAAGTGATAGTGTACCCAAACAATGAGAATTCTGTCATCATCTACTCATCCTGTAGTCATTTCACACTTTATGAGTGTCTTTCTTCTGCATAACACAAAAGAAGATATTTTGAAGAATGTTTGTGATTCGCACTTGCGTTGGTTTAGTTTCCAATCGATAGAAATGAAAGGGGTGCCACTTCTTTTTGAATGTCAATATTCTTCATTTGTGTTCTAGGTTTGACAAGTCAAAAAGGTTGAGTAAATGACACAATTTCATTTTGGGTGAACTATCACTTTAACATTTCACGTACACCCTTATAACATGTCCAAAACAACCATGGCCTAAATCATTCGACCATAGGCTTTCTCTCTTGCTATAGCAGTAACAGTGATGTTTACATCAGGCTGAACGTGACTTGTAAATATCTGGTAAAATCCGTCACGTGGGCTTAGAGGTTATGCACCTGTTGACAGTATACCATACACAGAGGCGTTCTGTCCTGGACACGTGCGATCTTAAACCGCTGCGGGACAGAAAACTGAATGAGTAATCACCAGTCATGCCGCTGAAGGGAAGCGGGTTGGAAGTATTAATAATAAATACAACTGAACACTATTTCTAAAGTAAAACATCAATCTGCAGATGTAAATAGTCCTACTGACATCTAAAATCTGTGAGCATTGTGTTAAAGTGCAGTGTTATTGTATCATGATGATAAATAAACCTAAGTCATATAAGTGTTTTTATGTTTATGTTAAAATAAGAGTTATATTCTATTTCAGATGGACAAACCAGGTTGATCTCTAATGAAATGCAGCGTAAGGTCTTTTGCCGTGCCAGCTAAAGCACACACTTAAACTGTCGCCTTTACACTTGATTTGTATGAAACAGCTCAGCAGAGGGTCATAAACACAAGTCCTAAAATGAAATGAGCAACTGATAATGAAAACACCTGCAAAACCTAAAACAATCATTCATCAATGAAATGAGATTAGAGAAATAAGAGAAAGAACATGCTTCGAAAAGATAATAAAAGTGATGTCGTTTTAAACACGAATTTCTTCTGCATTACACAAAAAAGATATCTTGAAGGTCCAAGCAACATTGGAGCCCAATGACATCCAGTGTATGGACACAGGAGACATTTTTCCAAAGATCACGAGAAAGAATCAGAAACATGTTTTAATGTAAAAAGTGAAAATGTTATTTGCGGAATTTTAGTATGCAAAAAACATCGGAGCTCGCTGACTTCTACTGTGTACTGAAGATAGAAAGAATAAGAAGAAAATAAAAGATCTGATACATGTTTCTTAAAAGGAGCAGAAATGGAAAACTTTGAGACAAACCGGCGTCATTGTAAAAAGATAATTTAAAGAACCTTTAATGTGATGAAAATGCAGAACACACAAAACTAGATATTTTGAAGAATGTTGGAAACTGGCACCCAATAATTTGAATTGGTTTGTGTCAATGCAACTGAAGTGAATGGGTGCCAATGCTGTTCATTTACCAACAATCTTTGAAATATCCACTGTTTCTTACTCTGCGGAAGAAAGAAAGTCATGAAGCTTGAAATGACAATAAGGGTGAAAACCATTACTTCAACCCGGTAAATGAACACACTTTTAAGATCTTGCAGTTCTCAAGTGAACTATAAAAATCCAAACGTTCCTTTATTGACACAAAACCATAAAAATTGCTTTTAGAATTTTCAATGCTTTTATTCCAGCTACTCTCAATGAGAAATACAAGGACACAAACATTCTGCATACAAAAACAGCCACTATTCTTTTATACCTGCAGCCGTTTTCTATTTATAGCATTCTCATGCAGATGTTCTGCCAATGAAACATACTCGAGTTCGCTTAATTCAAAGATTAGGTTTTGGATTAAAGCTTCAGTAGGTATATTACAAGTACATCCCCCCACACATCTGCCATCTATCATCACGTGTTTGATTCAAAATCACTCCATATTACTCTCAAATCATCTTATTATCCAGATGAAGGATGATGATGGCTTCTGTACCAACCCAAATCACAAATGTAAATCCAGTTTAATTCCCAGGCAATCCGCACTACAGCCGAAGCAGATGTTTGATGGTTTGCAGGCTGGATTTCAGCACTAATCTGAGCAATGATTCATGTCATATAGAGACTTTTGCCGTATCATGCTGTGGATTTGGTTTGTGTTGTATAATTGAAGAGTGAACACAAAATTAGATATTTTGAAGAATGTGGAAGAGTAAAAAGAGTAATTTTTTTTATCTTTCTTTGTGTTCAACCAAACTAAGAAATGTAAACAGGTTTGGAACAACTGGGAAACAAACTTTATAAAAGCTTTAAAAATAAATCTGTGTGTTGATGTAAGATTTAGATTTCGAAAAGACAATAAATGAGCATTCTTTAAAAAGGCCAAAAGTGGCAAATATACAATGTTGGGCTCATTCCTGTCTTTTTGAACAAGTTCCTCTATGTGAAAATAAATGATAAAAAAATGAAAATAATATTGCTACACAATAATCCTTCAAAAACTGAACGATATAAAAAAATCCAACTAGTTCAATTGTTTAAATTAGGGATTTCTTTGATGGGGCTGGGAAGGATTGTATGTGGTGTGTGGGCTTGTATAAAATATAAATTCCAATTGGCAACCATACAAATTCCTTGCTAAATAAAACAAATCCAACTAACACCAAGATAACTTTTTCTTGCAATGTTTTGTAGGCAGATGCTGTCATCTAGTGGCAATAAAAGTGTTAAGCGAATGTCAATCTAAGGTTGATATCTGGTTCAAGTCTAAGTGGATCACCACCAGGCTGTATATTCTTGATAGCTTTCTTAAAATAATATAAATTGTGCATTTAATCTTAAAATATGCATGCATTAAGTATAAAAAACTGATTTAGATAGTCTTGAGAAGCGTACATAAGAGCTTTTTACAAAGCTTTTAAATTGACTATATGTCTATATTAAAATAGATTTTGTATAAAAGAAACATGCAATTTTAGAAAAATGTATCTGTTAGATTTGGACTATTTCAATCATACTAAAAAAGACACTTTTAATGGTTATATTTAAAAGATCTCATGAAGGTATATATTTTATTTAAGAAAAGATAATGACATTTTCATTCTGTAACCTTCGGTTTTTACCCGCTTAAGGACTTTTGCTTCACCATTAATTGTACTTTTGTAAATGTGTGTTTGCTGTACTATTAAAAACAATATCTCTCGTTATATTGCTCTTAAAGGCTGATTTAAAAATAGCTGGAATGGTTTTGGGTTTAAAATTGACTCATTAACTATAAGCATAATGCCCTTCAGCTCAGGTTTCTCCTTCTGAGAGTACTGCAGGTTGTCTAAAGGTCTCAGTGTAATGAGTAATTATCCACATTAGCAAAGTAAGGAAGTAAATGAATCATATCACGCTCGAGCAAACTTCTAAAACTTGCACTTATGCAAGGAGCCAAATCTGAGCTTACTGCTTGACATATGACTTATTCATTTTTCCTTTTAAAAGCTTCATTACATCCTTTAACAGGCAGAGAGGTTTAAACTTCATTAAACGTTCTCTGTATTTGCTGCTGATGCATGTAAGAGATTAATGGAGGGTTTGATTCTAGGTCAACAGATCTTGTATTTTATATTTTTAACAACGGGCTGAGCTGTGCAAGAGCATCCTCTGAGACATAAAATCTATACAACTCATGTATTCCCACTAAAGCTTTAGTGGATGTTGTATTAGGATGCATTTCATGTACAAGACATTTAAACAGAAGCTGAACACCAAATTCAAGTTCTGAATATTTTAATCTTAGATATGAAGTCCAGCTGTGCTTGTAAAATCTCTTTCTATCTCCAGTAGCCGCAGGAACACAGCGTGTGATTTTAAGTGACCTGCAGATGAACTGAAGGCTCTTTGAAGGAAGCTTGAGATGTTTGGTGAGTCAGTATTCTGCTTGTTACAGTCTCACGTAATGTTCGGTAAGAAACTGGGGTTACATCATCCTAACTCATCCTGTGAAGGTAAGGCTTGAACAAAATATTAATCTTTATTTTTTATATTCATGATTAAGTGGAAAGTGGTGAAGACTAAAATTTCTGTCAAAAACACCCTAAAAGGCAAGGGATGATAGTTAACTAATGGAATATATACAGTGATGATATATAGAATGTATATATATATATATATATATATATATATTATTTTGAACCTACAATATCTTATATTTAAACTTCTAGTTAATTTATTTGTCATCTGCACATGTGGTATTACAAATTCAAAAAAAAAATTCTATAAGGAAATGTGACCACTATATTGTACCTTAATTTGGTTAGATATGCATGTTCTCTTTATGATTTTTGTGAATCAAACAGAATTTTAGATTTCAAAAATAGATTTCCCAAAGTGAAAGAATATATTTTATACAGACCCCCACTAGGGGTCACACACTCACCACAAAAACTGGAGGAATTTAGGAGATTATTCCTGCCTTCCTGACATCTCAGATTTGGGAAATGTTTTTTTATCTGAAATGAAGCTCTTGTGATGTCAAGAAACCCTTAAGACTTCCACATGATTAAATTAAATTTTTTTAACCAACATTTTCTTCCAATTCCAGAGAAATATGTGATTTTTTTAATTATGTACACGTTTACTGTACATAATTCCAACAACACATTTATCATTATGTATGTAATTCGCAATAAGCCGTCTGAATATCCGTCATCCTTTCTGACTTTTCAGTAAGTAGAAAATAAAACTGCATGTTTTCTTTCCCAAGATTCCAACATGATTAACCTCTGCTCCTTTCATTCGCCTCTTTACACATCAATGAGAGATTAATCGAGTTTTTGAGAATTATCCGGAATTAAATCGGATTAAATCAAGGATGTGAAAGATTTCAGACCATCCAAGCACTTGAAGCTCCCTGGCATTATAATCTCAACAGTGCTGTTTCTTAACAAAACTGCAGGTTTTCGTTAATTTTTAACTTTGTTTATTGTGTAAGAACAACTAGAAATAACTACATGAACACTTGACATTACAAATTTTCATAAAGGAGTAGTACAATCCTGTTCGTGCATGCTTCACAGTTTCTTCCTCAAGGCATCTGTTTGTTCATGGCCTGGTGACATCAGGGCTGGAGTACTGTAAATACCTTACTACTCGACTGTAAACCTCTGTCATCCCACTGGAATACGCTCAGATTCCTGATGTTTGGTACGGTCTCCTTCACGTCTCACTTTCGGCTAAGATCCGGGAGATCTGATGGATGTACCACACTGGAGATCTGATGGATGTAGACTCACACAGATCTCTGAAAGAAAGATTTGGAGATGTTAAAGAATTACTTTCTCATATTTTGTATAAATCCCTCACACATTTACACATTTCAGTTTCTAAGTCAAGTTCTCAACTCATATTCTCATTCATATCTAAAAGCTATGCCTTGCAAGAAGCTCAAGGTCTCTGAATTTTCAGACCATTCAGAGTCAGATGAATGATTTGATGTCATGAATTACCATGTCCGAGGAATTCATCTTCTTAAAATGGCAAATCATTTTGTCAGTGGGTCAGATGAGAGCACAAAGTAAATTTTATGCCTGGAAATAAAATGTTTAAGAGCTAAAATATTTCATGAGTCTTCGTAAGAACACACTAGAAGATTTTTTTTATAGTCCCTATGTTCTAATCTCAATGAATACTTTTCAGATCTTGAAGATGGAGCACAAGATTTCAGAAGTGATAAAAATCTATCATTCTCAAGACAGGTTTTGGGAAACTTGGGAAGGATGAAATTGCTTGATTTAATGGATATGTGGATGTAAATAAAAGTTTGTAAAATAACAAAAATGTGATATCTACACTCAAAAAATTTGACACTGCTTTAACGTGAAAAAATGTACACAAAAAGTAAATTTAGAAGCTATGATGTTATGTAAATATACTATTAAAATGTATGTCTATATAGGTAAAAATCTTATGTAAATCTCCTTATTTGAAATATTTCTATTAGAATTCACCAAGATATTTGTTCATATTACAACCACATTTATATGTCATTGAACTACTTTTTTTATTACATAAACTTACAAAATATTTGTATTTAATGTTTTCCACTGAAAACATTTATTTTTGTGATATTTACTAAGCCACATGAAATATCTTTTTCCAGTGAATGTTTTTAAAAAAAATTCTCCGAGTTGAAATATGGATTTAATCTTTGCTATGGATATGGACTTTGAGTCCAGAATAAAAGTTGATTTAGTTGATTTATCATATCCGTTTTCTATCCAATAATGTTGATAACATAATTCATCACTTTCTTTAAACTTGTTTCAATGAGGTCAGATTAACATTATAACAAACTCTATAACACTAGAATGGAGGTCAGCATCGCTTTACATCAGACACCATCAGCTGTCTCTTAAAACTCAAAGCTCCGTCTCATCTGAGCTCATTTTGAGCCGTCATGCCGTGGATGACGTCTCATAGCCTGCAATTTTCAAAGAATCTTGCAACATTTTTGATCAGTACGGTTTCATTTATTCATCGGTACTGTGGGACTATCTTCATAGATGCAAAACATCACTAGAGGAAAACATTTGAAGATGATTTTCAAAGTATACTGAACGGTTGGTCATATCTAGGGTCGCATATACACTATATAGGAGAGATTGACCTTTTTAACCACACATTAACCAGGTCATGAGAATTTCTTCTTATTCTCGCTTTTCAAATTTGTCTGTAGAAAGTGGACACATCTTGAAAGCTAAGAATGTGTCAGATTACGTTCCCCAGAGAAAAAGAAGAATTCATATAGAAGTTACATTTTTCACATCTCTTCTGCCATCATCAATTCTCTCTAAATTTTCTATTTCCCTCAATAAATCCATAACTATTGAACCGGTAGATCTTATTAAGAAATTCTACACGATTCATTTCTAGAACACAAGCACATCTAAAGTCAAATGATACGCTCTCAGATGAGTTTGGACAAGGACCGGGGAAAGTTTGGAATTCGTGTTAAAAGCCTTTTTGACATTGAATGGGTTCAAGTAAGTGGATAGATGGCAATTAGTTTCTTAGATCCACTTGATTGAATCTTATAAATGGATTAAAGGTGAAAGAAATGGAAATACCTCTAATAAAAGTGAAAGCGTGCTCCTATTTTCTTTCAAATATCCCACGGGGGACAGACCGCAGAATATTGAATATTATGGCATTTTCCATATAGCATTTTATGGGATGTTAAGGAGCAAATTTCCTTGATATTATTAGTGCACCTGTGTGCACCTGCACATTACATCAGCGTTGCTTGGGGCAACAGCGATCAGCCAATCACAAGAGGGGATACAAAGACAGCCAAACACCTGCGAGTGATTAAATATAATCAGAGAGAGTACAAGAGGTTACAGTGCAGATGTAACACAACTAATGCCTTTGTCTGAATGAGCAATGTCAAACCATTTACACAAAAAATGACTTTTTCAGACTTTAAATTAATAGAATTTTGTATATATGTAAGTAAAAAATAAATTTTATTAACTCAAATATTTCTATTAGAATTCACCCAAAAATGGGTGTATATTACAAAATCATGACACAAATGAAAACACAATTTTACAGAAATTAACTGTTG
The DNA here is from genome assembly GCA_033220385.1 of Triplophysa yarkandensis. NCBI lineage: Eukaryota > Metazoa > Chordata > Actinopteri > Cypriniformes > Nemacheilidae > Triplophysa > Triplophysa yarkandensis. The sequence goes on from CM065658.1 coordinate 20,227,745, forward strand.
TAATCAAAGAATTTTTTTAAATTAAGTTAATTTATTTAAGTTAATATTTTAGGTTTATTTTTGTCATGCATATAGAGCCATGTGAAACATCTTTTTACAGTATACGCTTCAATTAGACAATTAATTTGAGTTTTTTCCATTCTTTCTTTAAAGTTAACAATCTGTTATCATTTACTCACTTGTCATTTCAAATCAGTGTGATTTTTTGTCTTCTGCACATCACACAAGCAGATATTTTGAAGAATGTGGGTCACTGCAATCACCTGAAATGCATTTGTCCATGCAATAGAAGTCAATGGGTTTTGGCACTGGAAAGAAAGTGACACAGGTTTAAAATAACAAGTGGTTGAATAAATGATGCTAGAATTTTTATTTTGTGTGAACTATCAATGTAAGAAACAGTGGCTTTTCATTTAAACCATAAACTCTCAGAAACTTTAATTCAATATGATCATAACCCTGCATCATCAACCATTTCATGTGCATAAATGACTTCGTATTATGTGGTAATTATGACTTACATATTGAATGTGTTTTCTTTTTCAAAGAAAACAGTCAGAACTCTGTTCTCCAGTAGAGCACACGTCTGTCTCAGATGAAGATAATGACGAGAACTTATTTCCAGACATCATGGTTGCAATCTGTCGACTGTCTTGGCACTTCGGGAGAATGAATGAACTCATGGCGAACCCAATTAATGATTTTATTCGGGCCTGTAAGAGTTCAATCAGGAGATGTGAACACTTGAGTGTATTTGGATGTGATTGTGGTCCTCTTGAACACTAACCATTCATTTGCAGCACTTATCTGTGAGGTACGAAACGTACATCACTAATAACCGTTAATGGTTATGATATCTTCCCACAAACCTTTAATGGCGATAAATACAGTCTACAGGAGATCTAATTGTATGGCAATGAAGTTCGAAGCAGTAACCGAAAGTAAGACCTGATTTCCTTCCCTAGCATCAAGTCTAATGATCTAGAACAACTCCAAGCTACAGGAATAATCTTGATTTTTTGTAAAACATATCCGAGAAGTCAAATCCTTTACGGAGAGCTGATGTCCTTAATATACATATTGAAACTACACAATTAATAAATGAATTTGTCTGTGTGTTATTCTTAATATGATCCGGTAAACCCGGAATAGGCAATTGTTCATTCTTACTTTCATTTCAAAGCTTTGGGATTCAGCAAACAGAAATTCATTAGGAGCATGCGAGGAAATGGTTCTGGTCTGCACTGGCTTTGTCTGGAAGATTACAGATTTGTTTTTCTGAAACATCCGAGCTGATGTGCATGCTAAACAGACCGAGCTGAAGTGTGCAGAAGGGAGAACTCAAGCTCCGCTCGCACTGAAGAAGAATCACATGTTTATGCCCATATGAGACTGGATTTAATGTTTGTTTTGAAGTGCTATCTTAAGTATCACATTTTATTACAAAAGTAATAAACATTTCTGTAATGTGAGCAGTTTCTCAAATTGTGAGCATATTGCAGAGAGAGATGGGTGGCATGATGAAAATGTCTGCCCAATGAATATTGCAAACAGTATGTGAAATAGTTTTTTTTATCTATTAACTGTTTGGTAACAATACTTTTTATCTTTTATAACTGGGGCACATTACTTGAGAAGCATTATAATTGAGAAGCATAAAAATAACTGAACATAATACACACAATGAAAGAACAGATCATAAAAAATCATCACAAAGATCATTTTTTTACTTTTATTACTTTATTGGTATCAACAATACATGTTGTTTCGTCTATTTCTGTTGGTATGCATTATTGATAAGCATAATGATCAAATAGGTAAGGGGAAACAAGAATAAAATATATGATGATAAAAACAAATCAGAAATCATACACGTATCCAAAATATATAACTAAATATAATTTATTAATAAAAAATGTACCATTACATTTTTTTTCATAAACTGTAATCATGAAAATAATCTTTTGTGAAAAAATCATATTAAAAATGATACACTGTAAAAAAGTTAAAGCTTAAAAAAATCTGCCAATGGTGTGAAAATCTATTTAATAAACTAAAATTAATTCCTTTTATTATTTTTCTTATGCCTTTATCAAGTTTTAATTTCAATTCTTAATTTGATAATTTTGAAGATGCTTTTTTGCTTTTAAAGTGCCCCAAAGATAGTGATATCATCTGATATAGCATGTGTCAACTGTACATAACTGCCATACATTTTTAATACATGTCCTTCATTATGTTTACATTTTACATTTACATTTATTCATTTGACAGACGCTTTTAATCCGAAGTGACTTACAAGTATGTTGCAGTGGTCAATTATCACTGCAGAGCAAACAGGGGTAAGATGTCTTGCTCAAGGACACTTCAGTAACTGTCAGCTGGCCCTGGGATTCGAACCCGCAACCTTCTGCTTCTACAACTGGAAGCGTAATCATGAACTTTGGGATTTATCACAGATTGTTTATGGACACTAACACACCCAAACATAATATGATGCATGTCATTCTAAGCATATTACATTCAGTGCTTCATAAGTCAAAGGTCATAGGTCATAGTTTTCTTGAATCGGAATTCTGATATTCTGTAAATAAGTCACTCTGTTCTTTAGCAAAAACGTACGAAGTTAGAAATGACCCAGTGCTGAAGTTAAGAGGATGGTACCTCGATCAAAGGCACATGAAGAGCAGTCAGAAGAGATGCTGGAAGCTGGTTTTCAAGCATGCTCTTCACATTCATGGAGCGATGCTCTTACTGAGCTCTCTGCTCTCTTGGACTATGATTCATTAATGTGAACCTGCATTGGTAGAGCTTCTGATCTGCTCTTCACCGCCGTTATGTTTTGATGTGAAGCCATTCAGCCACAGGCGTAGAGCAAATCTATTAGGCCCCTGTGAACCATTAGACGGTACCCTGCCAGAAAATACTCCACACAATACTCCACACATAGGCAGTTTTATTGGTGGTGAAGCAGTATTAATTATGGAGATGGAAAGTTTTCTGTTAACTTGGACGGTTAATACTTTTTTTGTTTATTTTGCCGTCACCACTGATTAAGTCAATTTTTCTACATTTCCAGATAGAGATAATCTGCAATAAAATCTTTAATGTACAACTTTTAACATCTAAAAGGTTCTTCTTTTTTTGTATTTTAAGTTAGTTATATTTTGGGCTTTTATTGGACAGGATAGTGTTAGAGAGGACAGTAAAGTATGGGGTGAAGAAATAAGATTGAGAATTTAACTTGGTATACCTAATTTGTATCTAGAATTGTTGTGGGGAAATTCTGGAAATGTCATTGTCTCGTTTTTATAATAAACTGAAAATAAAGTAATTTATAATAAATAACTAAACAGTTATAACAAAAATAAGGACATCATATTTCATAAAAAATCATGATGAAATAACTGCGCATAAAAATTTTTAAATAATAAATAAATCCTATCAAAACAGATCATGATGAAAAATATTGATTTAACAAGTTATTAAAAAGAATCAATTAAAACATAATGGTAATGGCATAATGGTAAAAAGTTTAAGCTTAAAACAAGCTATATAAAATATCTTGGTGTGAAAAAAAAACTTCATTCACTTCAAGTTAAGGAAAGTGATGGGTCGAAACCGAGATTGAGAATTGAATTTGGTTTGCCTGATTTGCATCAATAAAATAATATTTTTACAATTTTCATGAGAGATTTCTCTTCATGCAGTGTTGATTTGATTTACTTTGATCTAGAACTGTTCTTGAGATATTGCGTTAAACAACTTTTGACTTCTCATTGTAATTCATTCGCGACTGCTATTATGGTATGTCCCTCTGTACATCTGTTTACTCGGCAGCTTTTCAAAGTCAGACACAAACAGCTGTTACCTTCATCTTCAGAGAAGCGTTGTCCACATGCCGCATCTTCTCTAATCTGGACTGATTACACCATCATTAAAATGCACGACTTTAACTCTATTTCCACAAACCCAACAGCATCAACAAATCAGTTTTTGATCCTCCTGAAACAGAAGATGCAAGTAAGATCATATAAGATAAAAAAGACAGGAAAGCAGGTGCAGAGACATTCACATAAGAAACAATTGTAAGTTCATTTTATCTATACGTCTAAATATGCATTTGTGAAAGAAGTTATAGATTGCGAAGGTTATGTAGCTGTTAAGAGATTAATGCACTTGGATGCCGGGTCACACATTGAGCCGATGTTGGTGTTTCATTTTGAAGCCAAGGTCAGGTTCAGAACACTGTATCTCATCAGATCACTTCAGAAATGAATGAATCCCACAGGTGAACAGAAAATGACGGTGAAGGGCATCTCAGGAAGGCCGGTGTGTTTTATGTTTGGCAGCGCCGGGTGACATACTGACTCTCACCCTGTGCGCAACCGACTGGATCAATAAGACATTAATAGCCACGGGTCTCGTTTCCAATTGCACCTCTGTTCTCTCCTTTATGGCTTCTCTTATTTATTTTTTAACTAGTTCTCCTTCTCTTCGTCTAGGACACAAACACGCTGAATGAGAAAATGTGTAGACTTAGATTGTTTGGGCAATTTGGATCATTTTGGCCTTTAAAAACATTAAGTTTTTAATCATAGATTAACCCTCTGAATATGTGTTTTTGGCCTAGTGTGCTCACTCTCACACACACACACACACGCACGCACACACACGCACGCACGCACGCACACACACACACACACACATGAAGCTCTTTAAAACACACATATACACATGACACAAAGATAGAAAAGTAGAACGTAAACTGAATAGAGCAAATCAAGTTAATATACATCACATACATTGTATTATGTTGTGCATTTATATAGCCATGTAAATATAATATTTTACATCAGGTGAACAGGTGCAGATATTACGCAGTGTTATATTGTTATATTGTATTTACAGTCATATTTTTGCACCTGCTTTTACCCTCATGTCATTCCAGTCTATTTGACTTAACAGAAAACATTATGAAGAAAGTCGGTAGCCAGACAAAACTGACCCCACTGATTTCCACTGTATGCAAATTTCTCAAAATATCTTCTTTTGTGTTCAACATGAAAATAAAAATTTATATTCTTGCAATGTAAGTAAATGTATATGCATATTTATAGAAAGAAAAATGAATTTGCAGTTTGGGAAAATGTAAATTTATAAATAAGAAAATGTAATCCAACGTAGGAGAATGTATATGTGTTGTTTGTTGTGTAATTCACTCACAAACAAAGCTCAGGTACAATTTACACTCAAAAAGAGAGTAAATTTAAAAGATTGGAAATTATGTAAATATACTTTGTACATGTAAGGAAAAAATTTAAGTAAATGAAGTATTTCAACAAGAATTCACTATTGAATTAGACTATATTACAAATAGCATTTGTCAAATAAATATTTTTTTTCAGTACATAAACATAAAAATTACTTGTTAATTTTAAAGAAAATATATTAAAATAATACCACTATAACATTGTAATGCAATATAAGTGCACAAATGCATAAATGTAAATGTTAAATCCTGAAAATAATACGATTTGGAATCCAGATACCTTAAAGATAAAGATCATGCAGACAATTTATATGGTCAGCACAAAAATATAGATCATAGTGATTGACATATTAAGTAACATGTTTGATATAACATTTCATATAAGAAAGACATATGAGAAGCAGGTGCCAGTGTCTTCTATGCCAGTGTCCTCTTTATCACGGCTGAAGGCCTTTATATATGGGATTCCAGGTCTGGAACTGATGTTGACATTCAGAGGAAACACAAAAACGCGCTTAATGTAGAAAACTTATTGAAGAAGACAGATCCCTGAGGCAAAAGCCAGACATTTTTAAAACGATAATTTCTAATCTTCTGAGAGGCGATTTACATTCATACATTTGCCAGACAGTTTTATCCAAAGTAAATTACAAGACATTTAACTTATAGATTTGATCCGTAAGCGTTTTCTTCTGGGATTAAAGCCACGATTTTTGAATTGCCAATACAATTCTCTGGCAACTGACAACAAGCTAAAGTTGTAAAACCTGTCACCTTGTGATGCATGACGCACTCGTGTTGTTTTAATTTCATTCCTTTTATACAAGAATATGTTCAATCTACATCAGTGTTGAATAAGGGCAGCACTTATCAGGCTACATTAAAAAATTCCATTCTTCCGTTTCTATTGCTGGAGCTAAAGGTATAAAAAAGTGAATCCATCATCTATCAAAGCAAACATTATTTTCTGTGGAACCACACTAGGAACTCATTTTAATCTCAGCTGGAATGAACAAATGAGAAACAAACTTTCTGCGGTGGCATTGTGATATGAAGGTCACCTCTTCCAAACACTTTTTATGTTTTGGAATCTTATTATGTGTGACTATCTTCTGTGGCTGTAAATAAAACGAATAAATTAACTGCATATGAAATGATAGATAAAGTGCTTGATGCACAAATGTTAGCATAAAATCAAGATAAATTAATAAACACTGAACGGAACTTGTGAGTTAAATGTAGAAGAATAAAATATATCTTAAAATAAATTAAATATTCGTTTGACAAAATATGTCCCCTACAAGATAATGATAAAATTAGAATGAAAAAACATTTATTAAATAAACATTACAACTTTAATATATTTAAAAACAAAAATTATGCTCGATATAATTTAAGGGTTATTCAGGAAAATCTGTTTTATTGTATCCCTGAGGATTAATTACATCTAAAATGAGCAAACCCATTTTTGAAATAAAAATATACATATTAAATAAAACTCATGTAAAGTAACTTTTATTTAAATTTGTATTTATGTTAATAAGGGGAATGTTTTTGGCATGTCCCTTGCAAGGATTTTCATTTTTCATCTGTACATTTACCATCTAAATGAAAGGAAACATAAATAAGGAAATAAGTGTAGCCTCATTATTGTACAATATTTTGAAATAACTATTCATTATGTTTAAAATATAAAACATGTTATGTATTTCCCTGAATTAATGTCAAGCCTTTTTTGCTCCCTAGAGAAAAAAACCCAGAGAGAGAATGAGATTTTATACCCATTAATTTAATGAAGTCCTTATGAAGCCCATTTAAGACAAACATATTTCCCAAAACAAATGTTTCCCAAATATTTCCCAAATAAAAATAATATTAAACATTATATAATGAATCTTGTCAAAATTATAATTTTTTAAAATTGCTTCAGACATTGAAATAATTATCTTAAAATCTTGAAATGTGGAACATGAAAACAACACAGATAAATGAAGAAGAATGATTCATTATTTAAATTTCAAAGCATTTATATTTTCAAGTTAAGTGTCGAACTTAACCAATAACAATAGAAATTATATAAGCTGCAAAGCAACAAGGCAAAATTAAGAATTCTTTAAGAATAATATAATGTAAATAAGATCTTATTCTAAAACTGAATAACGGAATTGTGTTTAAACCATGATCATAAATATACCTGAAGAGTGTGTCAGCATGCACAGAGACGTCTCATCTTTGAATATTGAGTGTCAATAAGAACAAGCTTTCTGAACTGTACCCTCAATTTCACCCTGAATTTATAGCAGCGGTCAGCGCTCAATTAAACAAGCTGACCTGTTCATGAACACATCAGCGCTGACCTGAACACTCTACAATAACTTAATGCCTGTACTATATGAAGCGAAGAAGCTTCGGATGTGTTTACCTTCACCCTCTCTAATCGATCTGCCTTAGATCGACCTTATCATCACCTGAAATCATTCTGGCTGGTAATATCCTCATGCCCGACCTCGCCGTTTGCTTTCACAGACAAATCACCTCACTTCCAACTTTCTGCTCTGTGCACCGCGGTGTGTTTGTGTGCAGTCATGCCTGTCAGTGGAATTAGATGGTCGGACGGTGAAGGATCTATGCTTCCAAAGATGGATGCGTCTCTACTGTACCCAGGGTCTTATATTCACATCAGTCCCTAGAGACGTTAAACCGCAGGTCTGAGAGCCACTCAATATCACTCTGGAGCCTGCCGGGAAGACATTTGGTTGTTAAACGGACAGTTCACCCAAAAAGGAAGAATGCTCAACCTCAAGATTTTCCAAACTTGAATGCACTTCTTTGTTTGGTTAATCACAAAGAAAGATATTTAGGAGAATGTTAGCAGCTTTGGGAGACTTTGGGAGAGAAATTTCAGAAATGATTATTCAGGTTAAATTGGAATGAACTGCATCACAGTTACACTAGGGTACAACTTAACTTTGAAAAGGTTTGGATAACATTACAAATCAATGAATGATCAGCAGGACATGGCATAAACCCCAACCATAACAAGATCTGATTGGGAGAAATGCTCGTGGGATGGACCCACTTGAAGCAGGTTGAAAAGCCATGTTCTTCTAATGATATAAAAATTGAAAAGCGCAAGAAAAAGAAAAGGAAGAGTTCATCAGGAGCTCAATATCTTGCAAACCACCTATTTAAGCCATCTGAGAGTCTTGCAGAGGATCAGAGTACGGAAACCCCCGGAGATACAAAAGAAACTTTGTCGCACAGCAACCAACAACCTGCCAATGCAATGCCCCCCCGGTCATATCAACAACTGCCTCACTCGAGTGACTCGGACGCCATGCAACTGCTAGCCAATCAGCAAAGGAATATAAAAAAACATCATAAACTTGGTAACTAAAATTCAGCTTTTAATACTTTATAGGACAGTTAAAAGATGTGTTAGTAGTTATGCAAGATTCCTTCTTTGTTGACGTCACACTCCCCATGGTCGGATGAATGTGTCTTTGTGAGTTTGGAGTAGATCACTTGTGTGTATTAGAGAAGATTAATAAAAGGTTTATATAACTGCAAAGATAAGTCTTCTGTTTGGTGCTTATCAATATTATATTATTCCATTATGTCATTATATTATACAGCATTCTATTATTATTGTGGCCTTGGGAATAACATTTTGCAGTTTGGAGTTAGACAATGTTTTTCTCAATTATTCGGCGGACCAATAATTGATAAAGAGTATTAAAACTTAATACTTATTTGGATTTGATCACTCAAGCTCTTTTCACGGATCGGAATACTTTTGAGTTACATGTGGCTCATATCCCACAAGATTTTTTCTTACCAAGTTTCCGTGTTTAACCATACCCCGCACATCTACTCAAAAGACTTGTGCCTAAAAAGAGAGTTTCAGAAACTTTTCTGATGACTTTGCCTGTCTGAATGTGAAATAATGTGCATGCTAGACGGTTCTGACACACACTCGCTGCTCTCCTCTAATGGTCTTGGTGGCAGTCGAACGCGGCATTATTTCCATTTATCAGCCTGACACTGTAATGCCAATAAAAGAACATTAGTGTAGATCCAGTGACAGGTGAACTCCAGTATAAAGTACCTTTACAGACACCGAACTTTCTTCAGATCTCCGCGGAGAAGAAGTTAATACAGTTACGTCCCTGCAGCGCCGTAAGCTCAGCTCGGAAAGTAATACTTAAATCCGCAGCATCACAAAAGGTTTGTTCATAAGAGAAAAATATTTTTCTGTGTACATGAATCTGAACCATCTCTATGGGGGTTTAGTCACAAATGACACTTCTCGAATCAAACTCAATGTAATGAAAATAGGAAGAGTTTATCCCATAGGGATTCCTGTCTGGATCGTCTGGAAATATGTGGAAGCTTAAGCATTGATAACATCGGATTGCCTGTCATCTGTCTGCAGTCTGGCACAGGTAAGAAATTAACCTTAATATAGTAGTTTGACATCACTTCCGTTCTGCCTGGTTTAACAGGCAGATCTCAGATCACTGTGCTTGGGTGTTATTCTGAGATATTCTCAACGGCTTCAATTTGCACCTGTGTTTTAATTCGACACCTTCAAATGCATGCCAATGTAAAAAAGCATGAAAGAATTGTTGTCAAAGCACCAACTAGAATCACTTTTACCTAAAAGGGATCTTTTTCTCACCTTCCTGACGTTTCCTACCTGTATGACTTTCTTTCTTCCGCAGAACACAAAATGAGATATTCTAAAGAATGTTGGTATCGAAACAACAATGGTACCCTTCACTTCTATTGTTGAGACACAAAACCAGCATTCTTCAAAATACCTTAGCTTATATTCTGCAAAAGAAAGTCCTACAGGTTTAAAATAACATGAAGGTGAGTAATTGATAAGGACATTTTAATGTTTCTTCATTTTTCTTAAATTCATCCAATGGAAAAACAAGACACATGCAAACGTATAAAAAGGACACAAATTAATAATTTAATTTGATTCAAAGTAAATACAAGCTTGCAATATTTAAGGTCACTAAAAATAAAGGGCACGTTTTTCTCTATAAATTATATAGAGACATACATTCTTCAAAATATCTTCTTTTATGTTCGGAAAAAATAAATAAAGTCATTCCTTTTTTCGTAAGGCTGTAAAAGGTGATTCAAGCTTTATAGAACAGAAAACACTCCAGCTAAAACATCAGTGCTGTATTTTTCTTTTATAATCATCCCACTGACTCGACATGATTGAGAAAGGTTATGTTTAATAAATGGGGTGAGGCCGAGACTTCTTTCCATCACATTAGCATCACAGGGATTCATTTGTAATACAGTACGGCCATAAAACATTTATCAAAATGTTCTGCTGCGGCTCGGACGCACGTCAAATGACTCAGCTCTCTTCTTCGTGTGTATCTCTCAATGCATTTCTCCTGTGAAAACGCGACATTAAAAGCAATATGGGCTGTGAGGCTGAGAATATATAACGTGTGAATCCTTGGCAGCACTTCCACTGAGACGAGTCATGAGTTGCACTGCATACACAAAATATGAGCTCACTGAGATGGCTGGCGTGTTATTGGATGTTAAAAGGGTAAAGCATCCTCAATTAAATCCACAAGTTTGATAAACACGTATGCATATGAGATATAAACACGTATATTCCCAGTTTAATTACTCTGCTATCACTGCCGGTGTCTAGTCGAGGTCTGACTGCTTCCCAACTAAATCTGAATTAATGAGACCTTTGTGTATAATTTTCAGTTCTCTGCCGCGTGCTGTGAAAAAAACAACGTGTTGGCTCTCAAAGCATGCGTGCTTGTTTAATTGATTGTCTTGTTTGGATTTTTTGGACGGCTGGAAGTCTTGAAGGCAATGAACTGTCTGTGTGCTGGGAGGAAACTGCCAACATGCTCAACTTTCGTGTGGGATTTAAAGGCCACATGGAAGGATCAGATCGGATGAAGAAAATAGACATTAAAAGTTGTTGGCGATCCAAGTTTATAGATAGGCGGAGACGAATGTGCCAACATTGCATTTGAGGCCTGTCGTCTGTCCTTCATCTATTGAACCAAAACTGCTAAACTGGAAAAGGCAAAACCTAATTAGAAAAATATATTATATTATGTTATTATTTGAAATTTGGACAAAGCATTTTAAATAAAACAAAAATGATCTTTTTCACCTCAACATACATCCATATAGTTAATTCAGAAAAAAATGAAAATGATCTTTAAAATATTTAGATTTCTTCCTACGGCTCTACGCACATGACTTGCAACTTTATATTTATGGCACAAGTAAAACGTAAAAGTCATACAGGCTGTGCAGATCTCTAAGAAAACATGCAGATTAGAAGTAAAAAAACTATATATAAAACTATATTCAGCAAATTTTGGCAGAAGCTGTCAATGTGGATGGATCTTGGCCAGAAGAAGTCTTACCGTGAGAACCAGCAGACTACACCGATGCATTTTAAAGAACATACTAATATCAAGCCGCACAACACTTATTTATGAGAGAAACAGACAAAGTTCGATTGGTGGGGACATGCCCCAAACATGCTTTTATTTCAAACAGAAATATGGATTAAAGCAAGGGATGATGCATAAAAGAAACGCGCCCAGAGGCGATGAAATCTATAAGGGTGCGAAGAACATGAAGCGTGTTGTGTCGAAATAAAACAGAAAGCTTGGTTACTGTGAAAAAGGAATAAGTGCAGGGAAGAGCTATCTCTTGGATTTTTTTGTCTTGTTGGAAGTGGCTGCCATCGTTATTCATGGGAAGTCGAGGGCAGATTATATCGGAGCCAATCAGATGAGTCGTTAATGTCACAAGATTATTAAACAAAAGCTTTAGGTAAAATATTAATCGATTTATGCCTTTAAGAGAGCTCTTTATTTTACACAGGAAAAAATATAAAAATGATAAATGCTCTTCTATAGAAAATAGTGAAATATAATGAAATATTTACAATTTACAAAGATTCTTCGTTCACCTGCCATTCAACCCTTGTATGTTGTTTTGTTTTTTTGTTGATGAGTTAAATCCGTGAAACACAAATTTACCTTTAAAATTACTTGTTAATAACATATATGTTTAATTAGAACATTTTAATATAATATATAACTATTATATTTTCATTTAAAACTATTATTACATTTTAATTAAATAGAATATTATAAGAGATAAAAAGTACATATAGGGTATATAAAAATACGTAAAACCTATTTATTCATATAAATGTTTATTTTATTACATTTTATTTATTTATTTGATTTAAATAATTACAGGAAGTTTACAACTTTGTTTCAATTACTAACCCAACAAACAACATGTGAGCATACTTGCCCTGTACCACATCTGAAATTACGTTTACTAAAAATATTTAATGAATAACACGTCTGAAGTTTTTTGTAAAATTGGTCCGGCTCACCCAAACACCACACGGGTCAAGACATTTATCAACAGGCTCATCCAGGTGTATCAGACCTCTCAGGTGAACTCATCACACACAGGTAACAATGTTTTATACACAGTTTCATCCTCTGACCTACAGTACATGACCTTTACGGTTTTATACACTGTACACCATGTCCAAGCCCTAAAGGTCACCATTGTGTATTTCTTTCCCAAGCACATCCTTGCTATCTCAGCCTGTCAGATCATGACAATAAATCTTGCAACAAAATCTGGGAAAGGCACATCATCTTGTCCCGCTTCTTCTAATATCTAAAGATATCCTTTGGGAGTTCGGCTACATTGTCATCCTTCTGAGTCCATATGTTTTTTTTTTATCTGACTCTGTGCACTTTAATGTCCCCGGGGGTTGATGTAACCTTCGTATGAGAAATAAAGCCAACTTGGAAATCTGTTATTCCAACATGTATGCAAAACTATTTTAGAATTTTTCAATTTAATGTTTAGAGTTTGATCCTTATCCAGAAAGCCACATTAAAACTCATGATAAAATATCATTACAGATGATGATTATTTTATCCTTTGAAAAAAAAGATGGTGATTTTTAAATATTAAATTTACACTTTAAATGTGGTTTCTAGTAAATCTGATTACCTAAAACAATCTATAACAATTCACCCAAATATTAAGATAATATATGTATTTGTTATTCAAATCATTGTTATTACATATATTTAAAACCTTAAAATTTAATAATATTCGAATATTTTATAACGGAAATGTTTTATATAATTCTTTTAATACGTGCCGCCGAAAAAATATATTAAATATTTTTTTAAATGTTTTTTATTTTGTGATAATTACTAAGCCACATGAATACATATTTAAAATGCGTATAGAGGAAATAAACAGTTGAAACACTTTTTTATAGTCACTAATAAACAGGATAATGGAAATGGCAATGGGGGGAAAAAACGCCAGAACGCACAGTGTGTTTTACTAGAAAATATCTGAGCACATATTCATGTATTCAGTTCAGACTGCTTGTAAATCAATTAACAGAAGACAGAAGCCTGCTGTCACACCGGTGGATGAAGTGTTCATGCAAAGATGCCCATGGCCTGTAGGAGCTCTTCTTAAATGAGTTCCATTAAAAAATGTAAATGGGTTTTCGGCAGGCTCCGAGGGTGCCCGATGAAGCCTGTTCCTGGATTTTACATTAAACAGGTGGTTACGCCAGAGCTACGAAAACAAAAGAGGTAAACAACGTGCTGTTTAGACCCATTACGTCCCGCCAGCACACGGGTGACAGCTGCCACCGGGGAATTTGCAGGGAAATGCGTCTCCCTGCAGGATGTGCTTCGTCTCAAACTCTCTCACACATTCAGACTCAGACCCAGCGGTCAGGCAGGCACCTGCTGGGAGTTTTCTGGCTGACGGGATTCTAGGTCTGTCGAGGCATATGTCTGCTGGGTCACCGGACAGCTGTGCCTTACAACCGAGCTGTGTTTTCATTTGAGATTGTGGGTTTGGGCTTCGAGAGCACGAGGGCTCTAAGAAGATCTTTACAATGCTAGCGAAAGAGGATGTTGCCATCACGCTTGTCTGATGGGATGGTTATATTTTGAATCTTGGACATGCTTTGCCAATTGGGTTTTTAAGTAAGCCCTTAACCTCTAAGACTAGAAATAGTAAAGCGTGTATTAGTATAAATAAATTAACAATGGAAAAGTACACTGGCAGTTTACTTTTACATACCTCTCAGAAAGACCTGTTGAAGACCTAAGACTTGCAAGGAAAGCCTCTAAATCATTGGTCCTCATCCTGCTGGATCTCTATGTTGCTTTTGAAACCGTTAACCTTTGCATTCTCCTTTCGACTCTCAAGCCACTGGGTGTCTCCGGCATGGCACTCCAGTGGTTCAAGTCAGACATCTCAGGTTGATCCTTCAGGGTTTCGCGGCGTGCTTGGATCACTGCTCTTATTGATCTTCATGACAGTATTGGGATCCATCATTCGGAAGCGTGACCCGAAAGACCCGTCACAACCTCTCTGTTCCACTACGATCATCAATCATTGTTCCCTCCAGGAGAGCCAGAAATTTGGGAGTTGGAATCGACGATCAACATGCTTTCAAGGATCATGTTGCCAGTACCGCCAGATGCTGTACATTCCTGCTCTACAACATAAGATAAGACCTATCCTCTCACAGGCTACACAAATCCCGATCCTGGTTCTGATCCTTTCCAGGCTGGACTACTGCAATGCTCTCCTTGCTGAACTCCGGGTGTGGACGTCCAAACCTGTGTAGATGATACAGAATGCGGCAACAAGAGTGGTTTTAAAGTTCTTGAAAGTGTACCACAAAACTGTTCTGACAACTAAAGCATGTCCAGTTCCCATGGATCTTGTCTCCAATCGTGATCTGTCTCTCTAATTCCCAAAACATTGATCCCTAGACATGATTCCATCAAGCACAAGGTGTGACTGCCACATGTCTCTGATTCAATACCAATTAGTAAAACCAACCAACAAGTGGATCATTGATAAGTTTAGACTGCTGACAGTGCAGACACATTTATGTTCACGAGTGAACAGAATCGGTGTACACGGCTCGGTTTTAATTAATGCATCATCTGCCACTTTCACGTTGAAGGATTACAGTGCCAGACTCAACACTTCTCCCAGCTCATTCAATTCAGTTCAGGCCTTTTGCCAAGTGCCTTGGGCTGCTGTCTAATTTTAGACAGACTGACATTAGACGGGCTTATCTTAATACATATTCATCATTTGTGATTGCATAATGAGTGCAATTAATCATAATTAATAATTATGATTAGCATAATCGTTGAAGCGCTCTCGTAATAAATAATCATGAGACGATTTCTGGCCCACTGCTATTTAATGAAAATAAATGTAATCAGTTTAATAAAAAATAAAGTTCATTAAAAAAAGCACTTCAGCAGAAATGCAAATTATTCATATTTATGGGCAAAAATATAACCAGATGTGATTTGTTGGTAGTTGCTTGAAAAACACATTTTAAAGAATGAAAATGGTATATACATTTATATTAAATATACAACCAAAGGTCAAAACAGGGTTTGGAAAATCAATAACGTGTCAACGACTGCGTTTAATTTAGGGATAAGGATCAATGAAATTATATTGTATTTGAATAACAGCCTTAGATAATTATATACATACTAACAGTATTTTTTTCTAAGCACAGTAGATGTAATGATTTTCTAAAGCGTGATGCCAGAGGATAAGACGACGGGATTTTGAAGTGTTCGACAGCAATATGATAATATGCTTTCTCGACTCTCCTAGATCATAAATCTCTGTATCACAATCTGATTTGATATATACTGTACAGCAGGAAAAGCACAGTTTGTGGATCACTGTGTAATTCAATTTCCAATCCAAACATACCAAAGGTTTCACTGTGTGTCTGACAAGATAATATTTTCATCTTTTTTATTTGTACATTGTGATATACTGGAGCTCAACTGGAAAAAAACGTTATTTTTTGTTCTGCAATATAAATGTGGAGCTGGAGAAAAACAATCTTATATCCCCAAACCTGGCATATCCAATAATCCACTGGTTGACATGGTTGTTGGCATCAGTCTTGTTATGATGCATGCTGGCACTGCCTAGCTGGCATATAGTTCTCCTCACAAGACCTCAAAGAGAACCATCATGGAGATTGACATGTGTCAAGACAGCAGGCCAAATTTCTCTTCCAGGATGACATCTTGAGAAAATGAGACATGAAATAATAAACAAATTCAGGGACCAAAAGAACAAGACTAGCACAACTGGACATCGGCGGATTCACCCTGAGACAGCCATAGCTGAAAGCTGGTAGTCCTGCCATCTGTTCTGGTGTATATCGGTCACTTTAATTCCAAGTCAAGCAATCACAGTCCACACAGCATGCTAAACATTAAAGCACTTCTGTCGCACAGACCCGAACTCAATCCCGACATCAGTGGTTTGAGATGTGTGTTTCTATTTGAACTGTCTTCCGACACATCCCTTAACTAGAAGATCCATGTCAGAGTTTATTTAGCCTGATTTCACCTGTCAATCAAGCCCACTGTCACACGGAGAAGTTAACAACACAACAGATTCTAAACTAGTTTTTATCAATTGATTAAGTCAGGCTTGGATATCTTTTAGCTTAGGATAACAACTCAGAATGTGTCCATTTGGTCTAGTGTAGCCAACTTAGTATGTACACGTAAAGCTGCAAACTTTTTCAGGTTAAAATTAGCTTTTGGGCATATCCATAAAAATCTGTGTTACTTTTCGTACCCCGATTAACAGAGGTAAACTTAAATATAACGATTTAATAGTTACGCTGTCGGATGCTATTTCACATTAAAGTTATTTGAATTAAGTGTAAAGATAAGCAAAGTAACCTACAAATTTTTGTTTCAATCACAGATGACAATACTTCGACGAATGAGTAGTTGACAAATACTCTGTACATTTGTTCTATAGAGTGACCGGAGTGAAACTATGATTTATATATCAATTTATATAATTAACGTTAATATTATAATATAGATCAACAATGATATATCAATAAAGATAAATCTCTCTTATGCGATATTTTTCTGTCCCAAAATAGGACACAAGTCCACATTTTTCTTAAATAAAGTTACATTTGGGCAATTCCGTGAAAATGTTAACCTTACCATGAAAATATCGAGTTTTTACGAAAGGTTTTTTGTATACTCATCTCAACATTTGGTGGTTCAAATACCCACATTATATCTCTCTTCATAGCATCATTTATATTTTTACTGCAGTATTTTTTGTGATTATATGAGGTTCTATAAACGACTATCCCTTGTCCATTTGGTGGATATTTTTGATTCTGCTTTGTACATTTTATTTCACATAAATCTTAAGAACTTAAATTTTAAGTCTTAAGAAGTTAGTTGTCTACCAAAATCGTGTCCTTTTTTGGTCGCCTCAATAACGCAGGTTAATTAATTAACATAAACATAGACTACATTTTTTCTGAAGTTTAAAAACTATCAACAAGATTTTTGTACAATATGGAGACTAGGTTCAGATTACTGGTCGAAATTATATTCGAAGATTTTATATCATGTCCATAACGCTGGAGTTGCCCATTTACTTTACAATTTTGCCTTAAGACAATTCTTGAGAAGTCATGTATATAAGTAAAATATAAGAATTAAGTGACTGCATGTTTAAAACAACCAGAAAAATCTTCTATGGGGTAAAAATATACTTAAATTGTACATCTATTTTAAGGGTAAAACTATGAAATTCTATTATCATTTTTTCACCCTTTTGTCATTTCTATTCTGTATGAATTCCTTTCTTTTCCAGAATACAGAAATATATTTTTGTAACCAAATTCGACGGGATCCATTCATCTCTATTAGATGTATAAAAATCAATACATGCAAATGAGTACTAGTTGTATTCTGTTACCCGCATTCTTTAATCTTTCTTTGTGTAAAGAAGTGACGCAAGTTTAGGAAAAATGATGCCGGGATTTTTATTTCAACATGAACTTACTTTAATCCTATGCTTTCTTCCATAAAACAAGACTACAAATTGTGTCACTTTCTCTTTCCATTATATATCTTATTTTAGAATTTGTTTATATGTGTACAAGAAAACAAGACAAACTACTAAGCAGGGCGTTATTTTTTGCAGAGCTGTATGCAGACCTCTGTTCCTCATCTATAAAATTGCAGGCTGTGTTTTGGGAACAGGCCTAGAATTTAGCACAGCCACAGAGTCCCGTGTCAAAACTTCTACCCATTTACTGTATTCTGCTAATTAGCACTCATCTAATTTGTAGCAATTTCCATCAACACGTCTTGGCAAGAAAAAGGTGGAGAAACTAACCTCCCTGTGATTTGACAGATGGAAAGGTAGAGACCGCACAAACAACATTCTTTAAAAGCATCTGATAAACGCCCGAATCTTCAGGATTATAGTGATACAATCTCTCATCAAGGCCCTGTGATCATTAGATGTTCCCTTAAATGAATCCAGAGTCCAGATATATCTGTGTAATGGTTTGTGTCTTATTTGTGCTCCTATGTTACCAACGGTTATGTTGGAAAACTGATTAACTAATGAAGGGCAGCTTCCCTCACTAGTCCATAAACTCCAATGAGCTTAGAATAAAAACACAGAATTCGAAAACATTTTCAGTTCAGCTCGGCCAGGCATAACATAGTAAACTAAAACACGGCATGAGATGTGAAAATAATCTAGGATGACATGTCCCGAATCTTACATCAGGATATATGTGAACTATGGACTTTTATGGTATTTACTGTATGCCTAGTGGTGACGATGTACACATCAGCCGCCGTCTAGACTTGTGTTTCTGGATTATTTTATATTAGAGTTTAGTCTTAAAATTGATGGTTCCAGCAAGAATGAAATATGTGTCATCATTTAGTCTTGCTAACCTGTTTGACTCAAAAGAAGATATTTTGAAGAATGTTGGTAACCAAAGCTGTTATTACCTATGGACTTTTATGGTATGGACACAGACATAAAAGTCAACCAATGCTATTTTACCAGTATCTTATATTATTTTATGTCGTGCAAAAGAAAATCATACAGGTATAAAAAATCTATAAATTATGTTAAGTTCATTTTAGTTTGAGCTATCCCTTTCATTTGTGTATATGTTTGAGCTTGTGTACCTACATATTGTTGTTCTTTAAGCGTTCTTTAAGAACGTTTACAGGATCAGTTATCAAAGCCTAAGATTATTATTAAAAAAAGTATTTTATTATTTTTTTGTCTTACTATGAGGTTTTGCATACACCCACACCTTTGTTATAAGGTTGGGATCTTTTACAGCTTAACATAGGAATATATTGAAACAGTTTTGCATAATGAAACCTTTATTGAATTCTGGATAAGATAAAGCATTGTTGTTCCTTGAGGGAGAAATTTGTTGCAACAATAATATAAAAATGTTTCGTCAACTACAGGCGCATTTGTTTCCAAGGGGCTGATTTTGATTAAAACTAGCATTTAAGAGTAAATACAAATGTTCTTCTGGCAGCGAAATAAAGGTTTAAGATTCTTCAAAGTGATGCCATAGAAGAACAGTTTTTTTAGTTCCACAAAGAACCGTTTTCTCAAAGAACAATCTCTTTATTACTTTTTTTAATTTGTAGAATTTTTTGCCACGTGGACCTTATGTCTGACAGAAGGCTTCTTTCGATATTTTAGTGCTTAGGATGAAATTAAGGATTTATCAGCAATAAATAAGTGCAATTTAGACTTGACCTATGACATGTAAAGTA
Organism: Triplophysa yarkandensis; assembly: GCA_033220385.1. NCBI lineage: Eukaryota > Metazoa > Chordata > Actinopteri > Cypriniformes > Nemacheilidae > Triplophysa > Triplophysa yarkandensis. The sequence goes on from CM065658.1 coordinate 20,247,758, forward strand.
AAAAAAGGCAACTTTAACAATTATGTACTTACTATAACCACAGTCTTTGTTCATCCAAAAAAATATGAAGCGTCTTCGTTAGTAAAAGTATTTTTTTATGAACAGAATTGTTTTAGTTTTCTGTAATAAATAAAATGATTATACAGCTAAAATTGTACACGATTTCATATGGTATCTGTTCATGCTTAACATAGTTCAAACTCAGTATTTTTACCATGTGCCAAAAAACACACACCTTCTGGATCCTGTTGCTTTATACATATTCAACACTCTTATCGTATTGTCCACAGGAGCTGTTTCTCTACGAATAAAAGAATTTCCGTTCACTTAAGAACCTGTCAACCATAAAAACTCTGTACCTGTGAACTCCTGGAACGGTTAACTCTAAATACCATGTTTGGCAACATCTGAAAACTGTATAGCGTGTTCACAAGGGCTTTGTCACATAATACAGCTCACGGCCTTACAGCAGAGATACATAACCGCACATTAACATCTGCAGAAATGGAGCCATTAGATGATAAATGTTTGTGTGTAAACAAAATTCTGCTGCAGCTTTGTTCGTGTGGGCTAAGAACGAGATACAAGAGAAGCCATATGAGGGAAAAGAGTTGTATAAATAATTATTTGTGTGCATTATTTCCAAAAAGAGATTTATGGTGCATTCCTATTTCAAACCTGCCTTTAAAAGCCAGGCTAAAGCGGAAAATCTAATTCTGAGAAAACAAGCTTTAAAGTTTGATTTTCCCTATTCATATTACTAGGATTTCGATCTTTGACATGGTCTTACTCACTTAATTGAAACGTTACATTCTCAAAGTATGTTCCTGACATTGTGTAGTGTGAATTTATGTGTAGAAAACGTATATCACATAAAACGACTTTTAATGCCGGGGTCACAATTAACATGAATTGGACTAGAGTTGATTTTCATTCAGCCATAATAACTCATAACTCAACTAAAATAAATTAATCCAAAATAACACTTTAAGATGGATTTATCTCATTTTGGAAATGAGCTTTGGAAATATTACATTCAATATGGCAACTAAGTTAGCGCTGACAACGCAGCTGGCTTCACCATTCTAAAAGTCTCTTAGAAACCTTTCAGAATATTCACAGTTTGACATTTAAGAATAAAACGGTGTTTGAGGTTTTTGAATAAGGCTGTTTTTCAAGGCAACTTTCAACTCACAGTGATAGTTAGTAATAGAAAGTCACAATAAAAAAAATACTATGCTGTCCTCTTGACAATTACTTTTTTAAAGCCTGACAAAACAATCATAGACTGCTCACAATGTTCCTACGGAATTGCTCTTGAAAAACCGGCCTTCGTGTGAAGAGCCATTCGACATAAGTCATTCTTATATGAAAGTCTAGTCTAATATTGAGCCTGTCTTTAAAAAGAAATGCAATCATTTTCGTCCGATGTGAACAAATAAAAATAAAGAACGTGTTTAACCAAAACAATTATCTCATAATAAAAGCAAAACCTCGGAGTGTTCTTAATCGGGTCTTTAGGTTCAAGTATTCGACTTTAATTGCAGACATTCGACAGCATGTCTAATTGTAGTCTTGTCTCCTGCACACTTGACTTTCGTCTGCTTTGGTTAATTATGTGACTACTTGCCTCAGGGTCGCTCCCTACGTGAGACACTTACAGGTGCGCCTAAATCCTCACCAGAGCTGTAAGTGTCGGGTGCTCGAGTGGAAATGCAGGAGAAGAGATGTCGATCCAGCGGATGAGTTGATGTCTATATGTTCAAATCAACACAGGAAAAAGAAAGATAACAGAAGATTATAATAATTGTCATTTTGTTAATTGAGGAAACCTGTTTTTTTTTTCTTCTTAGTTGGTTAGGTTAGTATAGGCCACATTTTAATATTTCCTGTACATATCATTACAATGTACACATTTCCCCTTATATATGTGTATGTATACATGACATCTTCAAAAATATAAATCATGAAATATTTTAGCTTGTCTTATGTTTGTTATGCTCTTGTTTTTCACAATCTTAATATTTTTTCTATATAAATGTATTTTTATATTCTAATATTTCATTTTTAATATTTTACCATTGTCTAAAATGAGTGTATTGAAACGTTTGGAAGTTCATCTTTGGAAAAGTCTGATCTCATCCAAACTAATGCGATCGGAGGTAACCAGCAATTTTATTTCAGAGATCAAAGTTTAAGTTTGCAACTTTAAAGCGATAGTTCAACCCAAAATGATAAGCAATCAGTCACTCTTGTCACTTTCAAACGGAATGGAAAAACACAAAAGAAGATATTTTTAAGAATGTGGGTAACCATGTAACATTGGTCCCCATTTACCTCTATTTTGGAGGTACAAAACCAATGCAAGTCAATGGAGACCAATTGTTTTATTTCACCCATATTTTTACAAATATCTTTTTTGTGTCCTGAAATGATTTTTGGGTTGAGTCAGGACACACCCTAAATCCCCAAATAAATATTCATTTACTAGTTTGGCTCCCTATTCCATTCTTCTTAAAGACGAAGAATAGTGTTGAAAATAAATAAATCAATCCATTGATTATCTTACAATATCCACAACTTCACATCAGCATCACCTCCTGTACAAATGAGCATCACCCCCCAGAGCATCATCACACTCCACACCTTTACACGTCCCTGTGACGTTTCCCCTAAATGCCCCTTTGGGGTAAAATTTTGTTATAAAGTACTCATCGAGATGACACATTCTAACGTGACGGATTGATAATATCCTTAATTATATTGCGGCTTGCGTAAGCAGCGTAGGTTAATTTATTTCTTACATTATGCTTACACAGAATTAGAGATGACAGAAGTGCAGTCTATTACTTATATAATTACAGGAAATGATATAATGTGATTGGTTAATTCGATGAGTAAGTATGTTTGCAGGATGAGCCGACAGAACCACCTGCATCGCCGGCGTTGGGACAATAAAGTTTGTTATTCATGGAAGTAAATATGTAGACCCAATGCGTCATTGTGGTGGTTTTGCTGACTAGGAGCCTGGAAGATTTCTCTGTAAATGTTTCTCGAGTCAATCCTGCTGAGTGTGCTTTATTCAATGGTCTTTTACTGAGAATCCACAGATGGCATAAGGGGCTTTCTCCTGTTTATCGAACAACTAATAAAGGGGACTTTGTCTTAAAAGCTTGCCTTATAAAAGCTCAGAATTTATACATTTATGATCACAAGAACAAGTTTGTTTTGTATCTGCTTTTCTCCTTTATTTCTGACTATATTTCTCCATTGCAACTCCGAGTATTACTCTGTATAATGTGGTGTTGTATTACTCAAGACTTGTCTTGGTCTCAAGGCCGATGTAAAGTTAATTTTTGATGGTCTTGGTCTTTTCTTCGTTGGATATTTCTATAACTTTTACTGCCAATAAGAGAATAATTAAGATTTTCTTAAATTAATTTGACAATATAATGAATACACACAGATTTGTTGAGGTTTTTGTGTCTGTGATCTTTCTTAAATTTCTTTAACACTTCTTATTTTGTTAAAGGTCACAGACTTACATTTATATTGCGTATTTAATGTTTTTTTTTAATGTTGGAATTTTTAGCTTTACAAAAGTTTTATTGTTACAGTAGATGGTTATTAAAACATGGAACATGAAACATCATACACATACATTTTTGCATAATAAATCAACCATGGTACTGGTTAGTGTTTTGTGCTGGTTTTGGACTAAACTCGGGGTTTTGGCCTGGCTGGGTCTTGACAACTGAAGTCTTGGTCTTGGTCCCAGTTTAGGTGGTCTTGACTACAATACTAGTGTTAGGTTGGTTTTTATTACCGTTAAATTATATGTTATATATTATATATATCTAAGGTCCTACGGCTAAAAACGAAAAGGTCATCGTGAAAGCTTGACTCATTGGTTGCAATCCGGGGTAAAAACATATCTTGTTTTATTCTTCAAATCAGTTTTTTTATATTTGGTCCATTGGATAGTAAATATATTTAGGCTACCTTAAAAATATTACATTAAACAATGGATTGAAGTTTTCATGCAGTCAATTTTGAGTTTGTCATGTTTATAAAGTAGTTCGAATTTACTCCGTTTTATTATTAATACCGGCATTGCCAACACTCACATTTTCAGTTCTAAAAAAAAACACAATCTCATAGATTTAAAATGATATGAGTAAATGATACCCTATAAAAGATTATTTCCATCAGCTCTTTATATTCGCATTCCAGAAAAAGCCATTAATACTCTTCCAGTTTTACTCCAATGGCAGCTGTGAAAGCAATTGCAAAGTAATATTCAGACAATACAGAATAAATGTACTTCGCCAAGGACATTTTCTACCCGGGGTCTCTGATCCTACAATGATTGCTGTTTTTGGGACAATGTCTTCAAAAAAACATAAGCCCCTAAAATCATAGCCTATTTTTCTTATAATGTCATGGAAAATGGTTTGTGGTTTAATAGACAACATATCAACTCTATGTAGTTGTGCTTTAGATAACTCATTGATGTGTACAAAAGATGACATTAAGATCCAAATTAAAATGGAAGTCAAATTTATGCCATTCTTCAAAATATTCAAAACTTTTCCTTTTCATCAGAAATGAAAACACTGCCACTATCTTATCCGTATTTCAACCCAAACTTATATTTTTAGATGTTGCACTTGGTTTTGTGTTCATATGTGCCACCACTGTTCGATAACCCACTTTCTTCAAAATATCTTCCTTTGTAATCCACTCAAGAAAGAAATAACAAAATGAAGGGTAAACAATAACACAAAACCACTTCAAGGAGGCAACGGTTAGGCTCATCTCATTCATTCCGTTTCTACATTGAACGGTAGTTTTAGGAACAACCCGTGGGCTGAAACTTTTTAATTATTATTTTGTTTTCCTGTTGACAACAGGCGGCTGCTGTTTCTTCTCAGAAATGCTTTTAAGAAAGTTCACAGCTCAGAGACTGCACTCGCTGGAGCAAAACAAAGATGCCACGACCCCTGAACGCAGCAATTAAAGTCCTTTCAGGCTTTAGCGCTCATATCCATTAACATTTATCTCAGCCTTTCACACAAACATAAAGGATTGTGAAGAGACTCCAGGAAGAAACCGCGCCGTGTAAGAGTATAAAAACACCTTTTAGTTTTGTGAATACTGTGGATAGAGGACAGAGGCTTGCTCTTATAGTCAAGGTTTCAAGATAGTCTCTTAAAAGCCCTGTGAAATCAAATATATACTTATGGTTTTTAATGCCTACAACATCTATTGGCTTTATTTTCCATGTGGATCGTTCAGTAATAAATGCATGTCAACGCGTCATCAATAAAACCATTCAGCTTTTTTCAACATGTTTCGCACAGACAAACCTGCCGGCGACAAAAAATAACATTCACATTGGTAGCAGGATCTAATCCTCCTGATCAGAAGCGAAACCACGAGAACCTCTGTCTTGGATCCAACGACACAAAGCGGATCTGGTTTTGTTGGTCGATCTATCTCATACTGATGTCTAGAAAAGAAGAATTTCTTTCACGGTCTGGTTCTTTTTGAAATTTCGAGAACACACAGGAGCTGTGTGCCAGGACTTATAATTATGGTCAGTGTGACCTCAAGACTCAGGCTAATTTAAAATGAAAGATTTCACATGTGGCATGAATATTGAGAATTATTAGTATTCCATTTTTTCTTAGCACACAAGTATCGTTATCTTGTTGGTGGTCTCTGATTCTTTTCATCTCAAAGTGAAAGTTCTCAAAAATCAAGAATTTACTCATCCTTGTGACATTTTAAACTTCTTTGAAAGAAGATATTTTGAAAAAAGTTGGTAACCTGCTACAAGCATACACTGCTATTGTTTAAACACAAAACCAATGCAAAAGAAAGGGTGCCAGTAATCAACATTCTTTAAAATATTTTTGATAGTGTTCTGAAGAAGAAAGTCATGCAGGTTTAAAATAAGTAAAAGGTAAATCAAAGGTACAGTTAATCCAAAACTAATAATTCTTTCATTTTTTATCCACCCTCATATCCATCAAAACCTGTCTAATTTTTCTGTTGAACACACCAGGGGTATTTCGATAAATGTCTTTTTATGGTTTTGCATCCATACAATGACTGATGTTGTTAGGTTGGCTTCTTTTGTGTTGTGCAGAACAAATGTTATAGAGGTTTGAAAAAGAGCATGAAAACAGTAGTAAATCTACATATACCCTAATGCTCTGGTAACTGCTAGTGAAAAAGGATTCGGTGTCATTCAATGAATACGTCATAGATTAAATATGCAAAAGACCTTTTGCACATTGAATATGTTTCTTCCCATTCCTAAAACCTCGGCTCGGGCTGACTTCGGGCTGCAGTTTATTTACTAGGGGAGTAATACGGTGCAAACTCTAAATAATTCAGCCCTAGTTCTCCCATTTTTCATCTAGTACATATGACATAAATTTAAAGTCAGGGAGCCAGAGAAGAGTCTTGTTTCATAGCTTATTTTTTTACAGTTATCATGCTCAATAAGGCTCAGTCTTAAAACATCCTTGTCAAGATCTTAGTTCACCTCTAATTTACCCATTCATTCACTCTCTCGTTATTTCAATTATGTCTTCCTTACTTGTGGAGAACACATAAGAAGATATTCTGAAGAAAGTTGGAATTCACTTCAACTGAACTGTATGAAAACAAGTGAAGGGTTGCCAGTAACCGACATTCAACAAAATATCTTCATTTGTAATCTCTGACAAGTAATGTATTGTGTAATTTTGTAGTCAAAACGAAGCAAAATACATAATTTTTGGAACGTTCTGTATCCGTTCGAGAACTTCTTGATTTGTTCTGAATAAAGATGTCGAATCTCAGTGACAATTTAATCTTGTGGTTGTGCGGTCAGTCACTCAGCTGTCATCCATACTGAAGTAACAGAACTCTCAAAACATCTCCACTTTTGCGATTTCTTGTACTTTAACCACCAAGATAAAAAAGGTTTTGTGTTCCAAAACCGAGACAGTTGATATCATTTTGTCCAGTACAAGTCCCACAGGGAAAGCAATTTAGTGAAGGAAAATACATTTGTTTATTCTGTGCATGTTTTTCCTGTTCAGCACATAAACAACAAAAATGCTTTTACTGATACGAGATATGAGATATTTTGCATCTGATCTAAAGGGAATTTACAAACAGATCAAAGTTTTAAAGCAACTCGCAAGCTACAGTACTTTCCTTCCCGCATTGAAGACAAGAGGACTCTCTTTGATTGGACAAGCGAATTAAGTATTTAATAATTTGTCCTCCTGTAACAGGAGAGCATAAAACTCAACATATTCTCATTTACAAGACAGATTTTGTAATACATATCTGCCTAATATAATTTTCCTTGTCTACACTTTACCAGTGGGTTACAGCAGGTTGAACAATCTGGGGTTGATTTCCCAAGTCGTCCTTCTCATTTCAATACGCTCTAAGGTGCTACATAATTTATTGCAGGAGAAGTGTCACAGCGACAAAACGTCCCAACTGTGACTCACTCAACCGGTTTCAAAACGGCCAAAATAATCTTCACAAACATTAAAGCATCTGCTCAGATCTCAAAAATAAAGGGTGGCCGTCCCATATTTTGTAGCGGGTCGATTAAATATAGCAGCAAGTGGCCGTTGTTGGATACATCGTACAACATTTGATCAAAATTTGCACTGTGACCCGATTTAGGCCAGTTTTGGGTTTTGACCTAAATTTATAGAGTAAGAGGCTGCAAAAGTCCTTCATTCACCTTATCTATTTGTGAACCTCTCATCATCAGACCGGAGTTGATGCTTTGCTCATCTGGTCGTCTGTTTCTCATGTATTGCTATCCATTTTAGGAGACCTTTAAACTGAAGATCTCTTTATTGTTTGAAAGAGTTTGACAAACTAAATGCTTAACATGAAAAGATTAGATAAAACAATTAAGTAGAGAGTACTGAGAGTAGTTCATAGTTATCTAATACAATACAATATCCTTCACAAAAAAAAGAAAAAGTAATAGAAGCAATATGATGATATTTATACGTTCTAAAACATCATGTGATATGACATATGTATATAAAATGTAGGATGTACCTTAATGTTGGATGATGTACACTGTATTATTGTACACATGCTCCTTGCTCCTTGATCTATTTATATAAATACATCTATTTATATATTTTTAATTTTAATTAATATTTATTAAAATCTATTGTATAACTATGAATATGAATATAAATATTAATTATTGTTATTTTATTTGTACGTTTTTGAAAAAACAATGGCAAGTGGTTAATAATATAACTATTTATATTTTATTTAATATTAATATCTTATTAAAACAACTTTATACATACAATTAAATAAATGTAATAGTATGTGGATTTTATTATATAGTTAATTATATAACTATTTATATTTTATTAATATATATTGTTTTAATATCTCATTAAAAACAACTTTAAACATACAATTAAGTGGATTTTATTATATACAAAACACCACAATTTCTAGTAGTTAATAATACAACTATTTATATTTTACCATATGTTAACATTAACATTTTATTAAATCAAATTTAATATTGCAATTTAATAACTTTTATTCAACATTTTTTAAATGCACAATGGCTTATGGTTTTGTAAATTGTTTTTGGTAATTTATTGCATGAGAAATGTATCAAACTATTTGTTGAATGGGTTGAAATTGTCACATTCAAGTTTGGCCAAAAAAAATCCTCCTACTGGCAATCCAAAATAGTACTAACTAGAGATACTTTTAACTTATTGGCAAAAGCTGAAGGAGAAACATTTGCTTATGTCGACGCATTGAAACCATCTATGTAGGCAATAAAGACCGCTTGGGAAGTTTCCAGAGGAACTTTCTGTTTCAGGATCTAAAAAATGCTCCTGGAACTATATCCATTACAGTATAGGCTTTGTTGAAAGGTTTATAAAATTATCAGAAAATGAAATTCATAATATCTTACTAAATCTCGGTTCCTGAGCTCAGTGCACTCAAGCATTTTAACACAGTTTAATGCACGTCTGGAAATAACGGAAACCTCTATGGAAAGAAAAGAGATCTTCCATGCTTTTAAGTCTGCTGAGCCGTGTGTTAATTATAGAACAACGCCTGAGGTTCTCAGCAAGTCCACGATGAAAAATAGCTGATTAAAAATATTAATGCTCTAATTAAATTCCCATCTTGCAAGCTTCATGTCTAACCTGTTATTAAGTTGTGAAAGATGAAATTCTGTTGTCCTTATAGAACACATTTGCATTTCACACAATCCTATGCAACAAATGCATAATTAGTCTAACAGCCAAAGAAAACGGTTCCAAACATTGTCAGTATCATCCAACACATGGAAAAGTGGTTTTGATATTGTGTAGGTAACACTGTCAAGTTTCTAGACATGTTTAGATGTTGATAATAGAAAATCCTGATAAGCTTTGAACTTTAAAGAATGGCTTTAAGCCGTTCTCACCATATTTTAAAATGCAGAATCTTTTCAGTAATATACAGATGATATATGTTCAGATGAGATGAAATAAAGTATTCACTCATGATGGAATGGCATTTTCACACCAAACCCGAAGATTGTATTCCTCAAAGAAAAAGTTTGTTATATTTGCGTGAAAAAAATGCACGACGGGGAGTGTCTTCAAGCATCTACAAATTTCCCAAAAAATTGACAGATTATGCGTTTAAGGTGAATATTGACTAACTGGGACGCCCAACTTGCCTGCCGCAAGTTTATGTCTATTTGCGTCTATACATTATCGGTGTATGTAATTTACCCGGGCAAATAGTTTATTTTGTTTTTGAACTATAAAATACATAGGTTCTAAAAATCCATCTATAATAGGGGTGTATTTGGCCAACATTCTTTCAAATAAAATATATTTTCACGTTAAAATGTAGTCTTATTACTCGACAGATCTATTACATGTTTACACAAAGCGGTTTAATTAAACATTAAATTTTAATTCAAATTCTAAGTGTAAATTTGTATAACATAAATGTTACTTACTTTGTTTTGACTGTTTACTACACATATATTGTAATGCAGTAATAACCTTTAACCCAGTCTCATGTACAGCATTGAGCGTAGTCTATAATACTTTAAATTAGTAAACATAAATACCCATACATTTAGTGGATTTTTCAGTACGTGTTATTCTTTATGCATCTCCACATCTTCCTAGGAAAACTAGCACAGTGAAAATGAATCTTTTCAAAAATCCATATCCCAACCAAAGCAGGCCAATTGATTTCAAATGCTTACTGACACTCATTAGTGACAATTGCCAAAGTGCCTCCGAGTACCATAAAATGAATATATAATAGTACATCGTCATCAAAATGCGTATTTGTTGTAATGATGACAGTTCTTCCGAATGCATTTTCATGAGGCCTCTAACATCATCAGGATTCTGTTCAGGGGTTTCCCGATCCACCCTCGGCTTCCTTGTTTGAGCCTGGAGAGCTTTGTTCTCCTGAATCTCATTATGGCGGCCTGTTGTTTTTTTCATGGATATTCACACACTTCTTTGTTTTCGGCACAAAGAGCTTTTCTCCAGACCCGCATCAAACAGGTGTTTTGTGCACCGGGCCTGCTAATTATCCCTCTTATAAGGACTCAGTCTCCAAAGCGTAATTTTTAGCCCCTCTGCCTTTGAACTTCAACCATTATTTATTGCCAACATTTGGATGTTTACACCGAGTTTACCACGTGTTGCATAATTTAATGCGGAACTTGATCTGACTGTCACCGCCTTAAACCAGGGTAATCTAACCAAGAGATGAGGCACGTCCGCAAGATTTATCCCCAAAATGAAATAATCCTCATAGATTTTCCCTTTTTGTGTGCCGTTTTTGAATTCTGCACCCTGTTCCTCTGCAGTTAAGCCGGTGAAGGTCCTGGCAGTGTCAGAAAAAATGATTAATTTATGAATTCTGCTCTCTGCTGTTCAGGTCCTCTGCTAGTTATTTGCATGTAGATGCAAGTGATAAAGCAAACCACCGCTGAGTGTTCAATGTCAGAAGCAGAATGAAAGATGGTAATCATATGGTGCAATATGCATCACCCTCTGTTCATCGTTTCAAGGGTTGACGCTGCATGTGTTTCAACACACTGCCAGCACAGAGAGACTTAACATACGTCACATCTATTCATTTAAAGTCATCAAAGTAAATGTTGCAATGCTGTAGTCGATTATACATTCCAAAACCTGAGGGTCAAGTGCAAACGTAATAAAGTAAGAATAGATAGTTGACGTGAAGTCAAGTGAAGTTAAAGCATGTACTTTGGTAATGTAGAGAAGACCACTCAACAATACAATGAAATGATTCAAAGGAGTCGAGTCATTGAAACGAAAGAATACATGACAAGGCTAAACTGTCAAGACGCACACACCAAGTTGCAATATTGAGTCACAGGCAGATTTTGGGCCGACTTGTGTTCTCGTGGAGACCCGTCTTGCAAAGCAAGTATTGGTATTGTTTATATATAACATTATATAATAATATTTGTTTATAAATGTTTATGTTTATTTTCAAATAAAAATATTTTCTCATGCCAATAAAGACTCTTTTTACTAGACTTTAACGGTTATTGATGACGTTAAGAGAAACTCGAGGACATAATGCAAACGGATGCCCGTCAAAATGCCAGCATTCTCATTGGAGTTAGGTTTTGAAGGAATTACCTAGTGGTTTAGAGAGTTTGACTCTTAACCCTAGTGTCGTGAGTTCAAGTCTCGGCCCAGCAAAACCATGACTGGGGTGCCCTTGAGCAAGGGACCTAACATAAATGGCTGCCCACTGCTCCGAGTGTGTTTTCATGGTTAGTGTGTGTGTTCACTGCTGTGTACGTGTTCATGGTGGGGGTGTGTATTCACTACTGTGTGTGTGTTCACCGCTGTAAGTGTGTTCACTGCTGTATATGTGTTCATGGTGGGTGTGGGTGTTCACTACTGTGTATGTGTTCACTGCTGTGTGTGTGTTCACTGCTGAGTGTGTTCACTGTGTGTGTGTGTTCACGGTTGGTGTGTGTGTGTTCACTACTGTGTGTGGGTTCATTGTTGTGTGTGTGTTCACGGTTGATGTGTGTGATCACTTTGGATTGGTTAAACGCAGAGGACGAAATTCTGAGTATGGGTCACCACACTTGGCTGCATGTCACATCACTTCATATTGAAAAACGACCTCACATTACATAGTCATGCAGTGTGAATCTACATTATGGTTTAATTGTGGTTCGAGTTTTGCATTTAAACTTTTATGCTTTAAACATTTATGCTTAAGCATTGACACACAATAAACATTTAATAAGAACAGTGCAGGATTTTAAAATGTCTTTACTTGCAAGATTGTCTTCTCCTTGCTGCTCGACAGATGCTGGAGTCAAAATCCACACTAACATTTCTAGGAAGAGAAAATCAAGAACAAGAAATTAGATTTGTGTTTGTGTTGGCTAAAACAACAATAATAATGTAATTTATTACAAAAGAAGAATTTATTATAGCATTTTTACTACTATAGCTTATTATAACCATATTTATAATAATGATAATAATAAGAATTTATAAAATACTACTCATCATTGCCCACATGATTGTAGGCTTTTTTTAAGATTTGACAAAAAAGGGCCCATCTTCATTTGTCCAACACGACATCTTGAATGCAGAATAAAAGTAAACTTCTACTTAACAGCCCAAAGTTTTTCCCATCTCACCAGCCCCATTTGCAGTTGTGCACAGTTCATTGCTCTTAGATGGGTCAAAAACATCCTTAAGTAGATACAAACCATCTGGCCCAGCATGCATAATGCAACATACATTTACTGGAACGAGACAGTAACATTATTTCCAGTAGTAACATTAAGCTTAAGTTAAAGTGGAAAGTAGAGCATTCGGGGAACTCAGTGGGTATGTTGAGAGAAAGAGCTTAAATAACCTTAAGCTTCTTAACATTCTACAGCTCTGCAAGAATGTACAACCCGGCACAGGGGAGCAAAGAGTCTCCTATTATCTGGTCTATAAATCTTTGATATCTACTCTGATACTCTCTTTACATTTTTTGAGGTGTGCCAATTAACCACGACAGAACAAGCCACAAAACAGGACAATGGGACGAAGAAATAAAATGTTTGTGCTAAACTAAATCCAAATGATACATGCAGAAAACGTTCTTAATAATATTAGGACCATATACCCATTGCACGTATATTCAAACACAACTTCCCTGATATTGTGTTTCCTTTCCATTTTCGAAACTCTAAACCTCGGAGTTAAAATCCCAGTGGGGCTGAGCTGAAAACCTATCATCATCTTTCTCTTAAGGTGACACACATAAGACTTACTCTATATAAACCATCTATGCCGTTATTAAACCACAGGTTGTGTCAGACAAGGTGTGTCCAACTAAATGACAAGTTTCCAAGGTAACCTTCGTTCACAATCTTCGATGGGAATAACAAAGCAGTCCAACCTATTTTGTATTGCAAACATTGCCCTGCGCTGAACCAAAATCAATAGAGCTCCTGCCCCCAGACTCCACACATTTTCATCCAAAGATCAGCGTGCCGACTCGATAAAGCTTACTATTGTCCAGAGGCTGGACTCTATGGCTCAATTTTCTCCTCGCTTTTGTCTCTACAGTATCACGTGGAGGGAATTTTGTAATTAGAATTCAGGTTCGAGAGTGTAAGCGTGGCTCACGTGTCTTGCAGGTTCGAGAGAAAGTGCTCGGCTTTCAAAGGGGCTGAGCGTTTATTTGAAGTTCACGCTGAGCCGTAAACTGTCAGACTGTACGATGCTTTGAGAGAAATGATGTATAAAGCTCTACTCCAGATTGCAGCAGATCTATAGACTAACTACAGGCAAACAGGTGACTTTGAAACTTACTCTGTTCAGAAACCACAGATTGATCTTTTAACTTCATATGCATTATTTAGTCTTAAAAGGACCAACCAAAGTTTCCCTATAGTGCATTCATTTTTGTTATTTGGTGTGTGAACAATGAAGGAAAATAAATGCTTGCGGGCCTGAGAAATCCATGTTCTTCTGTCTGCTGTACCTATACAACATGACATTTTTCTTGATTGTTTTTTTTTTCTTTGCTTGCCAAACCATTTTGTTTAGGATCAAAAAACAGTATGATTTATTATTAGTATTACATTTCTGTTTATATAACTCAAACTTTGGAAGATTGCATTGGCAGTGTTAGGAAACACACACAGTGACAAGTTTTGTATAAAACCAAATGCCAAAATCATAAATGTAAAGCTTTATACTGGGGTATCGCAGCCGTTATCAATAACCTATTAAAAAAAAAACATTGTAATTAGGCTTATTAGTTTAAGCAGCAAATCAAGATTAACATATGCTTAGCTTGGACGTATCTTACATGCAACATTTTTGCAAGGACCTTACCTCGGACAAAAATTGGAGATGGCTCTTGACGTGATTTGAAGGCTGGAATTCAAAAACGGAGCTCAAACGGGATGACGTCACGCGATGCCTCTGATTGGTGGAATTTTAGCATAAGGACCTCTCTTATTGACCAAGGAATGCATCGAACTCTGCAAAATGTAGGACGTGTTAATTTCATGCCTTAAGAGCCATAATGGTTAAAAACTCTCTCCATAATATTACACTTAAATAATTTAACAAATTTTTTGGCAAAAAATTTAAAAAAAACTAAATAAATGAAATTGAGAATGAATTTGACTGATAGCATTATCTTTCCATTTTAAAACTTTAAATATCAAAATAATTGTGAAAATAAGATCATCAGTTCTTCCTGAAAAAAAAGAAAATTATTTTCAGCCTGAAAATGTAAATCTTTTGTAAAAAGTGAATTGAATGTATAGTAAACGATACTACTAAAATTATATTTTCAAATATAAAACCTCATATATATATATATATATATACACATGAATAATTATATAATAGATACATATGTAATAACAGAAAATAAACTGTTACTTCCAGTGGAGTGTGGCCATCGGAGGGTCTACAAAAGAACGTTTTCAAGGCTCAGCTAATTCTTTCATGTTATCCAACAGATTTCACATTGCGTATCTGAGTCTCTGGCAATTTCTGTGTTACCTCTGCAGATGATACAGTTTACGCTGGATGACCGTAATTCACCCGGGCCCGTCTCCAGGTTGTGTTCAGTCCAGTGATCTGTTGGGTTAGTTTATCTGTCCGGAGACTCTGGGTGTGAAACTGTGATTCATACACCTACAGCAGCCTTGAGCTTCTCATTTCAGAGATTCCGAGACTGCTTTGCCGTCAAAGCTGTTAATCAATACACCTACATGGCAGCTTATAGGTCCACTGTGTTTTATGTCTCTCGAGGCTTTTCAACTCCATTACTACAGGAAAAAATCTAACAATACAATAAAAGTCTTTGCTCTTCCTCTACAACCACAATCAACACTGAACACATTCTTTAAAGTGGAGGCGTTTAGCTAAAGTCACAAATATTTTAGTTCTGGTATGTGTACTTTTTAAATTAAACACATATAATTATAAAAAAAAACATGACAACAATCTTTTTAAAATTTAATGTTTAAAGCTATTTAAGAAAAACAAAAGCACTATTTAAATTCACTTAAATCTATATTAAGACATGTTTGCTAGTTAAAAAAAAAAGCAAAAAAATCATTATTCCATAAATTTGTCTATCCAAATTGCACTTCTTTGCTTCTCCGTTTGCTCGGTTTTTGTGGGTTGACGGCTTTTAAGTTGTCATATTACAGACTAAAAAGTGCTGAGTTATTTTAACCCAACATTGAGTCGAAAATTGACAAACCCAGCAACAGGGTTAAATCAACCCGGCAAATAGTAAATATTCAGCCCAAAAATTGGTTTAAACAACCCAACATTGGTTAATTTATAACCCAATGGTTGGGTTTTTCACATTTTGACCCAATGGGTTAAACAACCCAGCATTGGTTTATTTATAACCCAACGGTTGGGTTTTTCAATTTTTGACCCAACCGTTGGGTTGAATAACCCAGCATTGAAGGAGAAGAGCAAATGTTATTTCTTTACAACTGTTTGCACAATGAACATTCAGTAAGAAATTCCATTTATATTTGATGTTGACTTTAAACTGATAAAAATAATGAGATGATTCATACTTGCTGTAATCCTTTAGTGTTCCTGGCATCACCATCCAACATTTTCAATTAACCGTCTTTGTTCACAATAACTAAAGGATTACAATGTTCAGATCCCAGCTTGTCTTTGAATGACTTTCTTTGGTGCAAAAAACGCAACAGAACACAACAATACACATCCATATCTTTGCGTCCCCTAATACACAAAGTCTGTCTTTCTGCTTTTTCAAACTTCATCAATGAGTTCTCTTAGTAGAATTAGTCGAAATATTCCAGTTAAACAGCTGGGATTCTAGTTTGCGGTTTTCTTTCATCCAAAGGAATGAATAATAAATGCTGTCACTGTTTCATTATTAATTGCATTAATTGATAGTACTCTTTGATAATTCTCCCTTTGAAACACAAAAATGTAACAATTCTGCTTTGTACACAATAGCTCATCCTTAATATTTGATAAAACGTTAAGATGAAAAGCACTCAGATGTCATTTAATATCCGCTTGTATGTTTGATTTTAATGCGTGTGTGTGTAAAAGGAGGGGGATGACACTAGAGTTTAATTAAAAAGGAAATTTACATTGTGTAGTCTGAAAATTCAGCACTTCCTGCCGGACTTCTTTTCCCTGACCAAATTAAACTCAAACAATTATGATATTTGTTCAGCTTCATTAAGATGCCTCGGCTGTGGACCGCAGCACGGTGTGCTGGACACATGAAGTTCCCAGAGTTAACGTGTTAATATCTGGCTCCCGAATGGTCTGGGATTCGTTTCTCAAAAGCATAGTTAGCTAACATCGTTTCATCGTACATTGTAGACCCATTGAAACCAATGGAGCTATGATCAACTTTGGCATAAGATGCTTTTGGGTAACACTTCCTTGGTCGGTTTTGTAAATTCTATAGATGTTGTTATACATGTGATATAGGTGATCAGTCACATGCTGTAGAGAATACAGATCATGCTCAGTATAATAAAGATAATTTGGTAAGATCTAAACAACACTAGAGGTTCATTTTTTAATACGTCAAAATAAAACATTTACAGGTCTCTAAAACAATTGTAAAAAAAATAGAATAAAAGTTCATTAACATATGTTTGTGTACTGTGCATATGGGTTGTTTTCATGTACATGTACACATATATATTTAAGAAACAAAATATATTTACGAAATATAAAACTAATAAATGCACTCATATGTTAAACTGTATATTTAAAGTATTATCATTTACACGAATAAATAAATGTAAACATCTTATTATCAAATATTAGAAATGTTTGTTTGTTTATGGATTTACACCTATCACAGTATACAGACATATATTATAATCATCTTAAAAGTTATAGTTAACCCAAAAATGAAAATTCGGATTCGAATGTACTCTACTCTTGGCATTTTAAACTTGTTTTTCTTTCTTTCTTCTTGAAAACGTATTTTGAAGAATATTGTTCACTGGCACCCATTCACTTGAATTAGTCTTATGTCCATGTAGTAGAAGTGAATGGTTGCCGCTGCTGTTCAGTTGCCAACATTATTCAAAATATCTTATTTTGTGTTGGGCATAGAAGAAAATCCTACAGCTTTAACTGATGGCAATTTTGCTGAAATTTGATAGAGGAAACACTTGGGAAACAGGGGTGATTTCATTTTGGTCTACATGGCAATGCACATTAATGACCGCCACATTTATAATTAAGTAACATATATTTATAACGACTACATTACATTGAACCAATGGCACAAATAACATTTGGCAACATCAACACAGCTTTTCAAAACTAGAGGAAAAATTCATGATAGACACAATTACTACATGTGTATATGGACCCACTTAATGTGATGAGATTTTGGCAATATTGCAAATGGACTTTGATTGGACTTTAACTCAAGTAAATGCAATAATTCAATATAAATAATGTGTTTAAGCTCATAATCACAGCAAGCATAATCGTATTAACGTAGGTGGTGCACACTTATTTTAATCAAATGTACAGGCATGTAAACACCTTAATCCCATTTATGTTGTTCTGATCAGGGTGCGCATACGCTTCTGTCATTCATCGTTCTTACCTTCATTGAGAAACAAGGCAAACGTAATAACGTAATGTTGTGATGTTTTCACTTTATTTTTATAGCATCACAGTGCTGAATAACTATAAAACACATCCACATACCGATGTGTTGGATTTGACTTATGTTAATATCAAAATAGCCAATATCTCATACCTTCTGTGTCTGAGATCATCGTGTTGTGTTTTATAGCAATGATCAGACTAATAGAACATTCATCTATACCGTATCCTAAACATGTTACTGCGACTCATCTGTGCTCTGATTATTGGAAATAATCGCATTATAGGTTCTCATGTAATCAATAACTGTTGCTAAAAACATTTAAGCTTTCGGACTTAAGAGACAAAAGTGTTCTTCCACTTTAGACACTTTTACCTCTGGCCTTACCTCTAAATCCCTTAACAAAGATTTCTCTCCGTCATGATAAAAATGTCTGTCATTTCCTATCTTTTTTATTAGACATGCCCTTGAAAGTGTGAAAAGCCGAGGTTAAAGGTGAAACTGGATGCTGTACTTCATGAAAGATTAAGCAGCCTTCTCTTGTTTCTTATGCATAGTTAAAGTCCCCGACTGCTCCGTGCATTTATCATCACTTTATTTTTATCCTAAGGGTTGATCTGGGCCATTTACAGCTCAAATAGGATTAAATTTATGATTTTGTCTGTGAAGTGCCCGAAGTGCCTTCGCTCCTAATGGCATTTATTTTTCTCACACATTGAGAGATATGCAAGGGGAGGGCATGTCACCATTATTCGAATTATTAGAAATGTTTGAATGGTGCGTCACCAGTATGAGTAGAGTCCATCGACAGTTTTAATACCATCATCTGTATCAAAGCTTTTAAAACTTACCATCATGGATATTTGGAGGGACAATCCACAGGTAAACATTTGCAGCTCCAAGAGACAGCATCTTTACGTCTGGTTTATGAGGGGTTTTCGGTTAATAGGTAGGTGGTATTGAATAAAACATGACCCGATGTCTCCTGGGTGAAACCATATTTACCTGGTGAAACAGAAAGAAGGTATTTTTTTGGGCATGGCTTGTTATGCTTTTCTGGGTTTTGACAATGCCAGATGTGGGGTTCAGTTATCAGACAGATGGAGCCCACACATTGGCTGTCACATGGGTATGCGCACGCACCCACACAAAAACAGTCCATGTGGACAGCAGTCACATCCATTGTGATTCAGAGATGTAATGTAGACATTTTAATGGAAGGCGCTGTCATTTGTCATATATTGGGGAACCTGCATGCCACACATGGCCACCGGTCAGCTATGAACAATGTGTTATTTTTACAAAAACAAAGAAGTCAGAGCATACCGAGGGGCTCTGTTGTTTGTAACAAAAAATATTGGTTCCTTTTACTTCGATTGTATAAACTTAAAATCAATCCAACTGAATGGGGACCAACAATTTTCATTTACCAACATTTTCAATACATCTTCTTTTGTACTTTTGTAAAGCTAACAGGTTTGGAATGTCAAGACAGTGAGTAAATGATGAGATCATTTTCATTTTGGGGTGAACTATCTCTTTAATGCTAACATATTTATACTTTAGTTTTCATTTTTAATAGACTTTAAAAGCCCAGGGCTTATGAATCAAACACATCGTTTTGTATCTTTATTTCTGTTTCTATAGGATTCCTTTAAATATTTTTATAAGAGTTGCACTAATCAATAAAGTCAATAAGAACTTAAAAACATGTCGACGTTTACTGGAGTTCATAATTTTTGCAACCAAGAGAGAAATACTGAAAATATAACACAAAATCAATCTCTCAACAGGAGTAAAACAATTCTTATGAACTCAGTTCACCTCCAATATAATTCAAATTCATCCCCTTTCAGAATCAATATCACACGTATCTCTATATTTTACATAGTTTAAAGAGTTTGAATAAATATAAAAAACAAAAATGTACACTTAAAGTTTAAGCTCTGTAAATTATGTTAATAAAAATATACATTGCTAACTAAAATCGATCAGACAGCATGTATACTTCTCTATATTATCTTAGTGAAGATATAAAACTTTGTGTCCTTTGATCTAAACCGAGCCGTTCTGAACTCGAGTGTGACTTCAAAAGCAGCAATTCTCCTGTTGAGAAAAGAAATTCTGTTATTGTTCAGGTTTGGAGTGGAGTGAAGAACATATTTCCCCACAGATGAGAGGGGACGAGATGTCAAAAAGCATGAAAGGTGAAAGAAAAATGATGGGAAGAAAATGCAACCTGTTTTAAAACAACACTAGTACCAGGGGTTTTTGTACTTGAGTAATTGTACTTGAGTACTATACTTAAGTAATATTTTTGGGGATCTGTACTTTACTTGAGTAAAAAATTTGGAATGAATATTTTTACTTGACTGCGTTTTTACAGAAAATCTTTCATTCCCAACTATTTTATTTGTGAGCTTGCCTACGAAATCCCAGTTAAAGTCCTTTTTGTTTTTCTTTATAAAATCTATGAGAAATAATGTAAAGAACATTCTGTAAATATATATATATATATATATATATATTTACATATACATTTAATGTTGACTTAGTAAGGCAATGTTAAAGATTGAAATTATAGTGAAATTCCTGTCTGAAATTTAAACTGTCACGCTCATTATTTTAGAATTTCATTGACATTATTGTGACTTTTTGGTTGACCTTAGAATTATTTTTAAAGACAGGGTCACAAATTCTACAATTTGTCTTTTGTCATCCGTTCCAAATCGGTTAAAATATTTTGGTTTTGCTGAACAAAAGAGAGATACCTGGAATACTTCATTATTTGTTTGACTTTGAGAATACAGCCAAATTGATTTTTCATTTTAACATTTGATGTATTTATATTCATTTCACTCTTGATATTGAATATCTTTGTCATGTTAATGTGAAATTAAATTGTCGTAAAATCTCACATTTATGTTCCTTCACATAATATGATGAATTTACTTTTAAAGAATAAAGAATTTAATGTTTTACTCCTTGACCTTCACTCAGGCATGCTTTTGACAGGACACCTTGACTTGTAATTGAGTACAAATTTTCCATCAGCGTCTGTACTTTAACTTGAGTATAATATTTAAATGTTTTTTTACTTTGTTGCTATTCAATTTGTTGACCTATTGTGTCAAAATTAAACTTACCACCCCACAGAATAGAAACATCAAGCCAAATTTCATCTCCAGACACATAGGGGGTTAATTCTGTATCTGAGTTGCACTAAATCATAAAAGTAAGAACACCAAGAGTAGATAATGTCATAAAAATGTCTCAAGTTATAAAAAAGCTTAAAGGTTATTTATATCTTTTAAACCTTTTAAATAAAACATACATTACTTACAAACGTCAACGCTTACACTTAGATATATTATAAATGTCTTCATGAATAAAGGTTCAATATCATAATGGCGGAGCTGGCAGTGCTACCGATGTAACTCATGCTCTTATTTATCTTAAAGTCTTGCTTCAGTTCTTCTTTTCTTGCATCCTTTCAATCTTAAGATGAAAGAGCTCAGCACAAAGAAAGAACATAGAGTAACAGAACAAAGAGGCACCAAACACATTTACAACAGTGGGAATTAAAGGGATAGTTCGCCACCAAATGAAACCAAAATGTCCCCATTTAAGCACACTCTATTCTTGACCATTTAAATCTCTATGACCGCAAAACACAAAAGAAGATACTTCGAAGAATGCAGGTTATCAAAGAAAATGGGTTTTGGGGACCAACATTTTTCAAAATAGTCGATGGGGCCCAACATTTTTCCCAACATATAAAGAGAGTATAGATGATGACAATACGACTTCATAAAATTGAATAATTATGTCAGAATTATCACTGCTTCTACTTAATTTTGTGCAATGCATCTCAGTATGTACTCAAAAATTACTTTCAGAAAACCTTCACTCTGTTTTAAATTCATTATCAATGCGTGTCTGGATCGCTGGATTCCGCTTGCCCTAAATTTTAAGCCTGCATGCCTAACAGCTGAGACCAGGACATATTTTCATTTTTAAGTGAGTTAGCGGGACACTGAGACACCTTGTGAAACGGGGACCATCTGGTCACCTCAGAGAGAAGACTTCCCTCGGCTGGTTTTATCTCCTACCTCAAAACACAATTATAACTCAAGCTACCAATAGAAGATGCCCAGAGGGTGGTGCCCAGGTATATAGCAGAAATAAAGTGGTTGTGAATGTCCTCTGCTCCTCATCTTTCACAGCAGTATTACCTCTCGGGCCCCATGAGTTTTCACTTTCTGTCCTGAGACGTGCTTACCTGCAACTTCTTTCCGAGCATGACGGAATTTCTGCTTCAATTGCAATCACTGAGCTTTTCTTAAGAAAGTGTGTGTATGCCCTCAAGTAAAGTCTTCAGGTATTCAGAAAACGGGGGAACAGAGACTGGAAAAGATTAAGTGCATCCCAGTTCCTTGATGTCACCACCGGTGATGTGCCAAACAATTAACTGAGACTGAAAAACAGAACAAACTTGTTAAGTTACATGTTTCTGCGTTTTGATAAAATGTTTTTAATCAGGCAATATATTTTTAATATAATTATTATACATCAGGAAGATGTCTAAGAGAATGTCTGTAACTGGCAACCTCTCAATAGCTTTGATGTCCATACAAAATAATTTAAAGTTATCAACTTTCTTCAAAATGATCTTCAGTTTCCACTGGAATATAATGTAGAATTTGTAGGACTCTCTTTTGCCCACTAACACAAAAAAGATATTTTGAAGAATCTTTGTAACTGACAACCATTCACTTGCGTTGGTTCATACATACAATGGAAGTGAATGTATGCCCCTACTGTTAGATTGTCAACTTTCTTCAAAATATCTTCAGTTTCCATCTATCCAATATAGGACTCTCTTTCCCCCAAAACAAAACAGAACATATTATGAAGAATGTTGGTAACTGGAAACCCTTCATTTGCATTTTACATCCCTGAATTTTAAAATAAGAGAAATAAAAAAAATATTTCAGCTAACCATCCATTAGGCAAGAATTTGCAAAATTTACCCATTTTATCAACTAAATTCTGGGCTACTATTGTCTGCTTTTACAAAATTTTTGGGTCCAAGTCTAAGTTCCTTTTTATTTGTATCTTTACAAATTAATGTTTGCATTCTTACATTTTTTTTTTACAAAAACCAAACATTTAAGCATTCATTATCAGATCACAACTTACTTCTTTCTTCAATCTCAACAACAATCTCACCGGATACACAAACTAGAGGAATCTTACTCGTCTGCAACACAGAGATGAAGTGCTAGAGGTCATATTTCCGAGCTGGTGTTTGCATGCTCAGGATCTCTCTGGGGCATCCGCCTCTTACCAACACGTATTCCTGTGAAATATAAACGAGACATGGTTCTTGCTGTCATGAGTTATCCCTCGAGGATTGTGTTTCCAGCACCTTTAGTGCGATGGTGGAAAAGTACTTTCAATGCAACGTTCACCACGGGCTGTGGGAGATATAAGCGGTACAGGCCTCGCAAAGTTATTTTTGTGGTATAATCTGTGTGGTGTGGGTAAAGAGAGAGAGAGTTCAAGTGCATTTTACCACGGAAGGTTTGTTGCTGATAACATTTCTTTCCTAAGCTGAAATATACTGAAAGGAAACACCTAATGCAGGTTTATACATTGCCTGTTTTTGCAATTTAAGAATTTTTAAAAATTTTATTCATATTTATTTATTCGTTTCCCAAAGCAAAAAACAACAACAGAATGTTTCAATCATAACGAATTATTAATTTCTCATCACGATATCCCATCCCTCAGCCGTTGACCTTCACTCAAAGCTCTGCTTCACTTTGTTTGTGTGTTAATTTCTTCTCAAGCGCAGAGCTCGAGTGCTGTGCCCTGGGCTATAATAAGTATGCAGGACGCTTTCCTCTCCGCTGGTCTTCTCACTCTCTGGGTGATGTGGTCTGATCTCGGGTTAGACTGCATTAGAGAGGTCTAAATCCACAGCATGATATAGGGAGATTTGGGCGTATGGTTGGCTAGCCAAGCACTGTGCCAGGGCCTCGTGTCGACCTGATTTTATTAAAACCTTCCACCGCTCACATCGAATGATTTATGAGCAGTTTGCTCTCACCTGGACCATAAACCTCACAGGTCTGCAAACAACAGACCGGAGCAAAGCCGTGTTCTCTGTGAACTCTCACCTGGCCCAGAAGATCGAATCAGAGTGTTAGAAGGTTTGCATCTAAGTAGAAGCAATGTTATAGTGTTCGAGTGCAAGAAAACCGTTTTTTATTTGTCCATCTATCAATTCGTCCATCCACCTATTTGGTTTCTACCTAAACGTCTGTCTACCTATCCTTCCCTCTATCAGTCCGTCCCTCTATCAGTGTGTCCATCTGTATATCCCTCCATCTATCAGTCCATCCACCCATCTAGCCATCCAGCCATCCATTCATTCATCAATCCGTCCATCCATCCGTCCATCCATCCATCCATCCATCCATCCATCCATCCATCCATCCGTCTGTCCATCCGTCCGTCTGTCAGTCCATGCATGTATCTGTCAATCTGTCTGTCTGTCTGCCTATCCTTCCATCCATCCACCAATCCATCCATCCATACAGCTGTCCATCTGTCTATCTATCTATTTGTCTGTCTTGTCCATCAGTCATATCAATTGATTTACAGAGGGCACACCCACTGTTCATTAACCATCTGATGCATAATGCACACAAAAAGGATTTGCTCTTTGAAACTGTCTCCAATATGACCGACTAACACTAACCGTATACTTTTATAGACAAGATGCAAAAGCTTTTATCAGATCGCCGAGGAACAACGTACACAAGGTAACAAGCTACTCTACAAGTGCCCGCTGCTGGATTTGCCAACATCTGCTACATTTTCAATGATTTGAATTTGACCTCAGCCATCATTTCAAATATTACATCAGCCAAATCATAATTTATTCAATCCCTTTATTTCTTCTGCATTACACAAAAAATAATATTTTGAAGAATGTTGGGAGCTTTTATTGCACATTGGTTTATGTTCATACAGTAAATTCAGTGTTTGGTTTCACACTTTAAAATATTTACTTTTGTGTTCTGCAGACAAAGGAAAGTCAAACATGTTAGAAATGACGAAATAATGACATAATTCTACTTACACTACCTTTA